>JAWZYV010005995.1:0-23526 GCA_038373885.1 Cheiracanthium punctorium | reverse complement strand
ACCTTGTGGCAACACCTAAACACCCACCAAGTTTCATAATTTTGACTATATTGGAACATAGTTAAAAATAGTGTTCGTCGCAGTAAAGAGATCTCGGCGTCTCCGTCAGTTTACGCCCATAAAGGGTAAAATCCACCCCTATCTTCCCATCTATGGTTCTGGCGGCCTTGCACGGTCTGTTCCGGTGTTCAGAACACTAGTGGACGTTCGCGTGTTCAGAAAAGAGCCCGTTTTTTTTCGATAAAATAAAATGCAAGTGTTTACACTGCCATTTTAGCCAACATTGGCGAACTTCAAATGGCTATAACTCGTGAGCTATTGGTCCGACAATATCCAACAAAGTATCAAAAGAACGGTCTTGGCAAGACCTAAACACCCACCAAGTTTCATAATTCTAGCTCAATTGGAACATAGTCAAAAGCACGTTTGGTTAAATCAAAATACCGGCCCCTGCCGCCCTATCCAATGACAATATAAACGGCGCCTCCCGTATCTCCAGTTCTATATACCCGACGACTTAGCCGCTTGGTACGTGGGCTATTGGTGCCAATAGATGTCATTTGGCGAGATTTACTTTTGGTTATAATTAAAATTTGGTTATAAACATTTTATACCTAGATCGCCCAAATTAGCGAACTTCAAATGGCTATAACTCCGCGAACTTTTTGTCCGACAATGGCCAACAAAACAAAAATCCATACCTTGTGGCAACACCTAAACACCCACCAAGTTTCATAATTTTGACTATATTGGAACATAGTTAAAAATAGTGTTCGTCGCAGTAAAGAGATCTCGGCGTCTCCGTCAGTTTACGCCCATAAAGGGTAAAATCCACCCCTATCTTCCCATCTATGGTTCTGGCGGCCTTGCACGGTCTGTTCCGGTGTTCAGAACACTAGTGGACGTTCGCGTGTTCAGAAAAAGCCCGTTTTTCTTCAATAAAATAACATGCAAGTGTTTACACTGCCATTTTAGCCAACATTGGCGAACTTCAAATGGCTATAACTCGTGAGCTATTGGTCCGACAATATCCAACAAAGTATCAAAAGAACGGTCTTGGCAAGACCTAAACACCCACCAAGTTTCATAATTCTAGCTCAATTGGAACATAGTCAAAAGCACGTTTGGTTAAATCAAAATACCGGCCCCTGCCGCCCTAGCAATGACATTATAAACGGCGCCTCCCGTATCTCCAGTTCTATATACCCGACGACTTAGCCGCTTGGTACGTGGGCTATTGGTGCCAATAGATGTCATTTGGCGAGATTTACTTTTGGTTATAATTAAAATTTGGTTATAAACATTTTATACCTAGATCGCCCAAATTAGCGAACTTCAAATGGCTATAACTCCGCGAACTTTTTGTCCGACAATGGCCAACAAAACAAAAATCCATACCTTGTGGCAACACCTAAACACCCACCAAGTTTCATAATTTTGACTATATTGGAACATAGTTAAAAATAGTGTTCGTCGCAGTAAAGAGATCTCGGCGTCTCCGTCAGTTTACGCCCATAAAGGGTAAAATCCACCCCTATCTTCCCATCTATGGTTCCGGCGGCCTTGCACGGTCTGTTCCGGTGTTCAGAACACTAGTGGACGTTCGCGTGTTCAGAAAAGACCCGTTTTTCTTCGATAAAATAACATGCAAGTGTTTACACTGCCATTTTAGCCAACATTGGCGAACTTCAAATGGCTATAACTCGTGAGCTATTGGTCCGACAATATCCAACAAAGTATCAAAAGAACGGTCTTGGCAAGACCTAAACACCCACCAAGTTTCATAATTCTAGCTCAATTGGAACATAGTCAAAAGCACGTTTGGTTAAATCAAAATACCGGCCCCTGCCGCCCTAGCCAATGACATTATAAACGGCGCCTCCCGTATCTCCAGTTCTATATACCCGACGACTTAGCCGCTTGGTACGTGGGCTATTGGTGCCAATAGATGTCATTTGGCGAGATTTACTTTTGGTTATAATTAAAATTTGGTTATAAACATTTTATACCTAGATCGCCCAAATTAGCGAACTTCAAATGGCTATAACTCCGCGAACTTTTTGTCCGACAATGGCCAACAAAACAAAAATCCATACCTTGTGGCAACACCTAAACACCCACCAAGTTTCATAATTTTGACTATATTGGAACATAGTTAAAAATAGTGTTCGTCGCAGTAAAGAGATCTCGGCGTCTCCGTCAGTTTACGCCCATAAAGGGTAAAATCCACCCCTATCTTCCCATCTATGGTTCTGGCGGCCTTGCACGGTCTGTTCCGGTGTTCAGAACACTAGTGGACGTTCGCGTGTTCAGAAAAAAGCCCGTTTTTTTTCGATAAAATAACATGCAAGTGTTTACACTGCCATTTTAGCCAACATTGGCGAACTTCAAATGGCTATAACTCGTGAGCTATTGGTCCGACAATATCCAACAAAGTATCAAAAGAACGGTCTTGGCAAGACCTAAACACCCACCAAGTTTCATAATTCTAGCTCAATTGGAACATAGTCAAAAGCACGTTTGGTTAAATCAAAATACCGGCCCCTGCCGCCCTAGCAATGACATTATAAACGGCGCCTCCCGTATCTCCAGTTCTTTATACCCGACGACTTAGCCGCTTGGTACGTGGCTATTGGTGCCAATAGATGTCATTTGGCGAGATTTACTTTTGGTTATAATTAAAATTTGGTTATAAACATTTTATACCTAGATCGCCCAAATTAGCGAACTTCAAATGGCTATAACTCCGCGAACTTTTTGTCCGACAATGGCCAACAAAACAAAAATCCATACCTTGTGGCAACACCTAAACACCCACCAAGTTTCATAATTTTGACTATATTGGAACATAGTTAAAAATAGTGTTCGTCGCAGTAAAGAGATCTCGGCGTCTCCGTCAGTTTACGCCCATAAAGGGTAAAATCCACCCCTATCTTCCCATCTATGGTTCCGGCGGCCTTGCACGGTCTGTTCCGGTGTTCAGAACACTAGTGGACGTTCGCGTGTTCAGAAAAGATCCCGTTTTTTTTCGATAAAATAAAATGCAAGTGTTTACACTGCCATTTTAGCCAACATTGGCGAACTTCAAATGGCTATAACTCGTGAGCTATTGGTCCGACAATATCCAACAAAGTATCAAAAGAACGGTCTTGGCAAGACCTAAACACCCACCAAGTTTCATAATTCTAGCTCAATTGGAACATAGTCAAAAGCACGTTTGGTTAAATCAAAATACCGGCCCCTGCCGCCCTAGCAATGACATTATAAACGGCGCCTCCCGTATCTCCAGTTCTATATACCCGACGACTTAGCCGCTTGGTACGTGGGCTATTGGTGCCAATAGATGTCATTTGGCGAGATTTACTTTTGGTTATAATTAAAATTTGGTTATAAACATTTTATACCTAGATCGCCCAAATTAGCGAACTTCAAATGGCTATAACTCCGCGAACTTTTTGTCCGACAATGGCCAACAAAACAAAAATCCATACCTTGTGGCAACACCTAAACACCCACCAAGTTTCATAATTTTGACTTTATTGGAACATAGTTAAAAATAGTGTTCGTCGCAGTAAAGAGATCTCGGCGTCTCCGTCAGTTTACGCCCATAAAGGGTAAAATCCACCCCTATCTTCCATCTATGGTTCTGGCGGCCTTGCACGGTCTGTTCCGGTGTTCAGAACACTTGTGGACGTTCGCGTGTTCAAAAAAAGCCCGTTTTTTTTCGATAAAATAACATGCAAGTGTTTACACTGCCATTTTAGCCAACATTGGCGAACTTCAAATGGCTATAACTCGTGAGCTATTGGTCCGACAATATCCAACAAAGTATCAAAAGAACGGTCTTGGCAAGACCTAAACACCCACCAAGTTTCATAATTCTAGCTCAATTGGAACATAGTCAAAAGCACGATTGGTTAAATCAAAATACCGCCCCCTGCCGCCCTATCCAATGACAATATAAACGGCGCCTCCCGTATCTCCAGTTCTATATACCCGACGACTTAGCCGCTTGGTACGTGGGCTATTGGTGCCAATAGATGTCATTTGGCGAGATTTACTTTTGGTTATAATTAAAATTTGGTTATAAACATTTTATACCTAGATCGCCCAAATTAGCGAACTTCAAATGGCTATAACTCCGCGAACTTTTTGTCCGACAATGGCCAACAAAACAAAAATCCATACCTTGTGGCAACACCTAAACACCCACCAAGTTTCATAATTTTGACTATATTGGAACATAGTTAAAAATAGTGTTCGTCGCAGTAAAGAGATCTCGGCGTCTCCGTCAGTTTACGCCCATAAAGGGTAAAATCCACCCCTATCTTCCCATCTATGGTTCTGGCGGCCTTGCACGGTCTGTTCCGGTGTTCAGAACACTAGTGGACGTTCGCGTGTTCAGAAAAAGCCCGTTTTTCTTCAATAAAATAACATGCAAGTGTTTACACTGCCATTTTAGCCAACATTGGCGAACTTCAAATGGCTATAACTCGTGAGCTATTGGTCCGACAATATCCAACAAAGTATCAAAAGAACGGTCTTGGCAAGACCTAAACACCCACCAAGTTTCATAATTCTAGCTCAATTGGAACATAGTCAAAAGCACGTTTGGTTAAATCAAAATACCGGCCCCTGCCGCCCTAGCAATGACATTATAAACGGCGCCTCCCGTATCTCCAGTTCTATATACCCGACGACTTAGCCGCTTGGTACGTGGGCTATTGGTGCCAATAGATGTCATTTGGCGAGATTTACTTTTGGTTATAATTAAAATTTGGTGATTAACATTTTATACCTGGATCGCCCAAATTAGCGAACTTCAAATGGCTATAACTCCGCGAACTATTTGTCCGACAATGGCCAACAAAACAAAAATCCATACCTTGTGGCAACACCTAAACACCCACCAAGTTTCATAATTTTGACTATATTGGAACATAGTTAAAAATAGTGTTCGTCGCAGTAAAGAGATCTCGGCGTCTCCGTCAGTTTACGCCCATAAAGGGTAAAATCCACCCCTATCTTCCCATCTATGGTTCTGGCGGCCTTGCACGGTCTGTTCCGGTGTTCAGAACACTAGTGGACGTTCGCGTGTTCAGAAAAAGCCCGTTTTTCTTTCGATAAAATAACATGCAAGTGTTTACACTGCCATTTTAGCCAACATTGGCGAACTTCAAATGGCTATAACTCGTGAGCTATTCGTCCGACAATATCCAACAAAGTATCAAAAGAACGGTCTTGGCAAGACCTAAACACCCACCAAGTTTCATAATTCTAGCTCAATTGGAACATAGTCAAAAGCACGTTTGGTTAAAACAAAATACCGGCCCCTGCCGCCCTATCCAATGACAATATAAACGGCGCCTCCCGTATCTCCAGTTCTATATACCCGACGACTTAGCCGCTTGGTACGTGGGCTATTGGTGCCAATAGATGTCATTTGGCGAGATTTACTTTTGGTTATAATTAAAATTTGGTTATAAACATTTTATACCTAGATCGCCCAAATTAGCGAACTTCAAATGGCTATAACTCCGCGAACTTTTTGTCCGACAATGGCCAACAAAACAAAAATCCATACCTTGTGGCAACACCTAAACACCCACCAAGTTTCATAATTTTGACTATATTGGAACATAGTTAAAAATAGTGTTCGTCGCAGTAAAGAGATCTCGGCGTCTCCGTCAGTTTACGCCCATAAAGGGTAAAATCCACCCCTATCTTCCCATCTATGGTTCTGGCGGCCTTGCACGGTCTGTTCCGGTGTTCAGAACACTAGTGGACGTTCGCGTGTTCAGAAAAAGCCCGGTTTTTCTTCGATAAAATAACATGCAAGTGTTTACACTGCCATTTTAGCCAACATTGGCGAACTTCAAATGGCTATAACTCGTGAGCTATTGGTCCGACAATATCCAACAAAGTATCAAAAGAACGGTCTTGGCAAGACCTAAACACCCACCAAGTTTCATAATTCTAGCTCAATTGGAACATAGTCAAAAGCACGTTTGGTTAAATCAAAATACCGGCCCCTGCCGCCCTAGCAATGACATTATAAACGGCGCCTCCCGTATCTCCAGTTCTATATACCCGACGACTTAGCCGCTTGGTACGTGGGCTATTGGTGCCAATAGATGTCATTTGGCGAGATTTACTTTTGGTTATAATTAAAATTTGGTGATAAACATTTTATACCTGATCGCCCAAATTAGCGAACTTCAAATGGCTATAACTCGCGAACCATTGGTCCGACAATGGCCAACAAAATAAAAATCCATCCTTAAGGCAAGACCTAAACACCCACCAAGTTTCATAATTTTAGCTATATTGGAACGTAGTTTAAAATAGTGTTCGTCGCAGTAAAGAGATCTGGGCGTCTTCGTCACTTTAGCGCCCATAAAGGGTTAAATCCACCCCTATCTTCCCATCTATGGTTCCGGCGGCCTTGCAAGGTCTGTTCCGGTGTTCAGAACACTAGTGGACGTTCGCGTGTTCAGAAAAAGCCCGTTTTTTTTCGATAAAATAAAATGCAAGTGTTTACACTGCCATTTTAGCCAACATTGGCGAACTTCAAATGGCTATAACTCGTGAGCTATTGGTCCGACAATATTCAACAAAGTATCAAAAGAAAGGTCTTGGCAAGACCTAAGCACCCACCAAGTTTCATAATTCTAGCTCAATTGGAACATAGTCAAAAGCACGTTTGGTTAAATCAAAATACCGGCCCCTGCCGCCCTACCAATGACATTATAAACGGCGCCTCCCGTATCTCCAGTTCTATATACCCGACGACTTAGCCGCTTGGTACGTGGGCTATTGGTGCCAATAGATGTCATTTGGCGAGATTTACTTTTGGTTATAATTAAAATTTGGTTATAAACATTTTATACCTAGATCGCCCAAATTAGCGAACTTCAAATGGCTATAACTCCGCGAACTTTTTGTCCGACAATGGCCAACAAAACAAAAATCCATACCTTGTGGCAACACCTAAACACCCACCAAGTTTCATAATTTTGACTATATTGGAACATAGTTAAAAATAGTGTTCGTCGCAGTAAAGAGATCTCGGCGTCTCCGTCAGTTTACGCCCATAAAGGGTAAAATCCACCCCTATCTTCCCATCTATGGTTCTGGCGGCCTTGCACGGTCTGTTCCGGTGTTCAGAACACTAGTGGACGTTCGCGTGTTCAGAAAAAGCCCGTTTTTCTTCAATAAAATAACATGCAAGTGTTTACACTGCCATTTTAGCCAACATTGGCGAACTTCAAATGGCTATAACTCGTGAGCTATTGGTCCGACAATATCCAACAAAGTATCAAAAGAACGGTCTTGGCAAGACCTAAACACCCACCAAGTTTCATAATTCTAGCTCAATTGGAACATAGTCAAAAGCACGTTTGGTTAAAACAAAATACCGGCCCCTGCCGCCCTATCCAATGACAATATAAACGGCGCCTCCCGTATGTCCAGTTCTATATACCCGACGACTTAGCCGCTTGGTACGTGGGCTATTGGTGCCAATAGATGTCATTTGGCGAGATTTACTTTTGGTTATAATTAAAATTTGGTTATAAACATTTTATACCTAGATCGCCCAAATTAGCGAACTTCAAATGGCTATAACTCCGCGAACTTTTTGTCCGACAATGGCCAACAAAACAAAAATCCATACCTTGTGGCAACACCTAAACACCCACCAAGTTTCATAATTTTGACTATATTGGAACATAGTTAAAAATAGTGTTCGTCGCAGTAAAGAGATCTCGGCGTCTTCGTCACTTTAGCGCCCATAAAGGGTTAAATCCACCCCTATCTTCCCATCTATGGTTCCGGCAGCCTTGCACGGTCTGTTCCGGTGTTCAGAACACTAGTGGACGTTCGCGTGTTCAGAAAAAGCCCGTTTTTCTTCAATAAAATAACATGCAAGTGTTTACACTGCCATTTTAGCCAACATTGGCGAACTTCAAATGGCTATAACTCGTGAGCTATTGGTCCGACAATATCCAACAAAGTATCAAAAGAACGGTCTTGGCAAGACCTAAGCACCCACCAAGTTTCATAATTCTAGCTCAATTGGAACATAGTCAAAAGCACGTTTGGTTAAATCAAAATACCGGCCCCTGCCGCCCTAGCAATGACATTATAAACGGCGCCTCCCGTATCTCCAGTTCTATATACCCGACGACTTAGCCGCTTGGTACGTGGGCTATTGGTGCCAATAGATGTCATTTGGCGAGATTTACTTTTGGTTATAATTAAAATTTGGTTATAAACATTTTATACCTAGATCGCCCAAATTAGCGAACTTCAAATGGCTATAACTCCGCGAACTTTTGTCCGACAATGGCCAACAAAACAAAAATCCATACCTTGTGGCAACACCTAAACACCCACCAAGTTTCATAATTTTGAGCTATATTGGAACATAGTTAAAAATAGTGTTCGTCGCAGTAAAGAGATCTCGGCGTCTTCGTCACTTTAGCGCCCATAAAGGGTTAAATCCACCCCTATCTTCCCATGTATGGTTCCGGCAGCCTTGCACGGTCTGTTCCGGTGTTCAGAACACTAGTGGACGTTCGCGTGTTCAGAAAAGATCCCGTTTTTTTTCGATAAAATAAAATGCAAGTGTTTACACTGCCATTTTAGCCAACATTGGCGAACTTCAAATGGCTATAACTCGTGAGCTATTGGTCCGACAATATCCAACAAAGTATCAAAAGAACGGTCTTGGCAAGACCTAAACACCCACCAAGTTTCATAATTCTAGCTCAATTGGAACATAGTCAAAAGCACGTTTGGTTAAATCAAAATACCGGCCCCTGCCGCCCTAACAATGACATTATAAACGGCGCCTCCCGTATCTCCAGTTCTATATACCCGACGACTTAGCCGCTTGGTACGTGGGCTATTGGTGCCAATAGATGTCATTTGGCGAGATTTACTTTTGGTTATAATTAAAATTTGGTTATAAACATTTTATACCTAGATCGCCCAAATTAGCGAACTTCAAATGGCTATAACTCCGCGAACTTTTTGTCCGACAATGGCCAACAAAACAAAAATCCATACCTTGTGGTAACACCTAAACACCCACCAAGTTTCATAATTTTGACTATATTGGAACATAGTTAAAAATAGTGTTCGTCGCAGTAAAGAGATCTCGGCGTCTCAGTCAGTTTACGCCCATAAAGGGTAAAATCCACCCCTATCTTCCCATCTATGGTTCTGGCGGCCTTGCACGGTCTGTTCCAGTGTTCAGAACACTAGTGGACGTTCGCGTGTTCAGAAAAGATCCCGTTTTTTTTCGATAAAATAAAATGCAAGTGTTTACACTGCCATTTTAGCCAACATTGGCGAACTTCAAATGGCTATAACTCGCGAGCTATTAGTCCGTAGTCCGACAATATTCAACAAAGTATCAAAAGAAAGGTCTTGGCAAGACCTAAACACCCACCAAGTTTCATAATTCTAGCTCAATTGGAACATAGTCAAAAGCACGTTTTGTTAAAACAAAATACCGGCCCCTGCCGCCCTATCCAATGACAATATAAACGGCGCCTCCCGTATCTCCAGTTCTATATACCCGACGACTTAGCCGCTTGGTACGTGGGCTATTGGTGCCAATAGATGTCATTTGGCGAGATTTACTTTTGGTTATAATTAAAATTTGGTTATAAACATTTTATACCTAGATCGCCCAAATTAGCGAACTTCAAATGGCTATAACTCCGCGAACTTTTTGTCCGACAATGGCCAACAAAACAAAAATCCATACCTTGTGGCAACACCTAAACACCCACCAAGTTTCATAATTTTGACTATATTGGAACATAGTTAAAAATAGTGTTCGTCGCAGTAAAGAGATCTCGGCGTCTTCGTCACTTTAGCGCCCATAAAGGGTAAAATCCACCCCTATCTTCCCATCTATGGTTCCGGCGGCCTTGCACGGTCTGTTCCGGTGTTCAGAACACTAGTGGACGTTCGCGTGTTCAGAAAAAGCCAGGTTTTCTTCGATAAAATAACATGCAAGTGTTTACACTGCCATTTTAGCCAACATTGGCGAACTTCAAATGGCTATAACTCGTGAGCTATTGGTCCGACAATATCCAACAAAGTATCAAAAGAACGGTCTTGGCAAGACCTAAACACCCACCAAGTTTCATAATTCTAGCTCAATTGGAACATAGTCAAAAGCACGTTTGGTTAAATCAAAATACCGGCCCCTGCCGCCCTAGCAATGACATTATAAACGGCGCCTCCCGTATCTCCAGTTCTATATACCCGACGACTTAGCCGCTTGGTACGTGGGCTATTGGTGCCAATAGATGTCATTTGGCGAGATTTACTTTTGGTTATAATTAAAATTTGGTTATAAACATTTTATACCTAGATCGCCCAAATTAGCGAACTTCAAATGGCTATAACTCCGCGAACTTTTTGTCCGACAATGGCCAACAAAACAAAAATCCATACCTTGTGGCAACACCTAAACACCCACCAAGTTTCATAATTTTGACTATATTGGAACATAGTTAAAAATAGTGTTCGTCGCAGTAAAGAGATCTCGGCGTCTTCGTCACTTTAGCGCCCATAAAGGGTTAAATCCACCCCTATCTTCCCATGTATGGTTCCGGCAGCCTTGCAAGGTCTGTTCCGGTGTTCAGAACACTAGTGGACGTTCGCGTGTTCAGAAAAGATCCCGTTTTTTTTCGATAAAATAACATGCAAGTGTTTACACTGCCATTTTAGCCAACATTGGCGAACTTCAAATGGCTATAACTCGTGAGCTATTGGTCCGACAATATCCAACAAAGTATCAAAAGAACGGTCTTGGCAAGACCTAAACACCCACCAAGTTTCATAATTCTAGCTCAATTGGAACATAGTCAAAAGCACGTTTGGTTAAATCAAAATACCGGCCCCTGCCGCCCTAGCAATGACATTATAAACGGCGCCTCCTGTATCTCCAGTTCTTTATACCCGACGACTTAGCCGCTTGGTACGTGGGCTATTGGTGCCAATAGATGTCATTTGGCGAGATTTACTTTTGGTTATAATTAAAATTTGGTTATAAACATTTTATACCTAGATCGCCCAAATTAGCGAACTTCAAATGGCTATAACTCCGCGAACTTTTTGTCCGACAATGGCCAACAAAACAAAAATCCATACCTTGTGGCAACACCTAAACACCCACCAAGTTTCATAATTTTGACTATATTGGAACATAGTTAAAAATAGTGTTCGTCGCAGTAAAGAGATCTCGGCGTCTCCGTCAGTTTACGCCCATAAAGGGTAAAATCCACCCCTATCTTCCCATCTATGGTTCTGGCGGCCTTGCACGGTCTGTTCCGGTGTTCATAACACTAGTGGACGTTCGCGTGTTCAGAAAAAGCCCGTTTTTCTTCGATAAAATAACATGCAAGTGTTTACACTGCCATTTTAGCCAACATTGGCGAACTTCAAATGGCTATAACTCGTGAGCTATTGGTCCGACAATATCCAACAAAGTATCAAAAGAACGGTCTTGGAAAGACCTAAACACCCACCAAGTTTCATAATTCTAGCTCAATTGGAACATAGTCAAAAGCACGTTTGGTTAAATCAAAATACCGGCCCCTGCCGCCCTAGCAATGACATTATAAACGGCGCCTCCTGTATCTCCAGTTCTTTATACCCGACGACTTAGCCGCTTGGTACGTGGGCTATTGGTGCCAATAGATGTCATTTGGCGAGATTTACTTTTGGTTATAATTAAAATTTGGTTATAAACATTTTATACCTAGATCGCCCAAATTAGCGAACTTCAAATGGCTATAACTCCGCGAACTTTTTGTCCGACAATGGCCAACAAAACAAAAATCCATACCTTGTGGCAACACCTAAACACCCACCAAGTTTCATAATTTTGACTATATTGGAACATAGTTAAAAATAGTGTTCGTCGCAGTAAAGAGATCTCGGCGTCTCCGTCAGTTTACGCCCATAAAGGGTAAAATCCACCCCTATCTTCCCATCTATGGTTCTGGCGGCCTTGCACGGTCTGTTCCGGTGTTCAGAACACTAGTGGACGTTCGCGTGTTCAGAAAAAGCCCGTTTTTCTTCGATAAAATAACATGCAAGTGTTTACACTGCCATTTTAGCCAACATTGGCGAACTTCAAATGGCTATAACTCGTGAGCTATTGGTCCGACAATATCCAACAAAGTATCAAAAGAACGGTCTTGGAAAGACCTAAACACCCACCAAGTTTCATAATTCTAGCTCAATTGGAACATAGTCAAAAGCACGTTTGGTTAAAACAAAATACCGGCCCCTGCCGCCCTATCCTATGACAATATAAACGGCGCCTCCCGTATCTCCAGTTCTATATACCCGACGACTTAGCCGCTTGGTACGTGGGCTATTGGTGCCAATAGATGTCATTTGGCGAGATTTACTTTTGGTTATAATTAAAATTTGGTTATAAACATTTTATACCTAGATCGCCCAAATTAGCGAACTTCAAATGGCTATAACTCCGCGAACTTTTTGTCCGACAATGGCCAACAAAACAAAAATCCATACCTTGTGGCAACACCTAAACACCCACCAAGTTTCATAATTTTGACTATATTGGAACATAGTTAAAAATAGTGTTCGTCGCAGTAAAGAGATCTCGGCGTCTCCGTCAGTTTACGCCCATAAAGGGTAAAATCCACCCCTATCTTCCCATCTATGGTTCCGGCGGCCTTGCACGGTCTGTTCCGGTGTTCAGAACACTAGTGGACGTTCGCGTGTTCAGAAAAAGCCCGTTTTTTTTCGATAAAATAACATGCAAGTGTTTACACTGCCATTTTAGCCAACATTGGCGAACTTCAAATGGCTATAACTCGTGAGCTATTGGTCCGACAATATCCAACAAAGTATCAAAAGAACGGTCTTGGCAAGACCTAAACACCCACCAAGTTTCATAATTCTAGCTCAATTGGAACATAGTCAAAAGCACGTTTGGTTAAATCAAAATACCGGCCCCTGCCGCCCTAGCAATGACATTATAAACGGCGCCTCCCGTATCTCCAGTTCTATATACCCGACGACTTAGCCGCTTGGTACGTGGGCTATTGGTGCCAATAGATGTCATTTGGCGAGATTTACTTTTGGTTATAATTAAAATTTGGTTATAAACATTTTATACCTAGATCGCCCAAATTAGCGAACTTCAAATGGCTATAACTCCGCGAACTTTTGTCCGACAATGGCCAACAAAACAAAAATCCATACCTTGTGGCAACACCTAAACACCCACCAAGTTTCATAATTTTGACTATATTGGAACATAGTTAAAAATAGTGTTCGTCGCAGTAAAGAGATCTCGGCGTCTCCGTCAGTTTACGCCCATAAAGGGTAAAATCCACCCCTATCTTCCTATGGGCATCTATGGGCATCTATGGTTCCGGCGGCCTTGCACGGTCTGTTCCGGTGTTCAGAACACTAGTGGACGTTCGCGTGTTCAGAAAAAGCCCGGTTTTTTTCGATAAAATAACATGCAAGTGTTTACACTGCCATTTTAGCCAACATTGGCGAACTTCAAATGGCTATAACTCGTGAGCTATTGGTCCGACAATATCCAACAAAGTATCAAAAGAACGGTCTTGGCAAGACCTAAACACCCACCAAGTTTCATAATTCTAGCTCAATTGGAACATAGTCAAAAGCACGTTTGGTTAAATCAAAATACCGGCCCCTGCCGCCCTAGCAATGACATTATAAACGGCGCCTCCCGTATCTCCAGTTCTATATACCCGACGACTTAGCCGCTTGGTACGTGGGCTATTGGTGCCAATAGATGTCATTTGGCGAGATTTACTTTTGGTTATAATTAAAATTTGGTGATAAACATTTTATACCTGGATCGCCCAAATTAGCGAACTTCAAATGGCTATAACTCGCGAACCATTGGTCCGACAATGGCCAACAAAATAAAAATCCATCCTTAAGGCAAGACCTAAACACCCACCAAGTTTCATAATTTTGGCTATATTGGAACGTAGTTGAAAATAGTGTTCGTCGCAGTAAAGAGATCTCGGCGTCTTCGTCACTTTAGCGCGCATAAAGGGTTAAATCCACCCCTATCTTCCCATGTATGGTTCCGGCAGCCTTGCAAGGTCTGTTCCGGTGTTCAGAACACTAGTGGACGTTCGCGTGTTCAGAAAAGATCCCGTTTTTTTTTCGATAAAATAAAATGCAAGTGTTTACACTGCCATTTTAGCCAACATTGGCGAACTTCAAATGGCTATAACTCGTGAAGTATTGTCCGACAATATCCAACAAAGTATCAAAAGAAAGGTCTTGGCAAGACCTAAACACCCACCAAGTTTCATAATTCTAGCTCAATTGGAACATAGTCAAAAGCACGTTTGGTTAAATCAAAATACCGGCCCCTGCCGCCCTAGCAATGACATTATAAACGGCGCCTCCCGTATCTCCAGTTCTATATACCCGACGACTTAGCCGCTTGGTACGTGGGCTATTGGTGCCAATAGATGTCATTTGGCGAGATTTACTTTTGGTTATAATTAAAATTTGGT
The DNA here is from genome assembly GCA_038373885.1 of Cheiracanthium punctorium. Taxonomy (NCBI): domain Eukaryota; kingdom Metazoa; phylum Arthropoda; class Arachnida; order Araneae; family Cheiracanthiidae; genus Cheiracanthium; species Cheiracanthium punctorium. Next base: position 8,953 of record JAWZYV010005995.1, on the reverse strand, counting down.
TATAAACATTTTATACCTAGATCGCCCAAATTAGCGAACTTCAAATGGCTATAACTCCGCGAACTTTTTGTCCGACAATGGCCAACAAAACAAAAATCCATACCTTGTGGCAACACCTAAACACCCACCAAGTTTCATAATTTTGACTATATTGGAACATAGTTAAAAATAGTGTTCGTCGCAGTAAAGAGATCTCGGCGTCTCGTCAGTTTACGCCCATAAAGGGTAAAATCCACCCCTATCTTCCCATCTATGGTTCCGGCGGCCTTGCACGGTCTGTTCCGGTGTTCAGAACACTAGTGGACGTTCGCGTGTTCAGAAAAAGCCCGGTTTTTTTCGATAAAATAACATGCAAGTGTTTACACTGCCATTTTAGCCAACATTGGCGAACTTCAAATGGCTATAACTCGTGAGCTATTGGTCCGACAATATCCAACAAAGTATCAAAAGAACGGTCTTGGCAAGACCTAAGCACCCACCAAGTTTCATAATTCTAGCTCAATTGGAACATAGTCAAAAGCACGTTTGGTTAAATCAAAATACCGGCCCCTGCCGCCCTAGCAATGACATTATAAACGGCGCCTCCCGTATCTCCAGTTCTATATACCCGACGACTTAGCCGCTTGGTACGTGGGCTATTGGTGCCAATAGATGTCATTTGGCGAGATTTACTTTTGGTTATAATTAAAATTTGGTGATAAACATTTTATACCTGGATCGCCCAAATTAGCGAACTTCAAATGGCTATAACTCCGCGAACCATTGGTCCGACAATGGCCAACAAAATAAAAATCCATCCTTGAGGCAAGACCTAAACACCCACCAAGTTTCATAATTTTGGCTATATTGGAACATAGTTAAAAATAGTGTTCGTCGCAGTAAAGAGATCTCGGCGTCTTCGTCACTTTAGCGCCCATAAAGGGTTAAATCCACCCCTATCTTCCCATGTATGGTTCCGGCAGCCTTGCAAGGTCTGTTCCGGTGTTCAGAACACTAGTGGACGTTCGCGTGTTCAAAAAAAAGCGTTTTTTTTTCGATAAAATAACATGCAAGTGTTTACACTGCCATTTTAGCCAACATTGGCGAACTTCAAATGGCTATAACTCGTGAGCTATTGGTCCGACAATATCCAACAAAGTATCAAAAGAACGGTCTTGGCAAGACCTAAACACCCACCAAGTTTCATAATTCTAGCTCAATTGGAACATAGTCAAAAGCACGTTTGGTTAAATCAAAATACCGGCCCCTGCCGCCCTAGCAATGACATTATAAACGGCGCCTCCCGTATCTCCAGTTCTATATACCCGACGACTTAGCCGCTTGGTACGTGGGCTATTGGTGCCAATAGATGTCATTTGGCGAGATTTACTTTTGGTTATAATTAAAATTTGGTGATAAACATTTTATACCTAGATCGCCCAAATTAGCGAACTTCAAATGGCTATAACTCCGCGAACTTTTTGTCCGACAATGGCCAACAAAACAAAAATCCATACCTTGTGGCAACACCTAAACACCCACCAAGTTTCATAATTTTGACTATATTGGAACATAGTTAAAAATAGTGTTCGTCGCAGTAAAGAGATCTCGGCGTCTCCGTCAGTTTACGCCCATAAAGGGTAAAATCCACCCCTATCTTCCCATCTATGGTTCCGGCGGCCTTGCACGGTCTGTTCCGGTGTTCAGAACACTAGTGGACGTTCGCGTGTTCAGAAAAAGCCAGGTTTTCTTCGATAAAATAACATGCAAGTGTTTACACTGCCATTTTAGCCAACATTGGCGAACTTCAAATGGCTATAACTCGTGAGCTATTGGTCCGACAATATCCAACAAAGTATCAAAAGAACGGTCTTGGCAAGACCTAAACACCCACCAAGTTTCATAATTCTAGCTCAATTGGAACATAGTCAAAAGCACGTTTGGTTAAATCAAAATACCGGCCCCTGCCGCCCTAGCAATGACATTATAAACGGCGCCTCCCGTATCTCCAGTTCTATATACCCGACGACTTAGCCGCTTGGTACGTGGGCTATTGGTGCCAATAGATGTCATTTGGCGAGATTTACTTTTGGTTATAATTAAAATTTGGTTATAAACATTTTATACCTAGATCGCCCAAATTAGCGAACTTCAAATGGCTATAACTCCGCGAACTTTTTGTCCGACAATGGCCAACAAAACAAAAATCCATACCTTGTGGCAACACCTAAACACCCACCAAGTTTCATAATTTTGACTATATTGGAACATAGTTAAAAATAGTGTTCGTCGCAGTAAAGAGATCTCGGCGTCTCCGTCAGTTTACGCCCATAAAGGGTAAAATCCACCCCTATCTTCCCATCTATGGTTCTGGCGGCCTTGCACGGTCTGTTCCGGTGTTCAGAACACTAGTGGACGTTCGCGTGTTCAGAAAAAAGCCCGTTTTTTTTCGATAAAATAACATGCAAGTGTTTACACTGCCATTTTAGCCAACATTGGCGAACTTCAAATGGCTATAACTCGTGAGCTATTGGTCCGACAATATCCAACAAAGTATCAAAAGAACGGTCTTGGCAAGACCTAAACACCCACCAAGTTTCATAATTCTAGCTCAATTGGAACATAGTCAAAAGCACGTTTGGTTAAATCAAAATACCGGCCCCTGCCGCCCTAGCAATGACATTATAAACGGCGCCTCCCGTATCTCCAGTTCTATATACCCGACGACTTAGCCGCTTGGTACGTGGGCTATTGGTGCCAATAGATGTCATTTGGCGAGATTTACTTTTGGTTATAATTAAAATTTGGTGATAAACATTTTATACCTGGATCGCCCAAATTAGCGAACTTCAAATGGCTATAACTCCGCGAACTTTTTGTCCGACAATGGCCAACAAAACAAAAATCCATACCTTGTGGCAACACCTAAACACCCACCAAGTTTCATAATTTTGACTATATTGGAACATAGTTAAAAATAGTGTTCGTCGCAGTAAAGAGATCTCGGCGTCTCCGTCAGTTTACGCCCATAAAGGGTAAAATCCACCCCTATCTTCCCATCTATGGTTCTGGCGGCCTTGCACGGTCTGTTCCGGTGTTCAGAACACTAGTGGACGTTCGCGTGTTCAGAAAAAGCCCGTTTTTCTTCAATAAAATAACATGCAAGTGTTTACACTGCCATTTTAGCCAACATTGGCGAACTTCAAATGGCTATAACTCGTGAGCTATTGGTCCGACAATATCCAACAAAGTATCAAAAGAACGGTCTTGGCAAGACCTAAACACCCACCAAGTTTCATAATTCTAGCTCAATTGGAACATAGTCAAAAGCACGTTTGGTTAAATCAAAATACCGGCCCCTGCCGCCCTAGCAATGACATTATAAACGGCGCCTCCCGTATCTCCAGTTCTATATACCCGACGACTTAGCCGCTTGGTACGTGGGCTATTGGTGCCAATAGATGTCATTTGGCGAGATTTACTTTTGGTTATAATTAAAATTTGGTTATAAACATTTTATACCTAGATCGCCCAAATTAGCGAACTTCAAATGGCTATAACTCCGCGAACCTTTTGTCCGACAATGGCCAACAAAACAAAAATCCATACCTTGTGGCAAGACCTAAACACCCACCAAGTTTCATAATTTTGAGCTATATTGGAACATAGTTAAAAATAGTGTTCGTCGCAGTAAAGAGATCTCGGCGTCTTCGTCACTTTAGCGCCCATAAAGGGTTAAATCCACCCCTATCTTCCCATGTATGGTTCTGGCGGCCTTGCACGGTCTGTTCCGGTGTTCAGAACACTAGTGGACGTTCGCGTGTTCAGAAAAAGCCCGGTTTTCTTCGATAAAATAACATGCAAGTGTTTACACTGCCATTTTAGCCAACATTGGCGAACTTCAAATGGCTATAACTCGTGAGCTATTGGTCCGACAATATCCAACAAAGTATCAAAAGAACGGTCTTGGCAAGACCTAAACACCCACCAAGTTTCATAATTCTAGCTCAATTGGAACATAGTCAAAAGCACGTTTGGTTAAATCAAAATACCGGCCCCTGCCGCCCTAGCAATGACATTATAAACGGCGCCTCCCGTATCTCCAGTTCTATATACCCGACGACTTAGCCGCTTGGTACGTGGGCTATTGGTGCCAATAGATGTCATTTGGCGAGATTTACTTTTGGTTATAATTAAAATTTGGTTATAAACATTTTATACCTAGATCGCCCAAATTAGCGAACTTCAAATGGCTATAACTCCGCGAACTTTTTGTCCGACAATGGCCAACAAAACAAAAATCCATACCTTGTGGCAACACCTAAACACCCACCAAGTTTCATAATTTTGACTATATTGGAACATAGTTAAAAATAGTGTTCGTCGCAGTAAAGAGATCTCGGCGTCTTCGTCACTTTAGCGCCCATAAAGGGTTAAATCCACCCCTATCTTCCCATGTATGGTTCCGGCAGCCTTGCAAGGTCTGTTCCGGTGTTCAGAACACTAGTGGACGTTCGCGTGTTCAGAAAAAGCCCGTTTTTCTTCAATAAAATAACATGCAAGTGTTTACACTGCCATTTTAGCCAACATTGGCGAACTTCAAATGGCTATAACTCGTGAGCTATTGGTCCGACAATATCCAACAAAGTATCAAAAGAACGGTCTTGGCAAGACCTAAACACCCACCAAGTTTCATAATTCTAGCTCAATTGGAACATAGTCAAAAGCACGTTTGGTTAAATCAAAATACCGGCCCCTGCCGCCCTAGCAATGACATTATAAACGGCGCCTCCCGTATCTCCAGTTCTATATACCCGACGACTTAGCCGCTTGGTACGTGGGCTATTGGTGCCAATAGATGTCATTTGGCGAGATTTACTTTTGGTTATAATTAAAATTTGGTTATAAACATTTTATACCTAGATCGCCCAAATTAGCGAACTTCAAATGGCTATAACTCCGCGAACTTTTTGTCCGACAATGGCCAACAAAACAAAAATCCATACCTTGTGGCAACACCTAAACACCCACCAAGTTTCATAATTTTGACTATATTGGAACATAGTTAAAAATAGTGTTCGTCGCAGTAAAGAGATCTCGGCGTCTCCGTCACTTTAGCGCCCATAAAGGGTAAAATCCACCCCTATCTTCCCATCTATGGTTCCGGCGGCCTTGCACGGTCTGTTCCAGTGTTCAGAACAATAGTGGACGTTCGCGTGTTCAGAAAAAGCCCGTTTTTCTTCAATAAAATAACATGCAAGTGTTTACACTGCCATTTTAGCCAACATTGGCGAACTTCAAATGGCTATAACTCGTGAGCTATTGGTCCGACAATATCCAACAAAGTATCAAAAGAACGGTCTTGGCAAGACCTAAACACCCACCAAGTTTCATAATTCTAGCTCAATTGGAACATAGTCAAAAGCACGTTTGGTTAAATCAAAATACCGGCCCCTGCCGCCCTAGCAATGACATTATAAACGGCGCCTCCCGTATCTCCAGTTCTATATACCCGACGACTTAGCCGCTTGGTACGTGGGCTATTGGTGCCAATAGATGTCATTTGGCGAGATTTACTTTTGGTTATAATTAAAATTTGGTTATAAACATTTTATACCTAGATCGCCCAAATTAGCGAACTTCAAATGGCTATAACTCGCGAACTTTTGGTCCGACAATGGCCAACAAAACAAAAATCCATACCTTGAGGCAACACCTAAACACCCACCAAGTTTCATAATTTTGACTATATTGGAACATAGTTAAAAATAGTGTTCGTCGCAGTAAAGAGATCTCGGCGTCTCCGTCAGTTTAGCGCCCATAAAGGGTAAAATCCACCCCTATCTTCCCATCTATGGTTCCGGCAGCCTTGCACGGTCTGTTCCGGTGTTCAGAACACTAGTGGACGTTCGCGTGTTCAGAAAAAGCCCGTTTTTTTTCGATAAAATAACATGCAAGTGTTTACACTGCCATTTTAGCCAACATTGGCGAACTTCAAATGGCTATAACTCGTGAGCTATTGGTCCGACAATATCCAACAAAGTATCAAAAGAACGGTCTTGGCAAGACCTAAACACCCACCAAGTTTCATAATTCTAGCTCAATTGGAACATAGTCAAAAGCACGTTTGGTTAAATCAAAATACCGGCCCCTGCCGCCCTAGCAATGACATTATAAACGGCGCCTCCCGTATCTCCAGTTCTATATACCCGACGACTTAGCCGCTTGGTACGTGGGCTATTGGTGCCAATAGATGTCATTTGGCGAGATTTACTTTTGGTTATAATTAAAATTTGGTGATAAACATTTTATACCTGATTTGCCCAAATTAGCGAACTTCAAATGGCTATAACTCGCGAACCATTGGTCCGACAATGGCCAACAAAATAAAAATCCATCCTTAAGGCAAGACCTAAACACCCACCAAGTTTCATAATTTTAGCTATATTGGAACGTAGTTTAAAATAGTGTTCGTCGCAGTAAAGAGATCTGGGCGTCTTCGTCACTTTAGCGCCCATAAAGGGTTAAATCCACCCCTATCTTCCCATGTATGGTTCCGGCAGCCTTGCAAGGTCTGTTCCGGTGTTCAGAACACTAGTGGACGTTCGCGTGTTCAGAAAAAGCCCGTTTTTCTTCAATAAAATAACATGCAAGTGTTTACACTGCCATTTTAGCCAACATTGGCGAACTTCAAATGGCTATAACTCGTGAGCTATTGGTCCGACAATATCCAACAAAGTATCAAAAGAACGGTCTTGGCAAGACCTAAACACCCACCAAGTTTCATAATTCTAGCTCAATTGGAACATAGTCAAAAGCACGTTTGGTTAAATCAAAATACCGGCCCCTGCCGCCCTAGCAATGACATTATAAACGGCGCCTCCCGTATCTCCAGTTCTATATACCCGACGACTTAGCCGCTTGGTACGTGGGCTATTGGTGCCAATAGATGTCATTTGGCGAGATTTACTTTTGGTTATAATTAAAATTTGGTTATAAACATTTTATACCTAGATCGCCCAAATTAGCGAACTTCAAATGGCTATAACTCCGCGAACTTTTTGTCCGACAATGGCCAACAAAACAAAAATCCATACCTTGTGGCAACACCTAAACACCCACCAAGTTTCATAATTTTGACTATATTGGAACATAGTTAAAAATAGTGTTCGTCGCAGTAAAGAGATCTCGGCGTCTTCGTCAGTTTAGCGCCCATAAAGGGTAAAATCCACCCCTATCTTCCCATCTATGGTTCCGGCAGCCTTGCACGGTCTGTTCCGGTGTTCAGAACACTAGTGGACGTTCGCGTGTTCAGAAAAAGCCCGGTTTTCTTCGATAAAATAACATGCAAGTGTTTACACTGCCATTTTAGCCAACATTGGCGAACTTCAAATGGCTATAACTCGTGAGCTATTGGTCCGACAATATCCAACAAAGTATCAAAAGAACGGTCTTGGCAAGACCTAAACACCCACCAAGTTTCATAATTCTAGCTCAATTGGAACATAGTCAAAAGCACGTTTGGTTAAATCAAAATACCGGCCCCTGCCGCCCTAGCAATGACATTATAAACGGCGCCTCCCGTATCTCCAGTTCTATATACCCGACGACTTAGCCGCTTGGTACGTGGGCTATTGGTGCCAATAGATGTCATTTGGCGAGATTTACTTTTGGTTATAATTAAAATTTGGTTATAAACATTTTATACCTAGATCGCCCAAATTAGCGAACTTCAAATGGCTATAACTCCGCGAACTTTTTGTCCGACAATGGCCAACAAAACAAAAATCCATACCTTGTGGCAACACCTAAACACCCACCAAGTTTCATAATTTTGACTATATTGGAACATAGTTAAAAATAGTGTTCGTCGCAGTAAAGAGATCTCGGCGTCTCCGTCAGTTTACGCCCATAAAGGGTAAAATCCACCCCTATCTTCCCATCTATGGTTCTGGCGGCCTTGCACGGTCTGTTCCGGTGTTCAGAACACTAGTGGACGTTCGAGTGTTCAGAAAAAGCCCGTTTTTTTTCGATAAAATAACATGCAAGTGTTTACACTGCCATTTTAGCCAACATTGGCGAACTTCAAATGGCTATAACTCGTGAGCTATTGGTCCGACAATATCCAACAAAGTATCAAAAGAACGGTCTTGGCAAGACCTAAACACCCACCAAGTTTCATAATTCTAGCTCAATTGGAACATAGTCAAAAGCACGTTTGGTTAAATCAAAATACCGGCCCCTGCCGCCCTAGCCAATGACATTATAAACGGCGCCTCCCGTATCTCCAGTTCTATATACCCGACGACTTAGCCGCTTGGTACGTGGGCTATTGGTGCCAATAGATGTCATTTGGCGAGATTTACTTTTGGTTATAATTAAAATTTGGTTATAAACATTTTATACCTAGATCGCCCAAATTAGCGAACTTCAAATGGCTATAACTCCGCGAACTTTTTGTCCGACAATGGCCAACAAAACAAAAATCCATACCTTGTGGCAACACCTAAACACCCACCAAGTTTCATAATTTTGACTATATTGGAACATAGTTAAAAATAGTGTTCGTCGCAGTAAAGAGATCTCGGCGTCTCCGTCACTTTAGCGCCCATAAAGGGTTAAATCCACCCCTATCTTCCCATCTATGGTTCCGGCAGCCTTGCACGGTCTGTTCCGGTGTTCAGAACACTAGTGGACGTTCGCGTGTTCAGAAAAAGCCCGGTTTTCTTCGATAAAATAACATGCAAGTGTTTACACTGCCATTTTAGCCAACATTGGCGAACTTCAAATGGCTATAACTCGTGAGCTATTGGTCCGACAATATCCAACAAAGTATCAAAAGAACGGTCTTGGCAAGACCTAAACACCCACCAAGTTTCATAATTCTAGCTCAATTGGAACATAGTCAAAAGCACGTTTGGTTAAAACAAAATACCGGCCCCTGCCGCCTATCAATGACAATATAAACGGCGCC
>JAWZYV010005992.1:0-10031 GCA_038373885.1 Cheiracanthium punctorium | reverse complement strand
AATGAATATAGGGGATTTTTTTTTACTTTTTTCCTCTTAAATAGCGATTTCGTTGCATAAAAGAAAAAAAGGGCACAAGTGCAACGCTTAGGAAATTTGAACTAGATTAAAGTCCCGCATTTCGATCACGTTTAAGGTGGTTGTGTCTTTGTGTTAACTTTTTACAAGCCAATGTTCCCAATTAGGAGCATCAAATTAAAAATCTGGAGTGACTCCACTCGACTTTCCGAACACTTACGATTAAGATCATTGCCAAGCATTTAAATAAATTTTAATCGATGAATAATTCAAATATATATACCAAATTTAAGCTCAATGGAATGTACCGTTTAAACGCTAGCGCACTTTCAAGAATTTCTCCCCATAGGCCATAATGTAAAAGAAATCTTTGTCGTAGCCCTGTAGAAAAACTATAAGTCCTATACACACCAAAATCAATACCTGTCTTGCGACGGAGGTTTATAACATATATACCCAATTTGAGCTCAATCGCATGCCCCGTTCAGGAGCTATCGTGTTCACTCACATACACACTAACACACACACACACACACACACACACACACACACACACACACACACACACACACACCACACACACACACACACACACATACATACATACATCTCGTAAAAATAGCATAAATGAATTCAGAAGACCCCAAAACGTGTCAATACACCAAAATCTCGAATTCGAACTTTTTCATGATTACAATACTTTCCTTACATGGTACATGTTCGGAAAGTAAAAATTGATTTAAAAAATGAGATTTTAACATTATTGACTTGAAAAAATTAGCAGATCTAGTTAAAAATGACTTGTTTTTCCCTTTTCGAACATGTACCATGTAAGGAAGTATTGTAATCATGAAAAAAAATTCGACTTCGAGATTTTGGTGTATTGACACGTTTTGAGGTCTTCTGAATTCATTTATGCTATTTTTACGAGATGTATGTATGTGTGTGTGTGTGTGTGAGTGAACGCGATAGCTCCTAAACGGGGCATTCGATTGAGCTCAAATTGGGTATATATGTTATAAGCCACAGTCGCAAGACCGGTATGGATTTTGGTGTGTATAGGACTTATAGTTTTTCTACAGGGCTACGACAAAGATTTCTTTCACATTATGGCCTATGGGGGGAAATTCTTGAAAGTCCGCTAGTGTTTAAACGGTACATTCGATTGGGCTCAAATGGAGTATATATGTTATAAACCACCGTTGCAAGACCGGTATTGATTTTGATCTGTAATGACCGTACTGTAAATGAAATTCAATGGTCGCGCTGCGCCTACACTAGCTTCACGGAGGGGACGGACAATAGCGCGTGTAATAGAACCATTATTTTCCGAATCGTAGCATGTTTCCGTCTTAATTTTCTTTTCTGAAATTCTGAAAGCGATTCAGATAATAAGCAATTCGGATAGTCGGAGTTCGGATAATTGGAGTTCTCCTGTAACCTAAAGTAGTCCTGTACCTAAAATTAGTGTAGTGTCTTAAGGCAAACCTCCTGATCGTCAGATCAACAGTGGCGGAGTAATCCCGAACGCGGGACCTTCACACTTCAGCCATCTATCATGTTCAGTGTCATCGTGTCATGTTCAGTGTCATCGTGTCATATACACTCTGCCATGGTGGGAAAAAACACCGATAGCGACTTGAAAAAATTACAGATTGTTTGGGTTTACAGGCAGGGCCTGATTACCCAAAAGGCTCGGGAAGCTTGAGCTTCCCCTGAGAATTTGAAGAGGGGGGCCCAAAAACGACTGAAAAACTGATAAAAATTCAAAATTTTGTTTTTAAATGATCTTTTAACCCTTTGAGGTGCAACCCTTTCTCAATGCTGAAAAAAGGGCAGCCATTGCCATCCCTCGACTTAACTACCAGCAATATGGCGTACGATCGAAACGTTCCAGAGACCCTTTTTTGACGACCAGCCAGCTGTCGTCAAAAAAGGGTCTCTAGATCTGTGGCACGCGATGAACGTTTCGATCATCCGCCATCTTGCTGGTTGTTAAATCGAGCGATGGCAACGGCTGCCCTTTTTTTAAGCATTAGGCAATCTATCCAGCTGTTCTCGCATTCTTCCATTTTTCAGCAGATGTCAGTGCTGTTAAAAATAATGGTGACCATTTTTTTACGGGAAATGACGTGCTAAAATTTAAAGGATTCTCGTGGAGCTGTGTCACCCGCAACTATTTTTATAGAAATAAAATCTATTCTTCGTGATTGGCAGCAGTCAAAACGTGAGAGTTTGGTGTTCCCAGAGCGGGAACACTGCGCGTTAAAGGGTTTATTGTAAAGATTTTTTATGAAGAGGAGTGCAAAACTATTTTTAAAGTTTTTCAGAGGTCTTGATACTTCACGTCGCAACATTTCTAAATTGGTTCAATTTTGCTTTTGCGTGAGACATTTGCTCCAGTTGAGAGAGTTTTTGTATTATGAGGAACATTTGGTTTGGTTCAATACGTAATGTTAAACATCTTTTAAATGTCAAAATTAATTCTGAACTTCCGTGTTGTAATTTTTATGATGTCATCAAAACGAAGAAAGAATTCTCGGAAAAATCCATGTCTAATGAAAAAATACAATTAAATAAATAAAGTTTAATGTTCGATAAAGTAATGTTTTTAGTTTACTTCTTAAAGTAATTACAAGAGTACTGTAAAATCTCGTTACAACTAACTAAGCTATTATGAAAATTAATGAATAAAACATTTTTATCAACAGAAAATTTCAAATTTATGAATGAAATATTTATTATCCAAAGAAATTATTCGAACTAATTAAATCAATGAAATTTTCTTTAAACGAATAAAATATTTTGATCAAAGGAAATTATTAAAACTTTACTTCTCCCAAGCAAAAACGGGTGAAGGGGCGGGGTGCAAAATGAGACTGGGCTTCCCATCCTTCCAGAGGTTAATCGGGCCCTGTTTACAGGCATTCGTATTAACGAGTATAAACGATGAACTTATTACAATTAATTAGAAGAATAACCGAGGACAAGCATACGGAACTTTGCAATTTTGCAATAATATTTCTAAAAGGGTAGCGCTTCAGACTGTTTGAATTTTTCTTATTACATGCACAGAGTGGCAACTACAGGGTGAGCAGTTTAACTCCTTCGGCCCTGAGATCCTAATATAAGAACACATCTTTGCATTACTGTATATTCTACATTTTCCAGAATTTTAACACGAAAACCTGGTGTCCTACTAATAATATATACAAGAATAGTGGGACGTTATCATTTTTGCTCTGTAGATGGCAGAAAATCTCCAGCACAGAAGATAATGGAGGTGTCAAGCCATTTGAAGCTAAAAGTTAAATGCATCTTTATGAATGCATGCATGCAATCAAAATGCAGGAGAAATGTGACGTATTTTCATGTTTTCAAGCACAAAGAAAATTGTTTTGAAAGATTCTGTACAATTTTTTTTTTTCTCATTTTGCTCAATTATTCCTCGTTCACTATCCTACGTTATTCGAACATTTTTTAATTAGTTTGTATATTGCTGAATGCTATAATATTCCATACTAGCCGTCAAGGCTGGGAGCTTCGCAGCCTCATGCCTTACTTTATACCCAGTGCAGTGTTGACTAAATTTCTGGACTCATTTCAAGATCCTACAGTGGCACAGCGATAGCTCATTAAACTGGGAGACGGAAGGTGCCTTGTTCGAAACCAGGTCGCGTTCGCCGACCTAACCGTTCGGAATTTTCCGTGGTTTTCTCCGGATTTTCGTATAATTACAGGTTAGGACCCCTTATAAAGTCAGACACGGCGGGGGGGGGGTAATTCCACCCCCAGCCTAGATCCTTTAGTGTAGATAATTGGCAGTAACTGACTTTTCCATTTCTGGACTCATTTCAACGAAAATCATGTTTCTTTGTTTTAACAGTATTTGCCATTCAATTTACTTAGGTTAGGGTTGCTACACGTTTTAGGTGTCATCATAAAAGCTGATGTTGAAACCGCAAATAGCTAAAATGTGCTTTAGCCCAATGCTTGGTGATATGGGCGATGAATGCGCCAAGTATTGCCAATTCGATATTTTAAAGCTTTGAAAAAGTCCGAAAGATCTTGCATTTTTGTGTATCTATGCACTTGCTCCGTAGGCTTGTTCCATTGGACGTCATCGAACTGGTCATTTGGAGTTTCGCACATGCGCTATTGTTATTGCACTACATCTAGCTCAGGGATGGGCAAACTATGGCCCGCGGGCCAAATGTGGCCCGTTGGAAGGTTTTATCCGGCCCGCGGGTAGAATTTTAATTAGCCGGGCCGACAGAAATTGAAAGAATATAGATATTTATATATTATATATCCATATTATGAAGATGGCTTGAAAAAAGTGCATTTTGAGTTCGAACGCAGATTTCAAGATTTCAGTGCCGTTCAAACAGAATTGGATATTTTGACCATGCCTTTCAACGTAAATTGTGAAGCAGCGAGGTCAGATTTGCAGCTTGAATGAATTGAATTGCAATCTAACAATCATCTCAAGCAGTTGTTTCTAAATATGCCAAAGTTAGAGTTTTACAAATCATTATCGAAAGTAATCAGTGCAATGTTTGCTTTATCTTATATATGTGAAACAAGTGTTTTCAACTATGAACCTTAGGGAGAATTCTTTCAGAAGTAGATTATCAGATGAGCATTTAGCCTCGTTCCTTAGAATCAGTGCATCTCACTTCGAACCTCAACACAAGGAACTTTTAAAAATGAAATCGCAATTTCATGCATCTCATTAACATATTTAAATTGTAATACTTGTATATTGTTCTTGAAATTTTAGAAAAATTTATCTTGGCCCGCCAAACTTTTTTTTTTTTTTTCGATTTTTGGATCGCGACCGAAAAAGTTTGCCCATCCCTGATCTAGCTCTTGCCGTTCGCAGCATGGAAATTTCTTCGATTTTGGTACCGCATACGTTAGCGTATTATATAAGTGGATTTAATATAGTTACATATCGTGCAGCACATCTAACCACTCATTGATTTTTAATCTGCTCTATTCAAAATTCAAAGCCTAAAGGGTTAATCCTTTAACGTGCAGTGTCCGCTCTGAGAACACCAAACTGACGTTTTGGCTATTGCCAGTCACGAAGAATAGATTGGATTTCTATAAAAATAGTTGCGGGTGACCTAGCTCCACGAGAATCCTTTACTTTTAGCACGTCAATTTAGCATGTTAAAAAAATTGTCACGTTTGTTTTTTTAACAGCACTGACATCTGCTGAAAAGTGGAAGAATGAGAAAACAGATGGATAGATTGCCCAATGCCGAAAAAAGGACAGCCGTTGCCATCGCTCGACTTAACTACCAGCAAGATGGCGGACGATCGAAACGTTCATCGCGTGCCACAGAATATGCCACTCCCAGGTGGCTGTCGGCAGCTGGCTGTTTGGCACAGCCAGCTGTCGTCAAAAAATGGGTGTCTAGTCGAGCGATGGCAACGGCTACCCTTTTTTCAGCATTAGGAAAGGGTTGCGCCTCAAAGGGTTAAAAGAAAAGAAGTTGTTAAGGTCGATAAGAAAAAGGCCGTCGGTTTTTCTCATTACCCTTAAATCTGTAGGAAGTGGCAACTATTCTAACAATGAAGTGTGATAGTTTCAACCTTGTTTAATTGGGGAGACAATTTCCAACGCTGTGGGTCTGTTACAATTTTATTTGTGAGGCAAAGCAGAAATGGAGAAGTACAATGTTATTTCATTCTGGGATAGTTTTATTTTTAAAAAAACATTTAATTTTTTTTTATATTATCATTCTTTACGGGAAATGTTGAAATGCTCGCTTACCATTTTAAATGTAAACATGAACACGTCGAAGGAAGTTTTTTTTACCCACTTTGCGACATTGTTGGTGTTATTGGCGAAGTTTCTAGAGTTGTGGTTTGTTTTAATTCATCGATGCTTGCAAGACTTCTCTGAAAGACCCTGTCTTTAAGATAATCCTCTCACCCCCCCCCCACACACACACAAAATCGAACGGGGTGATGAATAATTAATAATGGAATCATAATGTAAAAAATTTGAATTAAATTACGTTTTGCAAAAATAAAATTATCACAGGATTTAGTAACCTTGTGCATTTCTATTTTTGTTCTACCTTGCTTGCTTATTTTATAGGTCACACTTTAGGTTCCAAAAACCGTTTTCTTTTATTTCTACGATAACTATTAGTTAAGTTATGCAAGACATAATGAACCGGAGGGATAGTATTTTGTACAGTATTTAAACCTGTAAACGCGTTTTCTGAAGAAGTGTGTTTTTTGTGAATATTTTGTACGGTAAATGCCTTAACTTATAGCGTGCTTAAGGTATACGGTATAACTTAGACCATGCCTTAACTTATAACGTACTTACTTAAAACTTTGGCAGAGCATTTTGATCCTTACTTTGTCATGAAGCAGAAAATAATATTTCTGTGTTCATGTATTAATTTTAGGGCCATTTTTATCGACGAAAAATGTTTTTTTAAAGAAAAGTTCTGAGGCGAGTTCATGTTTTGAGAGTCGAAAGTACTTGGGATTTTTCTGGCCCTTTTTATAGGATTAATTCTTACATTTTCCCTTTACTGTAATATCCCACGTGAAAATTGGAGAAACAAGTATTAAACAAACATAGAAATTTTTCAGGAGAATACATTCATTATTCACAAGATCAAAGTCGGAAAACTATCTGCTGCTTGGACACGGAATTAAA
This sequence comes from Cheiracanthium punctorium, assembly GCA_038373885.1. NCBI lineage: Eukaryota > Metazoa > Arthropoda > Arachnida > Araneae > Cheiracanthiidae > Cheiracanthium > Cheiracanthium punctorium. Next base: position 3,322 of record JAWZYV010005992.1, on the reverse strand, counting down.
TTCAAAAATATATAATTAAAAGCGATGATTCTTATGCTCAATTTTCAATTCACTGTTCGAGCTTTCATTAAAATTACGAATGAAAGAAAAGTTCATAAGCCAAATATACTTTAGAATCTAGATGTATGGAAAAAATATACATCAATATATCTGAACAAAAATCAGAAAATTCCCTCATGATGATTGATTTCTGTATTTAATAGACCGCAGGTGGTAAGTGTTCTTACCAGGGCCTTATAAATGGCTAAAGTCTCGGAGATAAGTTGTTCAAAATAATTCAATAAGTTATTGTGATCATAGGCGCACCCACGGGGGGGGGCTATGGGGCTGAAGCCCCCCACCCTAAAGGTAGAAAGTTAGAATTGAAAAGCGTTAAAAAAATGAAAATTGTCGCTAATTAATTAATTTTTTTAGTTCTTTCTTTCTTTTTTTTTATTGTCCTCAAATTATTTCTAACCAAAAAAGACATTTATTTAAAATGTTTTTAAATGCTTACAGTTAGTTGAAACACTGCTACACACGGTTACAACGTCACTCAAAAGATCAGATAATTATTTATGACTCTATAATGAGTTACATTGCTTGTGTTCTATGCGACAGTCAAGTGATACCGAACTTGACGGTATAAGAGAGTTGTAACTAACCGAGGTCACTATGATCGAGTTCAGCAGTATTTGTATGTAGTCAAGCCCCCCCCTAAACTAAAATCCTGGGTGCGCCACTGATTGTGATACCTGCAGTAATTTTTTTTTAACTTCTTTCCGGGTAAGCGTCTTTAGCTTTCCGTTTACCTCCACAGGCAGAGGAATCTGTAAAACAAGTTTCTCCTTCGCAAGCCTTTTGCTGCGCAGGAAAAGAGCCCCGTAGGAACGGTTTGCGCAGAAGCGAAATACGTCCTCAGCCCAGGGGATCGCTAATGCTTCATGAAATACAAATTCTTCGTGCTTTAACGGAAACAGGGTCTCGGACAACAGGGCCAGACTTAGCAGCTAATGGACCCAGTTCATTTTAAGAGCACCAGCGGAAGAAAATCAAAAAGAAAAAATCTGGAGTGATTCCACTCGAGTTTCCGAACACTTACGATTAAGATCATTACCAAGCATTTAAATAAATTTTAATCGATGAATAATTCAAACATATATACCAAATTGAAGCTCAATCGAATGCGCCATTTAAAGGCTAGCGCACTTTCAATAACTTCTCCCCATACGCCATAATGTAAAAGAAATCTTTGTCGCAGCCTTGTAGAAAAACTGTAAGTCCTATACATATCAAAATCAATACCGGTCTTGCGAAGGTGGTTTATAACACATATGTCCAATTGGAGTTCAATCGAATGTACCGTTTAAACGCTAGCGCACTTTCAAGAATTTCCCACCATAGGCCATAATGTAAAAGAAATTTTTGTAGTAGCCCTTTAGGAGAACTATAAGTCCTATACACATCACAATCAATACCGGTTATACGATGGTGGTTTATAACATATATAACGAATATGAGCTCAATCGAATGTACCGTTTAATCGCTAGTGCACTTTCAAATATTTCCTCCCATAGGTCATAATGCAAAAGAAATCTTTGTCGTAGCCCTGTAGGAAAACTATAAGTTCTATACACACGAAAATCAATACCGGTCTTGCGACGGTGGTTTATAACATATATACCTTATTTGAGATCAATCGAATGCCCCGTTTAGGAGCTATCGTGTTCACACACACACACACACACACACACATACATCTCGTAAAAACAGCATAAATGAATTCAGAAGACCTAAAAACGTGTCAATACACCAAAATCTCAAAGTCGAATTTTTTCATGATTACAATACTTTCATTACATGGTACATGTTCGGAAAGTAAAAATATTTATATACCGTCAACCGGGGCCCAACTTTAGCCCAACTCGAAAAAGATCCTACTGTATACAGTGAAGCACTGTTTATACGTTTTTTCAAGGGACTAAGGGGAAAAAACGTATAAAAAAATTCTCAAAAATACGTACATTTTCGTAATAACGAACAATAAAAATAAGATTTAAATTAAAATATTACATCTTATATCACTACATGAAAACGAAATACACCAAGAACTATTTAACACTAACAGTTTTATTCTGAATTTATTGTGCGGGTAATACTCGTATTCATATACATTAGGCGTGTACAAAATACTTTTTAATTTTCTATGTATGGCTGTTTGGAAATTCACATAAAAAAGTACATTTTACATAGTTAAAAGTGCCTGTCTAACATTATCATTTAAATCGCCGAAAGTTAGGTATTCTCACATAAAGTTAGAATCTGGCAAAACTTGTTGAAAAATTTTTCATGACACATTTTCTCCCATCTTCATTTCTAAAAACAAAAACGTATAAATGAAGTTTTTGATTTAAAGAAAACGTATAAATGAAATTATTTAATATTAAAATTCAATGCATTTCGCCGGGACCATTCAGAAAAACGTTTAAATGATAAAAACGTATAAACGAGAAACGTATAAACAGTAGTTTACTGTAGTTATGCTGATACCTGACTCACTGAGTCACTCTGTAACCATTCCGGGTAACCGCTTCAATCTAAATATTTTATCGTCATTCCTCCAAGAAGATTAAATAGTACAAAAAGATTAACAAGCATAAAAATCTGGAGTGACTCCACTCGACTTTCCGAACACTTACGATTAAGATCATGACCAAGCATTTAAATAAATTTTAATCGATGAATAATTCAAACATATATACCAAATTGAAGCTCAATCCAATGTGCCGTTTAAACGCTAGCGCACTTTCAAGAATTTCTCTTATAGCCCATAATGTAAAAGAAATCTTTGTCGTAGCCCTGTAGAAAAGCTATAAGTCCTATACACACCCAAATCAATACCGGTCTTGCGACGGTGGTTTATAACATATATACCGAATATGAGCTCAATCGAATCCCCCGTTTAGGAGCTATCGTGTTCACTCACATACACACATACACACACACACACACACACACACACACACACACACATACACACATACATACATACATCTCGTAAAAATAGCATAAATGAATTCAGAAGACCTCAAAACGTGTAAATACACCAAAAGGAAAGTGTGATTGCAATTCGTTTAAAATAGTTTTTCCAGATTACATATTTTTTTTTTTTTTCACAAATAAATTATCTGCATGGATATAAGAAAGTTTGTGTACACAAAACGAAATCTTTCGAATGCCCCAAAGTTTCCGCGCGTTTTCAAAAGAGCATGAAATTCGACTTGGGTATATAATAAAAACTGAATATGAATTTATTTATTTTAGATGTACAGAGATTAAATAT
>JAWZYV010005987.1:0-278931 GCA_038373885.1 Cheiracanthium punctorium | reverse complement strand
GGTGCACAGACACTAACATTGCACTGTTCGTGTACTGGAATTACAGAATATTCCAAGTAAATGAACATAGTACACTACTCATGAACAAATCAGTTAATAGTGAAATATCTTCCTGTTGCACAGAAGGAAAGCCCTCTGGCCAATTCGTAGACTCATAATCTCCACAAACCTTATTTTTACTAACTTAAAAGAAGGAGCTACTGTCTGCAACGCGTACGTATATACTTATGTATGCACAGTGATATTTTTTTACCACTTGGAGTAGACATAAAATGAATCGCATCATTGGGATCGAATGATATTTTTATTCGAAAGTGGATCGATTGTGAGTGATCTCATATTAATTTAATTACATTCTGCATGTATATTCATACGTAGTAAACTTTCTATCTGATTTAGTCAACTCGGTTCGGTGTTAATTTCTGGTGGTATTATCATTCAGAAAAAAAAATAGATAAATTAAAATTATTAAAACCAAAGCCTAAAAGCTCTCCAGTAGGGGCAGTATGTCAAAAGTTGCCAAGGTTGACTATATTTGTTGATTTATTTCTAAGTGGGGCTTCAAAAAGAAGTTTTCAAAAGTGTACCAAGCTTGGCAATATCTTCTATATTTGCCTAGAAGTTTCCAAAGCCTACTATTTCCAATGGGAATATTTTTTCTTTGTAGTGATATAATTTGGTAGAGGATATTTTCCACCACAGCGACTTAAAATATTTTGCGTTGGCAAATAATATCAATCTGCAAAGGATTTCACTACAATGGAAAATGACTATCGATTATGCTCATGCGTAGAACATCAATGAATCAGTAGCGAACGAAAAGTTGCCATTAGTGGCAAATATGCAAGGTCTATCATATTATGAAGTCGGTTTTATTTTTCAAAAGAAAAATATACTTATTAAAATATCTATGCAGATTGTTCACTCACGAATTATATTCTCTCACTGGTCAGTTTTTCCTATATGAAATCAAATTTCACTGTAAGAAGGGATTCTTGCTGACACACAATACAGTAGTGAAATTGCAAACAAAAACATTGTATAAATTAAACAATTCTATTTAATTTAGAATTTCTAAAACCCTTTCATATAATTTTAGTGATTCATTTTGCTATAAATCCTCTAAAATACTTTGTCGCTTTTATCAGATATTTGGAAAACCGTTATTTCTGTATTCTGTTTAAAATCAATAGAGATCTGTCTAAAAATATTTCACTTTCAAAATAAAAGTTCTTTTTAAATCTTTCTCTAAGATGTGTGTTATTTCTTTTCTGAAGCACAAAGGATTTTTAAGAACACAGAAATATTTGTAAAACATCATATTCTTCTACGCAGGTGTAACTTTTTGAATCCGTTATTTTTTTTCAAATTACAAGTACTATTCTAGATTCAGTACTATTGCAAGATTAGAACCATCCTTTGAATTGTTAAGAAAAGAAAGAGCGAAAAAATGGAATTATTATCCAGGCTTATGTTTCAGATTAACAGCAGTTCACAAAAAGTGAAGCATCATGAGAAATTTTCAAATCGTGTCTGTATCACATTTCAACATTCATTTTTAAGCTGCAACGAACAACACTGAAATATCCGGGAGAGCATAAATTTTTGTGTAGAAGCTGTTTAAAGCATTTTTATTGCACGGTTAACGTTGATTAAAAAACTTTAAGTACATTTTGTACATTATTTTTCCGTGTATTAAGCATTAATAAATTAATCATAGCAATAGATGCAAATATAGAAAATTGCCGATAGAAACAAAATCTACAATTATAGTCTATAAGAGGTATTTTCGAAGTGCATTATTAAGCTAAATTTGGGTACAAAAGCACCATTGTCTGTTAGAAAATAGAAAAGAGGATGATAGGAAACCAAACTGATAGATATAGAATTGATTTTACCACGTGACCTGGATAAAAATAACGAGAAGCCTCTGGTTTCTGTGACCTGCCAATCGTTATTAATGTGATACGTTACAGCCATGCAACCTTCAATTTGTAATTAGAAATGGCATCTTTTTATAACTGTAACGCTAAACTTTGGTTCCATTATTTTTTATACTTTTAAATTCGGAAAATCTTTTCCCTCATGCAGTAATTTTGATCGATATTTATTCAAGTCATAATATGTGAGTCGTGATTTTGTTTTGTTTCTAAAGTAATACAAGCAATCGCGTAGACTAGCATGAACCATGAAAATACAATTTCATATAGGTTATACGTGAATTTTCTTGAATTTTAAAGGGAGATTTGCCTCGTCTTGTCCTTAGTAAGTTACGCCTATGAATACAAGATTAGATTCCATATTCAAATACCTATGCAGATATCATAGTGAACACCTGCTTAGGAAATAAAAATTTATTTACACGTTTACTAAGTAAAAGTTATTGGCAAAATTGCAGTGGTTAAGAAATAATAGATTTGATATCTTGAATATTTATTTGGATCTGGGCTACATACAATATCTGGGCACTATACAATATATATATATATATGTGTGTGTGTGTGTAGATTTAGCCATACATCAATTAGATTGAATACGTACATAATAGCAAAAAAAAAGGGGGGTGGAACAGCGTGCAAGCCGTCTTCCTCCATTGGAGGTGAAAGAGCGGCATAGTTACGTTTAACCCGTTTATTAATATATCTGCAGGCATATTACTTAGTTAATTAACATCTATTTTACTATTCCCAAATGTTTTTCGGACAAAATGTTCACGTATGTTAATATGCTTTCTTTTAGAATGATAAACAGGGTTGCGAACTAGATTTTGTGCTGACTGCTTATCACAGTAAATTATTAGGGGCAGTGGCAGTTCTGGGAGAGAGTTCAAATAAACGTCTTAAAATGAACGGTCTCTTTTGCTGCCTCTGAAAGAGCCATATATTCGGCTTCAGTAGTCTATAATGCAGCTGAACGTTGCTTTCTGGGTTCCCAGGATATGGGTCCATCAGCATATTTGAAGAGGAAACCAGTGTAGGATTTCCTATCATTTATGTCGGATGCCCAATCTGCATCAACCGGTAATTTTGAATATTAGAACTTAGTCTTCAGTAGCCTTGAGATATCGCAGTATTCTTTTACCAGCATTCCAGTGAGATTTACCAGAGTTGTTGTTGAATTGGCTCAGGAAATTTACTGCATTCGTTATATCTGGCTTTGTTGCTATTGAAAGATGCATTAATGAACCACTTAGTGAGCGATATGGTATGTTTTTCATTTCGTTTTACTCTTCTTCAGATTTGGGACATAAATTCTTTTCTTAACTTTAGACTGTTATACATAGGACTTGAGACAGGTTTAGCATCTTGCATTTTAAATTCTTACAGAATATTTTGAATATACTGCTTTTGACTGATGGTTATACTTTTCTCATCTTGCTGAAATTCGATTCCTAAATAATAATACAATTTTTTTTAAAGTCTTTCATCTTGAAGGATTTTGATTATCTTGAAGGATTTTCTTAACACCTTCATAATTTTCTCGATTATTAGTCATAATGATGAAGTCATCAAAGTAAACAATTATGATAGTTTTAGATATAGAAGTTTTCTTGTGATATATGCATTTGTCTGAATTCAAAGCCTTGAATCCTAGCATTTTTAATTCTTCGTCTAACTTCTTGTACCATTGTCTACGCGATTGTTTTAATCCGTAAAGGGATCGTTTGAGTAGACACAGTTCGGCAGAGTCGTTTTGGGAACCATCTGGCATTTCCATGTAGATCTCTTCTTCCGTACCTCCATTGACGTTTGCTATCACCAAGTCTATTGGATGAGTTGTTAATCCATGTTCCAAGGCATAAGCCATTGTCATTCTTATTGAACTTAGTTTTGCATCAGGAGAAAAGTTTTCCGTATGGTACAGTTTTGGAATTTGAGCACATCCTTTGGCAACTAAACGGGCTTTTAGTTATTCGATGGTCCCATCTTGTTTATACACTCATGTCCATAAATTAAGGATAATGAAGTTCAGGCAAAGAAAGAGAAATAAGCAAAACAAATTTGACTTATTTGTAAAGTCTATTTATTAAACAAAAAGTAAAGAGCAAAAAAGATGCTATATGTTTGACATAATTAATAAAAATTGCAAGTTTTACTCTCTTGACCAAATTTCAAAAAAGAACCTATTTACAAAAGACAGTATAACATGGTTAGTAGGATGGTTAATACGGAGTATGTCTCCCGGACGATGCAATACAGGCCTGACAACGCCTAGGCATGCTGAGTATCAAATGATCAATCTGATCTTGGGGAATATTACACGAGCGGGAATATTACACCAAGCAATGCACTCCGAAGTTCCGGTAGACAGGTGGGAGGGGGTTGTCGTGCTGCAATTCGTCGGCCAAGCATATCCCACACATGCTCTATTGGATTCAAGTCCGGTGAGTATGCTGGATAATGCATACGGGTGATATCCTCCGATTGAAGGCATTCGTCTACAATGTTTGCACGGTGAGGACGGGCGTTGTAATCCATAAACACAAATTCAGCACCCATGGCGCCCCGAAACAAACGTACATGTTGTTCCAGAATGACATCCCGATAGATGTGGCCTGTCATCGTTACACTCTGAACATGCAGGTCAGTTCTGGAACCAAGAATAATTCCTCCCCAAACGAGCCATCCTGCACCACCGTAACGGTGTCTTTCAATGGTGTTCTCTTGGTGGTAACGGGTACCTGGCGCTCTCCAGATGAATGTCCGGCGAGAATCAGACTCCAAACTAAACCTGGACTCGTCGGAAAACATCACACAAGACCACTGTTGCGGTGTCCACAATGCATGCTCTCTACTCCAGGTTAATCGCAGGCGACAGTGAGTTGCGGTAAGTGGAACACATCTGACAGGCCTACGAGCATATAGACCAATGTGCCCTAAGCGTCTGTACACGGTCTGCCTTGAAACTGTCGTACCGGTAGCTGAAGAGAGCTGACGAGACAGGTCTGATGCTGTACTCCGTCTGTTTCTTTTGGCAGTAACTGCCAAATAGCGGTCCTCATTCGGCGTTGTAACTCGGGGGCGACCTGTGCTGTAACGTCTACTCACATTACCATCATCTTGGAATCGTTGTCAAAGCCTGGAGATGGCACTCTGGGAGATTCTAAGTTCCTGGGATACTTCCAGCTGAGTACGTCCACATTCCAGTCGTCCGATAATTCTGCCACGTAAAACATCATCCAAATGCCTCCTTTGTGCCATAACTACGCGGTTTTTGCACTGAAAGGCTTTCACAGCGCTTGTGAACAATTTTACTTCTTTGCCACCATTCCTTATATACCCCTCTCTTACACTCTCGTCATTGTGACGTACCATCTACGCCATCTGGTGGTTTCCTGTAATTTGCATATTCTTCTTCAAGATGTGTGTGATCATTCCACAGGTGAAAATTTTATTTTAGAGATCAATTTCTGTGTGATTCTGAATTATCCTTAATTTATGGACATGAATGTATTTTGTTTTCAAGAAGCACTTACAGCCAATTACTTTCTTATTTTTAAGTCTATGGACAAATTTCCATTCTTTTTTCTTTGATCTTTGGCATGTATCCATTCCACAATTCATATGGAGTTTTGTCTGTAGACCTTGTAGGTAATTGGTTTTGAAGATATGCTGCAATTGCTGCTGCTTTCGCCCAAAATGTTTTGGTAATTTTGCATTTATAAGCTTGGCTTTTGCCATTTTAAGTAAAGATAGATTTTTTCTCACTGCAACACCGTTTTGAGATGGGCTGTACGGTACTGTGTTTTGATGATAGATGCCCAATACTTTTAGGTATTTTTCTGTTGTTTCATTGCAGTATTCACTACCGTTATCTGATCTGATACATTTAATTTTCATTCTAAATTTATTTGTGGTCGATGGTAGCGTGTGGTAGCGTGTGGTTTTCTGGTCAGTAATCAAGTCGATGTTGACATAAACTCTTTATTAACTTAACTAGTTCACTACTGAACGGAAACAAGGAACTTAAAAATATGGAACTTCCATAACTCTAATAATTCTTCCATCAATATGACAGTTGACGACGATCAGGCAGCAGGACATCGGCACTCAGAATCCTAGGCAGAGATCCCCTAGGGTGCTTGGCATCAGGACCAGGAATGAGTAGGCAGGGCTCCACTAAACCGCTTGGCATCAGAATCAGGAATTAGCAGGCAGCGAGCAGCAGCACCCGTTGCTGTGACTGCTGACAGCGTTTTCCCCTAAGCAAGAACTTGGCTGGCCTTTTATCCTTGTTCGCCATGCGCACATTTGCATTTAGCAGCTACCGATCGCGCACATTTGAATTTTAGTTCTCGGATCGCAACAGCGATATGCAGCTCGTCTTGCGCACCTCCTCTCGGCGACCAGTCCACAGTTGGTATCGGACCTTCGACCGCCGTAACTGAGGAAGGCAGGCTCAGTGCAGCGAGCCTAGAGGCGGCGCCTGCACTGTGTATTCTTTGAGTTTGTCAAATGCTTCCTCTTTAGATGACAGAAAATATACTTGAGTGTAACAGGAGTAATCCTCAATAAAAGTAACGAAATACTTCTTATCTCCTAATCTTCTAAGGGTCAACATAGATCAGTGTTGATTAACTCAAGTGGCTTATCACTTTTATAAGTAGTTTTCTTCGGATAAGGCTTTTCAGTTAGTTTTGATTTTATACAGACAGAACATTCTGTGTTGTGTGTGCAATTATTTATTTTAATGCCATTGGCTAAATTATATTTTTCAATTTTTTTAATTGCATCTAATTCTCTATGGCCAAACTTTTCATGCCATTTTAATATGCAATTATCATTTTGACATGCCTGTAGTGTTTCCTGGGCAGAAAATACTTTTTTGCTTACCGAAATCATATGTAACCCTTATTTTATCTGAGCGGTAGCAATTACCTTAATATTTTTAGTGAAAATGCAAATGTCGCCGATAAATTTTACTTCACTCCCATGATTTGTGCACGCTTTGACTGACAGTAAATTACAATCTAAATCTTTTACATAAAAAAAAAACATTCTCTAACTCTATTCTACTAATTTCCCTGTTTAAAGTTCCCGTTGCAAAATGTATTCCGCCAACACCTGGTGACATTAATTTTAAGCCATTTGCAATCGTTACTGTTTGTTCGTTATTTTTATCTAAGACCGAAAAGAGATTTTTATTGAAAGTCATGCGACTAGAAGCTCCGCTATCTACTCTCCAGTTTAGATCTTCCTTAGCCGATAAGCTTTCATGTATTTTCAACATCGATTCGTTTGACTTCTGCTCTTGTTCTACATATTCATTACCCCAAACGCATTTCCCTTTTTGTATTTTATTCCAGATTTCTTTCCGCAGTACTTGGAGTTTTGAGGCCCTTCTGGGTTTCGAGGCGAATTATCTGTTTTGGTTCAATTCCTCTCGTCGTGAATATTCCGAGACTGACGGGAGTTTTCACGCAAATGAAAACATGCACCCCTGCTATGATTATGTTTTCACAGTATGAGAATACTTTTTTGTCTACTTTTTATTTGCGTTAAACCCTTTTAGAGCTATAGAATGAACCTTACATTGAATTTGCTTCATGTCAGCTCTGCGGGTATATTCATCAACCAATTTATTTTTTACATATTCTAGTGATAACTCATCTGCCGATTTACTTTCTATCGCAGTTATTAAACCGGTATAAGAATTTAGTAGAGAAGATAACAAAATTGCTATTAAATTATTTTCTCTGATTTCTTCACCAATACTACGCAATTTATTCGCTAATTCTAGAACATATTTTATCTGTTTTTGCATTTCGTATGTCTCATTGTGTTTCACGAAATATAGTTTTCTTAATCGGAAAAGTTTATTCGTTAAATTTACTCTCTCATGAACTGATTTTAAACTATCCCGTGTTTCCTTCGTGAAAGAATCGACATATTATAATAAAATTTCTTGAAAGAATAATTAAACTGTCCCGTCATTGAGCGATTTACAGAAATATATTCATTCAAATTTATGTATATACAGTGTGACTATAATTAAAGTTCCACTTTAAAACGATCAGAAAAAGAAAACTAATGGACCAAATGTTATCAAACTTGGTAATTGTGTAAAGGTTTTCAGGGGATTTATTATCGTCGGAAAAACGTTTAAAAATTCACCACAAGGGACAAGGTCGTATTTAGGGGGGGTGGGGGCAGGAGTCTGAAACACCCCACCCACTTATTTTTGTTTTTAAAATGATAATGATATAGTGTCCTTTTGAGAAAAATACTGCTTTTTTACAGTTTGGACCCCCTCCAAAATGTTTTTCATGGGGGGAGCTCTACCACTAGAGCCCCCTTTAAATACGTCCTTATACCTGGTTTTGAATTTTTTTCCGCGGATAATAAATTCCATGGCCACCTCTACGCAATTACCAAGTTTGATAGCATTTGGTCCAGTAGTTTTTCTTTTCTGATGGTTTTAAAGTGGAACTAGAATTATAATCATACTGTATATAAATTTATTTGTTAAATTTGAGTACTTTACGTATTTTCGCCTATTGCAGCTGACGATTACTATAATTAAATGTATATTAAGATTCTTTCGAAATATTGAACCATAGTTATTTTTGTTACTTAGAATCAAATATTCTGAATAACTATTATTTAACAATATAGTTTAATTTCCAAAATTACTGATATTAAATTGAAATCACTTGAACTAAAACACGGACTGAAGAAAATATACGATGTTTTTTTAAACAGAGAACCATACTTTAAGTCTATCGACAAAGCTATTTAAGTATATTTTTTTTCCTAGCTGAAAAGAAAAGAAAATAATGGTCCGGAATACAAATGTTCAGTGAAGAAATTTCTTCACTTTCTTTACATATGCTCGCAGATGTTTTATTATAGAATTCTGTAAAGCATATTCGATGGCTGAGCAGCCGTTTTACGGGTTTGGCTATGCTCTTAATAATGCCATTTACGACATAATATTTCTTATCTTCTTTCGAAAGTATAGATCTCCATGGAAACACACGAATAGAGAGGGAGGAATGACAATAATCCTGTATTTCGATCTTGGCACAATCCAAAGTTTTATGTTTATTGAAGAAACATTATGTGATCGCTCCTTTATATTTCTGAAACAATGCCTAATGGCTTCAAAAGATGCAATAAAATTAATTTATTTTTCGGTTCTTTGTAAAATGCATTTTATCGATTGTTATAAAAATGAGTATAACTTAAATAAACCATTCTTAACTTCCCTTGTTTTGTGAATTCAATGTGAATTTTTAAATCAATACGTGACAGCACTTTTACTACTTAGAGAACTTGTGGATTTAAAGGGCCTGGCAAAAAATGAAGAAAATCAGTGCAATTTCTATAAATTACCTTGTAACGGTAACACATTAAGTGCTTAGATACATACATCTTTTTGTGTTAAATCATGCTTTGTACACTTTAGAGCGTGTATGATGTACTTGTTTCTTTTGAATTGAGGTTTGGTTCCGTAATTAGGATAGTAATGTACAAAATAAAGATTTAAAAATTATATAAAAATATTTATTTGTTGAAAATGATTAAAAACTGGCATTTACTCGTTTTTGTGAAGGAGAGCGGTTGCAAAAAGGCGATACTTAAGTGATTTAATTACACTATCGCAGTTGTGTAGTTAAAATTATAGCCCCCTTGAAGTTGGACAATTTAAAGGTAGAATTATTCTATGAATCTACTATAGCATTAGCCAGGAGCAATGTAGTGCCTCACTAGCTTAAAACTTTTGCAGAAAATAGAGTTTCCTTGATACACACTCTGACAGAAAACTACAAATGAAAACACTTCATCCGGAAACAACCCTGCTATTTCGTCATGTGTTGCAGATCCTGATGAACTGAAAGTTTTTGACTTTAGCTAGACTGGAGCACAACTTACCTTGGATGATGAAATAAACTATTTTGACAGGAGAGATTACAACCTTGACAATGTAGATAAGGAAATTTATTTGAACTAAAGAAATATTCAAAGAATAATTTTGTTTCAGAGATTGTATTGAGAATCGAATAGAGATTTTATTGGCCATACACTTAGTATAAGTAGGTCGTCTTTATAATTAAAATCTATCATTTGATATTAAAAATCACCTCACTTTGCGGCCAAAATACCAAAACTAACTACTTTATTTATGAAATATTTCCAATTAAAGAATTCGCATGTTGGTGCACAGACATTGCTTCACTTTGTGGGGCAAGGATTTTGATGTTAAATGAAAGGAACAACTCTAGGAAAGTAGCTTATAACTACATCACTTACTTTAGACATTATTCATAAGTAGAACACATACAGGATTCATTTCTTAAAGAAAGATTAAGGGTAGCCCCTCCCTTTGCTGACACAGGTGTAACGAATGTGGCCCATTCTGTATAAATTATATAAGTCAAGATAAGGGGATTCTAAATAAATTTATGTTGTTATACTTGTTTGTCTTTCAACTCACGCAGTTCATTTAGAAATTAAAACTAATTTAACTTCCGATGCTTTAATTTCGACATTTTTTTTCAAGACGCAGAGTTTGCTCTATATTCTTCACAGATAATGTTTCGAACATCGTCAGGGATAGTTCAGAACTGAAAGAACTTCGTAAACGCTGAAAATTTTCCTACCTTTTTATTTAGTATGTCAAAAAATCACTTAGAAATTTTTACCTCCTTGATCTCTAAATTTTAGTGGACTCTAAAAAGCTGGCGTCAAATCGTTGAAAGATCACTTAAGATGGGACGTAGGAAGTACAAAATTGACATTTGAAGACTTTCTAACTGTAACCATTCACATTTGAGGATATTTTGAATAGTTCCCAATTTATTTCTTTATCTTCTGGTCCAAACTATTTTCAAATGTTTGCACCTGGTCACTTTTTAATTCGTAGGACTGTTCATTCCTTAAACGTACCCTCACTTGACCAATTTGCCTGGACATAAAAATTCTCCTTTGCAAAGAGTAACAAAGTTAAGTCAAATTATCTGCAAAAAATGGTCACTAAAGTATCTAAATAATCTACAACAAAGGAGCAAAATGGTTTTATTCCTTAGTTATGCTTAAAGATGAAAGGCTTCCAATATGCTCATGGCCTTTTCGCAAAATTCATGATATATTTTGACAAGATGGAAAAGTACGAATTGCTCTCAAGAAAACCTCTCGCGGTATGTTTAAATGAAGCATTTCTAAGATATGTATAATACCTGTAGCAAGAAAACGAAAGCAATGCGTCATAAATATAGCCTAAAATGCACAAATTCAGTTAATTGTTCACTACTTTTATTCTAACTGTATTTATCTAGTATAATATATATTAATATAACATGCATGCATAATATATTTTCTTTTTCACTGCAAGGAAATTAAAGCACCATATGCAGCACTAGAGGAATCACAGAATCCACGAAAGGCAATCATTGTATCTTCAGAGCGGAATCATACCTATTGATTTTTATTGTTTCTATTTTTTTCATTAATATTACAAAATATCATTTATCAGATAGTGGCTTTGCTACTTGTTTATCGCAGTCAACTTTTCCTAATCAAACATATTGAAGGAAATTTTTTGCTCGAGAAGTAACAAGTACAAGTAAACCGAATGGATCGTACAAATTTGGAATAGTAGTAAAACTTCTCTTTTAGTCTAAGCGGTTGCTGCTTCACTGAAAATTTAAAATTAAATTGATCTGCGTTTAAGTTCCAAAATATGCACACAGTTTTATCAGTATATTCAAGACTTTGAGGAAAAGACTCTTCGTTGGTTAATTGTCAATTAGTGAAGTTTCCATTGCGATCTGACTTCCATTTGTGAGAAGTCCTATCACATGTTTGAAACATTTAAATTAATCGGTATTTGCGCATATTTGCAGATGTGATATCAGGGCAGCCAGCCGGTAACAGTGAGTGAACAATATCTGAGGTCAATGGGGAAATGGGTGCTTCATATGTGACCATGATTCGAGTATTGCGAAATGGGGCACTTTTTGTTCCTTAGGTATTTAGTCAATGTACAACTGCATTTTAGTTTTTGTTTTATTTTTCACAAGATTCTCAATACGTTCTATTGACTAGGTACTATAAAAATTTGTCTGAACACTTTCTTGATGTCGACCGTTAAAGCAACTTTTAGTTTTCGGAATCGCATTATAATGTCGAATATATCGTTCTTCATTTGAACGGTAAGAACAACATCACTGAAACTTTTTCCGTTGTAGTGACGTTGTAGGTGCAGAACCATTAAAAAAACATTCTTAGTTTTGTAGAGCAACGTTCCAGACTAACTTCATTATGTGATAAGTAGTATAACCATGTCGAATAATTTTTTTTCACTTGACCAGTAAGTAGAAATCATTTGAACTTTTTCCAGACGTTGAAGGTGCAAACATTAAAAAAAAAAAAAAAAAAAAACATTCTTAGTTCTGTAGAGGAACTTTCTGTCCTAATTTCATTATGTGATAAATAGTGACAGGCGACAAAATGCTGAATCATGTTGTCCTCTTCCTGCTCTTAGCTTTGTCGTGTTCTCCTGTATGTATCTATCTTGTGCTAGCTAAAAGGGCACCTTGCCTTAGTCAATCTCTGTCAAAGAGGGGAGACAAGGAATATTTTTAAAACAAAATTTGTCAGCGACTAAAAATTCTGGAAGTTTCCTGAAAAAGTGCGAAATTAATATATATATATATATATATATAAGAAATTTTCCTTTGTGTAAATTTTTAATGACATTTCATTCAAAAACTTGCATTCTTCCCTAGAACAGCCTTGAAGAAAAGGATATTTAGTTATAAAATTATATATGCATATGAAAGTACATGAATTAATTGATACAATAAAAGAAATAAACAAGCTAATATGCAAATCAACGATATATGTGCCAATTTTTATCGATTGCTCAGTTTAAAAGTTTCACCAAAGGTCATAGGCTTCACATCCTAAGTTGCAAGGCGTTTGCTCTTCCGAGATGAATATACCCAGCTAGAAATGTCTTCACTTTTTTTGCAAAAAAAGTATAGATTGTGTACAATTTGTGCATAAAAAGTGGATATTTTTTAATATTTTGAAAGCATACACTTTTTGTGCAAATTATATACAGTTTTTATGCATACTAAAAAGTGAATATTCTATATTGTCAAAAATTGTGCACAAAAAGTGTATACTTTTCAAAGTATTCAAAATATTCACTTTATATGCAAATTTTTTGCACAAGAAGTGCAAACATTTTCTAGCTGGGATTTAAGCAGTTTGAACAGTTTTCGCAAAATCTCAAAATCTAATCCAAATTTTAAGAAACTTTAGGGGCATAGTTTAAATTGTACGACCACCTATCGTGTCACTAAATTTTGCTTTATTCACTTAAGTCGTATGTGATGCGCCGACAAAAATTTACGCAGTTTGAAACGATTTTCAGAAAAAATCTCAAAATCTAATTTTTTTTTTTTAATCCGACGATTATAGCTTAAGGTGAGTGATTGCCTATCATGTCAGTAAATTTCATTCCTTTCGCTTTAGTCACTTTTACGTGATGTGCGAACAAAAATTTACGCAGTTTGAAACAATCTTCGAAAAATCTCAAAATCTATAGAGAGATTTTTAAAATATTCAATATAATGAATATTTTTAAAAATTCGAAGCCTATACTTTAAGTTAAGTGACCACCTATCATGTCAACAAATTTTATTGTCATCATTTTACGTGATGTGCGAATAAGAAAAGACAGAACGACAGACAGACAAACTTTTTTTTTTTACGGCCGTACACAGGTCCCAAATGCTTAAAACGGATAGAAATCGCAAAATCTTTTTAATTTTGAGTAGTGTACAGGAAAAGTCTAGTTTTATTTAATTAGAAACTTAAATGTTCCAATTCCGAACTTGAAACAACAATCACTTCAAATTTTAGTCTCGCCAATAACGAGTCAGACCCCCGTCTAGTGGTTAGAATGCCCGGCTACCTACTCAGCAAAGAACGATGTTGAATCATGTAATTTCTAAAAATATTTAGAATATAACCTTTTATTTTTCTAACATATTTATCAAAACATCCACTAGGACAAAAATTTATCTCCAGGCGTTTCTAGTTTCGACACTAATTTTTAGACAGATGGTGGGTTTAATGGCACAAGTTCCAAAAAGGACATGCTGTATTTTTTTTTTTTTTGGACATGCTGTATTTTTAGACAGAAACGCAAATAATATATATTTGAGTATCAGTAAGGGATGGATTATTTTTGTTTAAACAATCAAATTGAGCTTTGAAACTGTTCCACGGCTCAACATCACCATAAAATTCTGTTAATCTTACATCAAGTAATTAAATAGTAACATCCGACCATTTTTGAAACTTAGCAGATGAAACATTTATATTTGAATTAGAATGCAATTTTTCTTTGTTTGCCTTTACTTTCTCTAAAATATCTTCTAAAGCTTCAAACTCAGACTCCAATTCGGATTTCGAACTGTTTTTTTCAATTATTTTATATTACTCCAGATTTATGCTTTTTAATCCACAACTAATGCCCGAGACGCCGTCTATTTTTTCTCCGTAGAATACATTATCCACAACATAAGAATTTTTCTAACAAAAATGTCTGCAGCTTCGTTATTCTTGACTTATAACTTCCTTTTTTGGCAATTTAAAGGTTTTAAGTTTTTGGATAAACGTGTTCCTTGGAATTTGCCATTTTCATTGAAAAACACTGTAGGTCGGCAATCAAACACTTGAAGATTTCGAATTTTCATGCCTATTTTCTTTATAGCTCTGACTAGACCAGATGTAAAAGGTTCGGGCTGTACTATTAATAAATAACAATATGCTGTATTAAAGATTGAACTATTGCCTTTAAATGCATAGTTTTAGCCATTATAGAAATTTATTATAGAAATTGTAGCCATTTTTCTACTCTCCGAAACGAGACGTATCATACATTGATGTGAGAGTGTTTCCACAATCAAATTTACTAATTAGGAAATAAATCGCGCCACAGATTCTTGTTCTGTGAGCGTTGGTAACCGTCAACTGTGTTCATGTAAAATTATATTAAAAAATAGCAAGGGCTATTTTACTATAATTTTGGGACATTTGATACTTGAATTAATTTAAACTTATTTTATGAAGTTATTTAATTATTTAACCCAAATATGTTTTTAATCTCTATTACAAGAGTTTTCACGGTTTAAACGCAAATTTTCCGTAAAAATTCAGTGTTACATACCAATAGATCTGCTTCAATTTGCACATTTCCAAATTTCACTTTGTACATAATCGTGCACTTTAACACTTATCATATTTTTCTAAATGGAAAGCCCATTTTTATTTATCTTATATACCAAATGCTCTTAATTTGGTATAATTCTTACAGGTCGAAAAATACAATAATCCAACACTAAAAACATAAACAGTTTCAAATTGTTTCCATGTAACAGTGGACATGGTATTAATAACAAAACTCCGCTGCGAAAAAGTACTTGAAAAGTTATATTACTGCAATTTAAAACTGCACGTTTTACATTGTTGACGTTTTGCGTAAAAGTTTGGAATAGAGGTTTAAGTTAACACCCTAGAGAACAAGAGTTTTATGTAGAAAAATTTTTGGTGTTGTCGGGTTCTGAGAAGTTGCTTTTCAAATCACATGTTTATGAAAATTATATATATATATATATATATGTATGAGACGTGAGATATTTCAGTAAAGTTCCAGAGTTAAGGCAGGTAATATGGTTTATTGAACATTATCTTTAAGTTACAATATAGAATGAGAAGAGGGGAGGGGAGACGGGTACAAAAATCGGCGTGGACTAATTAAGCAGTTCCAGTGGCAGAAGTCTCTCCATTTTCGATGTGCGGGAGTATTTACGCTTACCACACCACGTGGTTTTCGAAGACATAACTCCGCCTCTCGCTTATCTCTAATCGAACCACACACATTTACCAATATGACCCGCATCCGGGGCTACAAGGGCGTGGGGACACGTGTACATCTAAAGAACTCAGAATCGACGGCCTGATGTTTGCCAAATAACAAAATAAATAAAACATAGCTCCAGAGCGCGCGTGGCAAGTATGACAAGAAAGCAAAACTTACAGTAAAAGTACCCGCTTGAACAATACCCAAACTATTTTAAAACCCAAATTACCTTTTTATACATTACATATATATATATATATATATATATATATATTCTATAACATATAAATTAAACATCCTCTCAAAATTCAAAATTTCTATTTCCTTGCTTCAGAATTCCTCCGGGCGTAGTAACTTTCGTTTTTAACAAAGGATTTGTATCAGGATCTAAGTTTAATTCAAACGCAAGTAATATATATCCCCTGTTTCCCACGGTCTGCAGTCGCCATACCTCGAAAGAATTTCCTTAGGTTAACAGGCCCGGGCAGTTTAACAACCAATAATTGCATCTCTTTTAGCACATGTGATACTGTATAGAACACGTGCTCCGAGGTTATATAAGTGGAAACGCAGCTAGATTTCTTCGTGAGGATAGATTTCTTCGATAGTAACGATTCTAACGAGGATATATTTCTTCGTGACTTCACTTGCCATGTAAAACTATGTGAAACCAAATAAAATTATGTCTTCGTAAACGCGCAAGATCTCTCCTTTTGCTTGGCCCGACTACGAGTACTAGCAGCGGACGGCCGGGGATATGCCAGAGTCCCGAGCCGCCTCGTCTCTCCTGAACCTGACGACGATGTTATGACCCTACGCCGTGCCAACCATTGTATCCTCGAGCCATTACATCGTCACCATTTTCTTTCAAAGAGATGGTGACCCTACGCCGCCGTGACAACCAATACGTCCCCGTTATCTTTTAAGTATATATATATTTATATATATATATATATAGATAGATAGATAGATAGATTAGATAGATAGATAAATAGATAAATAGATAGACTGATAGGGTGGGTCATTTTTCACTTCTTAAAAAAAATTGAAATCGCCTTGGTGGGAAAAAATGTGTATTCACATCAAATGACTGTAAGAAAAAAAATGAAATTAAAACATATTATTACCCTCCCCAGGCCCATGAAATTTCACCAAATATGCAAAATTCGATGTTTGTTTATATATTTTTTCATTTTTTTTAACCGCCCGTAGTGAAAATAGTTAAATAGTAAGACCATTCTTTTGTGAAAAAAATCTTTTTTGATAAGTAATATTTGAAGCCCCCGACAGGCTTTTTAAATTTGTATAATTTGTTGTTTTTTTAGTTAAGCGGCTCTTTCTGTACCATTTTCTGTATGCGATTTTCTTCAGTTTAGTTTGGAATATGACTGAAAGATATAACAGTACAGGGTTCCCCCCAGGCCTTTAAAGTAGGGCGCACCGCCCTGCTGATTTTACTGACCTCACGGGTTAAGTATTGAGATCCCTCTCAATACTTTAGTTAGCATCCAATAGACGCCGGTCAAGGCCAAACGAAAATTCCAATTTTGCCACTAGAAGGATCAATAGTTCTTGCAGCAATCCTACTAAAAAAGGGAGGCTATGGATTAATCCGATCCATACCTATTTGTCTAAAATCTATTAACAAAATTAATTATTGAATTAACTTGCCAATTTGCTCTGTATGCACTAACTGACTATTGGATCTTGCAAATATAAACACTAACTGACTATTGGATCTTGCAAATATAAACACTAAACTGCTGTTTCTTTAAGATCGGAGTAGGAGTGCAATGCAAAAGTAATGAAAAACAACAATGAAGTGAAAGACTCTACTAAGATTACTGTGATTAACGTAATAAAATAGACAACCAAAGGAAGAAAACTCGCCTGGACTTGCAAAATAGTTTAGCAGAGAGTGAGATAGCTTTTGCAAGCACTATATTTAGATGGAAGGAAGGACTGAACCTTAGCAATTGCTAAAGAAAGGGGAGTTTTACACCAAAGAATTAATGTGTTGCGCTGCAGGATTAAGGCTAGTTATCTACACGAGGGATCTAGGCCTTTGTCCTTCACAGAGGGGTTTTTCTAAGGGGTCCTAACCCGTATTTACGCTAAGTTTCGGAGAAAACCACGGAAAATCCCAAACGGTTAGGTCGACGGACGCGGTCTGTTTTCTAACCAGGCACCTTCCGTGTTCCAGTTCAGGGCGAAATGCACAATGCCACTGTTGAGGGCCACAGAAGAATCAAAGGGAAAGAATATATAGTGTTACTGAAATAGTCCCCCGTTGTAAACATTTCCTTAAATTCTGCACTGGGTATATGTTATCTTATTTCCTCACACAGTTTGTCCTTCATCATGACAATTAGTAGGTATTCTGGGGGACCATAAAAACCATTCCTTTGAATTACAGAATCCCGAACAATTTCAGCTTTGCGCTCGGATAGCTTGAGTAATTTATAACTTCCCAAGATGCTGTGCATAAAGGCTCAGTTTTAATGAGAAACCAAACTTCTGATTACAATTTTAGAATATATTACACAATATTTTCTATTTCAAGTGATGGTTTTTCTATATCAATGTACAGACGAAGCGATTTATTTCCCGTTTTAAGCTGTATGGTATGAGAGAGCTTTCCAGTTGATTTGGTTGTTTTTGGAAAGGACAATTTCCAGATGATATCACTTGACAGGTTTAATACAAATATTTTTGATCAGTACTAAGTCCATCTACATCTCCTGTGGACTGATCAACAACGATTTTACTAAACTTAACAATCGGCAGTGTAGTGTTTCTATCTAGATACCTTACTAAATGAAGTAAAGGTTGCTCATATACAACGGACATATGCGTAACTGCAAGGATCTTCTTACATGCAATTCAAATCGGCGTACAAAACGTTCAACACCAGTATTCAGGGCTGTTCCATCCGATCCATTTGCAACTAAATACACGGTAAATAGCCAAATTGTTTTCAAATAATCTAAAATGAGAAACAGCGCTTCGTTAGCTGTGCCCTTTTTTGGTAATACATGACCGAGGAAATTGCTTTCTGGCTCTTGCAATAACGCTATATGTCCTTTGATTCTTTTGCGCGAAACGCTCATTCTTTAACAATTGAAGGGTCCACGGGAAGAACGATGATAGTCCACTTTCGTGAATGTTGAGGTTTCTACTGCATTCTGTTGTTCATTAGTGGCACTATTAATATCCGAACCCATAAGGGGAAAGAACGATGAGAACACATTGAAAAATTAGCCCAAAGCTACAGTTTACTGGGAAAGAACGTGGAAAGTCCCGTGCGCCTTTCGATTTTTTGGAAAATCAGCTGTATTGGACTCTCATCGTTCTTCCCGTGGTCCCATCAATTGCTAAGGTTCAGTTCTCTTTTCCATTGAAATGTAATGATTCTAAAGCCATCTCACTCTCTGCTAAACTATTTTGCAAGTCCAGGCGAATTTTCTTCCTTTGACTGTCTATTTTATTACATTTATCAATAATCGTAGTAGAGACTGTCTTCTCTCATTATCGCTTTTCATTACTTTTACATTACATTCTATCTCCGACTTTAAAGAAATAGCAGTTTAGAGTTTAAATTTGCAAAATTCAGTACTCAGTTTGTGCATACAGAGCGAATGGGCAAGTGAAATCGGGATTTTCGTTTGGCCTTGACCGGTGTCGATTGGAAGCTAACTAAAGTATCGACAGGGATATCTATACTTGACCCGGACGGTCAGCTGGGAGTTGCACCCCAAAAGTCCCGGAGAGAAACCCGTACTGTTATATATATCAGTAATATTCAAAACTAAACTGAACAAAATCGTATAGAGAAAATGCTACAGTAAAAGCCTCTTTTTTAAAAAAATATCAAATTATACAAATTTCAAAATCCTGGCGGGGCTTTAAATATGATATGATATCAAAAAAGATTTTTTTTCACAAAAGAATTGTCTTTGTGTCACGGAATAATTGTTTCAACTATTTCCAATGCAGGCGGTTAAAAAATTTTATTCATAAAAAATTTAAAAAGAAATATAAAATATTGAATTTAAATATTTGGTGATGGGAATGGCAGGGGAGGGGTCTTAACATATTTTAATTTCAAAAAAACTTTTTTTACAGACATTTGATGTGTATACACAACTTTTTCCTCCACAGGAGATTTCGATTTTTATAAAAAGTGATAAACAGCCCCCTCAAACATATATATCTGTTATATATATAAACATTTGCAAAGGAGCTTAATTTGAGTAAAATATTTGAAAAGAATAACGTTATAAAAAGCCAAAGTAAATACAAAGGGAATATGCACTGTCACAACTTGCATTAATTCACTGGAATAAACAGTAGAAATGTTAAACTACCAGAAGTGCAGTTGAAAATTTCTAATAAAAACTTTAATATTCTAAAAAATAGAATTGTTCTAATAAAAACAATTTCCCTCTATTCTCTTGAGCTGTCCTTCTTTTGTTTCAATACTCACCTTTGGAAAGGTTTCATACCGTTAATTTTCGCATTTCTTGTACGTTTGAACGCTGTTTATGGTCTCTCAATGCGCTTAGGAACTTTCAGACGCAATTTTGAACACTTACCGTAAATTAATTTCCACTTGTAAACGAGGTTATGAAAATAAAACACTTTTCCTATTGTTTGTTCTTTCCTGCAATTGTGCTTCGACGCTTCCTTTTTGACCATAATTTGTTCTTTCTTGTGTCCAGTACACAAATAGGCTGTATTCATACGTCGTTGAAGAGGGTGCCACCATTATTCTTGAACATGGACAATCAATGGATGACGTTGTACACTGAAGTAGTGCGCCTGCAGCGTCATGCAACTTCGGTGTTCCTACAGTGCAGTGCGCAACGTACTGAGAAAAATGGTGCATATTTTTTTCCGCACAAAATTCGCTACAATCAGCAGTTGCTCGCTATCGACAGCCAGAAGCAACTGACTTTTACATTGGCATCTCTAGCAGGAGTTGAAGTGGATACATCCTGGTCAGGGCACATTCCATGGAGTAAGGCAGCACATTTTTATCCAAAAGGAGCAGTCAGCACCGATAACTGTCGCATTTGGAACGATGAAAACCCTCGTACTTTTCAAGAGATTCCCCTTCACTCTTCAAAAGTTACAGTCTGGTGTGAATACAGCCACATTCATCTTTGAACGTTTGTTTTTCGAAGGGGCTACTCGAAATGCCTTTGCGACATGCATAACGGTGGTCAAGAGTTACCAAACAGGTTGGAAAATTTTGTTGTGCCACCAATGCAACAGCGCCAATCTCTTGATTCAATTACTTTCATGGAAGATGGAGCACAGCCACACATTAGACTCTGTGTACAACAGTTTCTTCGGTAACATTTTACTAATGATAGAGTAATTAGTCGTCCGCTTCCGTCAATCTGGTGACATCGTTCTCCAGATCTTTATTGTGATTTTTGGCTTTATTGTTTCTTAAAATCTTGTTTATTGAGGACGTCTAGTAACCCTGGCCGATTTGAAAGACAGTATCACTGTGCATGTGAGAAGCATCTCAATCGATCAGTTACGATTCGCAATTGAACAAACTGTCCACAGACTGCAGATTTGTATCTTGGATGACATACCTTAAATTTGAAAATGTTTTCATACAGTTCTGATTTAAATCAAGCATAATTAATACATTAACTCGATGGCTATGTTTCTTTAGATTTGAAGAGTGGCATCTTAAATACGGTGTTAAAGGCTTTAACAATTACGGCCGTATTCATCAAATATTTGACACGCGGATTTATCCTGAAACGCGTGTAATAGTGATCAGTAAGATATCTTACCGATGAATTTAACACTCGAGTTTGGTTTAAACCGCGTGTCAAGTGTTTGGTGAATACGGCCATTAGAGGTTTAAATAACTTGAAATGCTGGAGAAATTAACTGGAAAAAAGAAAACATCTTCCTTTTCAACCTGAGAATTTGTTTCTATTACAATAAATATATTTCAGTATAGTGAACATATAATTACACGCATTCAGCTTTTAAATGCAGTTTCATCATCGATTAAAAAACTACATTAAGTCATATGATAAAAACTTTTAAGATATATACAAAACTTAGTCTGGTTACTTCATCAGGAAAAATGTAATGAAGTAACCAGACAAATTGTTCTTAATATAAAAATACTATATGTGATCTAAAATACAAATTTTCACTATTCATATTGAGCTTTATCCATAGGATTTTGTTTCAATTTTTTTACGCGGGTTTCGTAATCAATGCTATTTAGAATACATAGCCCTATAAAATATTATACATGCATTTTTTACTTAGAAGGATAAAGTTGAATTGCAAAAGTAACAATGAAAGTTTATTTTGGGATGTGGTAATAATATTATAATTATGCATCTTAATCCGTAGGCTTCATTTTAACTTTTATAAATTAAACTAATTAATTACAAAACGTAATATGTAAAGCTGAATAAATTTCAAACAAATTACTATTCCGTTTAAATGTCGCAATGCTGCAATAATCACACAGTAATGTTTTTCTCATATCATATCTGTCATCCTTGTTTGAAATATTTAAAATGCGTGATCTCCCATTCACATGTAGAAGTCTGTCATTAATATGTGGAATAATGATGGAGTAAATCGTCGATAAACTAAATGTCTTTACGTGTCACAAGCAGGTGATGGGACCTATCAAAGCTCATAGTTAATAAACGTGATTTCTGTAATGTTGTGACATTCATTCATTATTTTGATATGATTATGTGTAAGTTATCCAAAAATAGACAGTTCATTTCTTAAGTAATGTTACTTCTTGTAATTTTTGTGCATTTTCTGAGTTACGGTTTGTAAGAATTTCATATCAGTTTATAGTAGACAATAGGAATTTCGATTCTTTAACTTTTAGGAGAGTAAAGTTCTGTCGATATTATCAACGGATTATGTGATGATGAACTAACGAACGCACCAAACTCCATGGTAATAAAACTGGGAAATTTGACTCGAGCTGAAGTATAAAATACGTACTTGAGAATGAGGGCACGTTACAATAATGAGAGGTGCGAGGATTCTAAAGATTTAATTTAGTTTTATATAAAATTTTGTTGGGACTGTTTTTGTTTTGGACGCCTGATAAAACTGGCGTTGGAATTGTATGATTTATGTTAGAGTAATAAAGGTTTTTATGTAAGTCCCATAAATTGCTTTGCCTTTTGTTGAAACGAAGCTAAAAAACCCGTACTAGGAGTTTAACCATTTACATAAAGTAATATTGGGAAAAAAGTTGAGGTGTGCAGGATTCGGACCTCTCTCGTGGCTGTCGATGTAACGGTCTGGAATTTTGGGAGGTTTTCTCCACATGTAATGTCAATATGCGATACTCATTAAAAAATTCCTCAGCCAGTCCATGGCATACCTTCTTAATATACATGTCGTACATCTTTAGATTTAAGAAAATGAAAATAAAATACATAAAGCAATGATGACATATAGCCAATAATGACTTTTTTCAAATTTCAATATCTCTCAACTCTTGATACAGTATGCAGTATATGCAGTATAAATGTCTAACAATTAAGTTACTTGCGAATTACATTCATCGTAGCCTTTCTGGTATAAGAAAATAAATGGAAGTTAAACATATATTCATAAATAGTAATTTTTACTGTCTTTTGCAGTACAAAAATTTTACCATAACTGAATGCAAGTTTGATTCTCACTCATGGAAACAAAAAGAGAAACAAGTAAACTATAATTCAAGAAATTGGTTAACTCAACCACAAAATTGTATTTTATTTCCCGATTCAAATGACATTTATAAAATGTTTCTTCTAAAAAAAATAATAATCAATGAAAAGTTATTTCTATTATTTTCTGTACCACGAAATACGTCTTTCTAAGCGAAAATGTAGTTTTAAGTTCTCCAAAATAGAGCAGCAGAAATAAAACAGTTGTAGCAGTTATTTTACATAAAATGAACTGAATTAGACCATCAGAAATATGCAGAATTTTGTCGAGGGAATTGAAGCGAAAACATTCGATCATTCCTTCCTTCTTATAGAAGTGCTCTGCAAAAAAGTGCGCATGGTAAACTTTCAATCAGTTTAAGCACTGATACAAATATTGATGTTTGAGGAAATATCTAAATATTAGACAGAATTTGCCAAATCCCTTGTTTGTTGCCCATTAAACTGTTTGCCAGTGTTATGAAGAGAAAAAATAAAATATAGAAAGGTGATCCCAAAGGTATGTTATTCTTGTTTAGTGGGCTAGCACAAAGAAACTTCAGGTCGAAATAATCTTCAAAAAATCTGTTCTGATAAGCGTTGTTTTATATAACTCTAACTTTCCATAAAATGAAAAAGTTTATGATTTATTCACATGCTATTTAAATCTGCATTTAACTACCTTCTAAGCTGGTACGCGTAGCCTAGTAAAAGGTATTAAATTTGTCATTACAACATGGTGCTGCCCTGACCACGATGCACACTTAAATTTCTTGTTATTGCTTTCTCATAACTTGATTTTAGACGGCATTCTTCGCTAATTTTCCAGCTCGCTATTATTATAAATCTAAACAATAATAATGCTTTTAAACTTTTTGTAAAAATTTAGCAAATGTATGTAAAAATTATACTTAACAGTCTCCGAAAAATTCTGATATAAGTTAAAGGGTCTCAATACTTTGTTTTAAATATATTTACTGTAATTTTCCCGGTCATTAAATCATACTTCAGTGTGAAAAAAGATAATGATTCAGTAACATATTTTTGTTAAATGTAACAAAGTGTGAAAGTGAAAAGAGGCTACATATGTACAAGTTCATATGTAATCCTTTATAGTACGGACTTAATTGTAAAAAGTAATTAATATTAATTATTCATTTATTTTTTACTATTAAGTAAGTTTTAAAAACAATGCAAGGGAAAAAGGAAGAAAAGATAAGAAGTTAAGACTAATGTTTACAAAACATACATGATGGTTTTCGGCAAATTTTTATTTCTTACATTTTCTGAACATATTTTCTTCCAAAACCTCTTGTATGTTTACTATTGTCCAGAAATGGACGTCTCCAGAAAGCCAGAATCTAAGTTTTTATAACTTGGTTTGAAATTCATGAAAGTGGCTCAAGTTTTCGACCCAGACCAATTGTACAACTCATGTGTTAATTATGAAGAAGTGTTCAACAATGCTCCAAGGGTATGTCAGAAAACTTAGTAAGATTTTGGAATTAAGAGGTTGTTTCACAGATGTTTCCAAAAGCAACACGCGAAGCAAAGTTAGTAGTCTCTGTTTTACCTAATTCTGTAGACCATATATGGGCAACCCTCGGCCCGCGAAACGTATCAGAACCTCATATAAGCCATTAAAAAACTCATATAAATCCCTATTATACGGCCTGCGACTTCATTAACATCCTAAAGTGTGTCCTGATACTTTTCGGAGGTTGCCCCCTGCTGTAGACTGTGAAAGCGCTGTTTCATGTTACGGCCAAATAATTACAAAACAAGAGCAGAGTTTGAAGGAATCATCGGTGTTGCAGGACTAACATCTCTTTATTTTCATTAGAGAAAAGTGCGACTCACTTATTTGTTTTTTTAATGTAAATTAAAATAGTGCTGTTTTTTTTTAACGCAGTTATTTCCACATTACTTCAATACATTTCTATAAATACCGCATAATATCAAAAAACTACCGCACCGATGTCGCATAATTCCGAAAAATTATCCGCATATTTTGTAGGGCTCTACTCATAGTTAAGACATGCAACTTTAGTTTTCCTGCTAGTAAAAAGTTTGGAAGCTATTTCTTGTGCCAGGAAAAGTTACTATTAGACTGAATATAATCTCAGCTTAAGATTTACGAGTTGTAATTGTTTTGAGTAATCAGATTTCAAACAAATCCTATTGAATTTGAGCACCTTTAGACGAACATTCAGCACATAAAATTTATAAATTCATTTTAATCGTATTTTTAATGTTGTTTGAAGAACAGAATTACAGAGAGACAGGATTTTTTTGAAATCAGAAACTTTTAAACCAGATTCATGTTATGGATTTCAGCGTCTTCTTTCCTAAATTTTTTAAGCTACAAAATTGGTTTCTCATCTAAAAAAACGAATCACCCTCGATTTGTGCCGTGCAATGATTGCAATTATCGCAATTATTTCACGAATTGTCGATAATGCAAACCATTATTGAAAATTCCTTTGCACGAATCTCATCCTAACTGAGCAAACCGCATTTCTAAAAATCATTATTCGTCCTCCTTAATGCATTTTTAATAATTACACGAATTGATAACGCGGTTGGGATATCTATCTATCTATCAGTCCATCTATCTATATATATATATATAGTGTGTGTGTGTGTGTGTGCGTGATATATAAACGGCTATTTTGTACGTTATGCTTACTTTAAACTAATGTTACTTTGAAATTACAATTTTTGTGAGCACACATTGTCGAATGAAACAATTTATTCATACCAGACATATTTAGCAATAATCATAATTTAAAACCTTTTGGATTTTTAAGAAAATTATTCTTTTAAAACTAATGTGAAATAATCTTAATCATACTTTCGACTTCAAAAATAAAATCACACATATTAATATATTACTGCCACATCCATTTGTAAAAACATAAATACTTAAGTACTTACGTTCTTAACAAAATGAAGCCCAAGGGGCATCTAAAACCTTTCGCTATTAATCTAATGACGCAGTTCTATGATAACCTTGACTGAAGCATACATTACGTAAGAATATTTTATTGCCCAGGAGCATGAAACTAATTTCTTTTTCTGTGGATCTAGATAATTCTTTTGCTTTATTGTTTTTGATAAATTTGAACAATTACTAACACAATTATGAAATTATTATTTTTTTAATTGTGTTTAAGCATCATACCTTGTTAATCTTCCTCAAAACTAGCTTGTTTAATATCTACCATCTTTCAAAAGTAAAAGCTTAATTCTTAATGCTTTATAAAATGAAAATTAAATTAATTCTACAACCATGCACAAAAAACAAATGTTACTTAATATAATATTATAAATAAATGTAACCAATACTTGTGAAAAAAAGGACTTTTCGTTTTCTGATTAAATAAATGGAATGTTAGAATGAATATTTGACATATTTAATTACATGCGAATCATGAATTACTATTATTCATCATTGCCGGAAATTAAAAGTCAATGGTATTTCAGCATATTTCATTTGTCAGTGTTCATGTCTCAATCTCTTTTGCGTGAAATATATAAAGCTCATCTACTTGAATTTTTAAATTTAAGGAAAACAAAGTGCATCGTTAAAATGTGAATATCTGTCCTTGGCTACTTCATGTTTGTAAAAGTTCAAAGCCCAGTGTAATTTTTTAATAAATTCCATTTATCGAAACTGCATTAAATTGATTCTCACGAAACGGGATCAAATTACAGTTTCTTTCTTTTTTATTCCTTTTTTTTGGAGAAAATATTTTGGAATTATATCAAATTATTTATACTGAAAATATATATGCTAATATATTTTATATAGCTACAACGGCAGCTTTTGTAGAATTATCTGAATTTTTCAGTAAAGTTTGATGAATTTTTCGTCACTTTTGTCACACATTTTTAATGGACAATTCATATAGTATTGATAATTTTGTAATCCAAAATCTGTTTTTTTCGGCAAGCGAATAAGGCAATAGACAATTCCATATAACGTCCTGAAAATTGTCACGAAAGGTTTAAGCATTAAAATTTTTTTTTCAATCTCTATACCACTTAAATTAAGTTTTATTTTTATTACAGAAATTCGCGATTTACTTCTTTTGATCTAAAATATTATACTTGATGTTTAACGGAAGGTATTTTTTTTTTCTTTACCATTCTTTACATAGGTGTTCTGTGTAGTTCAGATGTGACAGAAATGTTGCAGACGATGAATTTTAACTATGCGATAATAAGCGAAAATAACACATTTTAAATATTTTTGGCAGGAAAGGTTTTCTTCTGGATTAGTAGAACCGATACTGTTTCAGAGTCTGTGATTCAGTCATCAACGTTTTAGAAAAAATATATAAATTAATAGATAACTATCGGAAGATTACATACCTGGTATTCAGTAGCGTAGCCAGAATTTTATTTATTTATTTTTTTTTTTGGGGGGGGAGGGGGGATTGTGTGTCAAATTGTAACCAATAGCTTCAATTGTAACATAAATATAAAATTGTAATCTAAGCAAAGGGTCTGAAACACTTTCTAAAACTAAGTGCGACAGGGCGGGGTACCTAATCACTCTCGCAGACATTGCTCCATTTTGAAATCCGGAAAAAAGGCTCACAATGAGCAATTATTACTCCCATGGAATCAAGAGTAGGCAAGTCTTGTTTCATCTTGTTTTGAAAGCAAGAAAAATAAATTAAGGGACTGTTGCTGTTTCATCCCTTAGTTAAAAAGTATATGCTAAAACACAATTGTAGTGCAAAAGGGGAGCCAACACACGAAGAATAATTTACAATATGCAGACATCGTGGAGCCAGATGTATCACTAGGGCAAAGTCAAAATTGCCTAAATAAATGTGTTTTTTTTCGGAAAACAAATTTTACAAATAGCATTTAAATATGCAAAAAACATTTATTCTATATGAAGAAATAATACTTTTTCGCGAATGTTTCCCAAAACCGTCGATTTGGGACAGTGATAAAAATTGATAAAAAGGTACTGTGTTAAAAAATAAAATAAAAATCCTGAATAAACTACTTTTTTAATCTCTTCCTTAGTTTGGCCAAAAAAGTGTAAAAGTAACTTAAATAGCTCTAGAAAACCAACATAGATATTTTACAGTATATATTTTTTTACAGTAGATTTTTTTTTAATTTTAACATTTCCTTTAAATTATCTTGCATTTATTTCGTAAAACAATTACTAATTTTTTAAACACATTTGTTTCTAAGATGAAGAAAAAATTTCCTGCATTAGTTATCTTTGGTGTTCTTTCATTTTTAATTAATTTTAAATTTTGAAAATCGAAATTTAGTCATATATGTTTTATCTATTAGCTACATCTATAATAAAGTCTGAACAATAATAGAGTTCAAATAAACAATTAAGTCCGAAAGAATCTGGGATCATTCTATCACCCAGATTCCTGCTATTGTGTTGTAAATATTTCCAAAGTCTAATTGCTCCTAACAGATTTACTGCAATAGTTTCAATTAAGTTTCGAATCGGAATTTCATTTAGCTACCGTCTACTTCTTTGTTAAACAATAAAAATACAACTTTTTACTCTAAAGGATTAAGAATTACTCGACGGTGAGTAATATCATTCGCTCTTATTTAAATTAAATGGAAAGTGTGTTAAGCATAATTAATGGTTAAAAGTTCAAGATCCAGTAAATGTAGTTTGTGAGATATTCGGTATGAAATACGTGCTTAATTTATTGACTAGATTTATAAAAGTATTGTTTATAATTTATTTGGTGGTTTATGAATAGGCGTCTACAGAGAATAACCCGGCACTGATGAACATTCCTTCTTATAAAAGTAATATTGAGCGTACAAATAAGGAAATTCTCTACTCAAAGAGTTAAAAATGCACTCTTACTCGATAACTTTTACATTAGTTTAAGGTTTTTACTCGTGCCTTACTTTATAAAATGAACGGAAAGATCTCAAAAATTCTATCGGATGCATAACGAAATCATCCATGAATAAGTGATATTTCCCTAACTTGTTGTTAGATTTATGAAAGCACTGTTTGTAATTTATTTCGTCGGTTATGGATAGGCTTCTAGAAAGAATGACTGATAAACATTCTCTCTTATAAAAGTAATTGTGAGCGTACAAATAAGGAAATACTGTCTACTGAAAAATGTGAAATGCACTCTTACTTGATAACTTTTACATTAGCTTAAGGATTTTGCACGTGCCTAACTTTATAAAATGAATGGAAAGAACTCAAAAATTCTATCGGGTGCGTAACAAAATGACGCATGAATAACTGATATTTCACTAACTTGTTTTCGAACGTAGTTGCAAAACATTGCATTCTTTCAATTACTTTCGGAGTGAAAAATGTAAAACACAGTACACAGGTCTGATTTGGGCATTTTAGACTTAACTTAAGTAATACTTATGAAATACTTATGATATTTTAATGGTAACATTTACAAGTTATTGCAAAAATTAATTTAAAGGGTCTTAAATTAATCTTTCTTTTCAGTACGCGATGCTCTTACATTTTACCAAAGAACTACCCAGGTGGTATAGTGGCTAACGACATATTGTATCACACCCTAGTTCCAGGTTCTGTTCCAGGCGTGGGCTTGGGTGTTAATGCGTTTATTTCTTGACAGGGATAACGTTGACCGGATATTGTGTGTCCCCATAAAAAATGATCTATACTTCTGTCCTTAGTGATATTTTCTCTTTTTCTAATAACAGTAAAAATTATGTATATTTCACTAATCATAGTATATTGTTATTTACTTAATATGGTCTTAGCTTTTGTGAAGCATTTATCAACTCCGTAGCCTATGTAATTACTGCGGTGAATAATGCTTTTATAATTAATTCTTTTATGCAATACTTTCAGGATTGTTGTTTATGGAAGCATAGTGGTGAATGTTTTAATTGCCAATCAAGTTTCAGTTGAATAAGTTAAATGCACACATTCGAGCATTACCTTTTTTACTAATGTGAGTCTGTTATTATGGCATGACAAAATGCCATACTTTTTATAAAGCTTTCCCTCTCTCTGTCTGCACTTAAAATAGCTATATGTTATCCACCTGCATGTGAGAATTTTGCAATCTATAATTTTAATTTTCTTATTATACTTTAGTTTCTTATGAAATTATGGGTATCAAGTAGCCATGTAAAAGTATAACCAACCAAGTAAAGCATGTTTTTGAAAGCTGACTTATTTATTTTTGGACATTGATACAGATCTCAAAATTAGTTGAGTGAGACTGCTGAGCCATACAGATTTTTTAACACTCTATTTTTACGTCTAATGGCTTATATTTCAAAGAATCAAGTATGAAATAAAATCAATTATAACCTACAAGAAAAATTTATCATTTTTTGTTTTGATTTATAACATTTTTAGACATCCCTTTGTTATTTATTTTTCCCTAAGAATAGAAATCGTGGAACTGAACTAAAGACATGATGTCAAAAAATCAAAGAACAATTTTCAAAAGACCATTTTTGTTCTGGAGCTATCCTGTTATTTGTCAATATGTTCATGAAATGTTATTTTAGGATCATAAAAACCTGATAGTACTGCTCTTTCGCAATTTCTTTGCAGAAGTCTATAAAACAGAACTTCTGTCGTTAAAAGCTTTTGATTTGGAGTTTATAAAAGATCTTGTTATAAAGGTAGTTAGAAAATTTTCGCTAAATTGATATTGCCTCATACTATGGATTGTGCAGTTCGTGATAGATTTTGTATTAGGTGTTATCGCATTTACATTAAATAAATGAAAATGGCAAATGCAAGCTGCGCTAAAAACTGCAGTGAAAATTTTAAGAATAGTTTTTGAGAAAATGTATATCCTATATTTTTTTTTCAGGTTTTTCTTTTAATTTCTCATTTTTTTCCTTACTAATGTTCTCTGGCAAACGCGAACGCGGCCATATCCTCTATATATTACGGCAGTGGACGAAAGGGAGCGGCTTACATTTTGATTGGCCTTAGTGAGAGGAAGACCCGGGTGTGCTAATTTTTAAGCCAGTTCCAGATGAGAGACCTAGCACGTAGATCGCCCCTTCCCCAGTGGTATCGTTTGAACATGTAGGACATAGGAGCCACGAGCAGATGTTACGTGCACCAGCTTGCATTACCGCACAAGGTTCCACAGCAGTATAGCCGCGAGAGGCTGTCACCCTCTCAAGCTCTGACCAAAGTCGGCGCCGCTTCTCTTTTCGTGTTTTTATGGGAATGGAGCTTAGAAACTACGCTGCTGAGGTACTTTTAGTTTCATTCCGATGATTATTCATAGTTTAATTCTTACTTTCCTATAAAAGATTATATTCGAAAGTGACAATTATTTAATTGTCATACCTATACATAAAACGACTACAGTTAATTCTCAAGCCCCATAACAATTTTCAAGGGTAGTTTAATAAATTTCTATAGTTGCACTTCATTATCTTTAAGTGATTTGCAATAGAACTACGATAAAATGAGATACGGTGATACGCCAGAGAGAGTGGACATTGGCAGTTATGCCTTATGAGGCCTCTGTAGTCGGCTTGTGGAGATTCAAGTCCCAAGGCTTTGCTATGGAGAAAAGTGCCTTAACGCCTAATCATTTTTCTCAGAAAGTATTAGGTGTTTTTAAATGAAATTTTCCTGTGTGAATCTTGAGAACTACACTGCAAAAAAAGTCTGTAAAACGTACAGAAATTACTCGTATTATTTACAGAATAAGTCTGTTCGTAAGAAAAAACAGTTTTTTTCTGTTTTATCTTCACCCGCGCATGCGTACTAGACGAAGACGTCATTGCTCAACCTTGAGGTTCATTTCGCCTCCGGCGCAATTAAAACGGCAAGGCATTGTACTACGTGTCGTTAGCTGGAGCTGGAGAAAAGCGACGGTATATTTAGTTACAACTGCACACGTAGGTTCAGGTGAGTGTTTGATGTTATGTACGGATTTTGTTCCGCGTTGGCGTAACCCGGCTCGTTTGGACTTAGAACATTTTTAAGTACTTTAGTGTTTGTTGATAATGTTGACGCCACGTAATTAATTAGATTAATTAATTGACACAATTAATGTTAAATCAATAAGTAATTAGCGAGATATAAAGCAATAAGCTAATTAATTAGATTGATTACTATTAATTAATTGTTAATACAGTAATATTTAACTGGGAGGGAAACCCCCACCACAAGAATAAAAGGAGTTACATGAAAAAATGTAAGAATTCTTATTTTATTTCCATAAAATGGACATTTAAAATGGCATTTACTCTCATTGTAAGCAACAATATCGGCCTTCTTTCGTAAAAAGTGGCATGTAACATTGAAGGGAGGGGGAAAATGGTTTCTTTTGTAGAAAATATTTCCAAAAAGGTTGAATTCTTTTTTTTTTGGGGGGGGGGCAGTTACACCTCCGTCTTCCCTTTTAATCCGTCCTTGGCGTTGAATGATGGGAAATAGAACAGTTATGGAACTTGATTGTGAATTCGAGACTTTTTACCTACAAAAAGAAACGAAAAAAAATCACCTGTGAATTTTGATATATTTATTTTAGACTTGCGGGTGAGGGGAGGGGGGGGGGCTTTTATGAGTAAAACTACGCATCGAAAACAATGGACCAACCAGATAAATCGGCATAATGATTTTAAGCAGTGCAGGGCATCACTTGATCTGACGTCATACTATGACGTCACCTTAGCGACTCTTTCTTCAGCTACTTGCGATTTATGTGCAAAATTTTCTGGCAACACTGATCGCAGGTGACGCTCTGGGTCGGCTAACGAACGATACGTACCGTTCATCTCACCATGGCACAGCGTTTATGTCACTGGAAATAGTAGACGGGCGAAGTGTGAAAGTCCCAGGTTCGGGTCCCATCGCGCGTCCGTCGACCGTTAACCGTTCAGAGTTTTCCGTGGTTTTCTCCGGAAGTTAGCGTAAATACGGATTAGGACCCCTTCGAAAGACCCCCACGGAGGGCTCCCCTCTTTCAAGGAAACCTCCCCAAAGCTCACTCACCAAATGGAACGAATTTCACACAATCTCAAGTACACACTAAAAGGAACGTACTGTGTGAAAATTAGCTGCTATCTCCTCATAGAACTTGAGAAATTAAAGGTTAAAAATTAGTTAAAATCGCACCAATTGTACCCTTTAGCTAGTATTTGGCGACAGGGATAATTAATCGAAAAGTTGAAACGCTCACGCGAGTACGTACTCGAAATATTTATAAATCAGTGTTTGCTATACCGTGTTATATTTCAACGTACTGGGTTTTTAAGTAGCTTAATCTCGTTTTCTACTAGTTAAACTGAAGTCCTATAATATTTTTATTTTAGTTCTGAAAGTCCCTGAAGAAAGTAATTTCTTTTTATTTGTATTAACACATTGCAAGCTGCAAATTCAGTTTACGCATAAGTGAGGCATTTATTTTAATTCTATTCTTTTTATCCACATGATGATACTATGGAGCAAATATACTTAATGTTGTTTTTATGCTTTACGCGGAATTTTCTTCGAAAAATATGACATTGTCTCCATGCACAGACGAAGAAAAACTCTGCAAAATCAAATTGTTGAAAGCTTGCAAAATTATCAGAAAGTAAATGCAACAGATTTGGTAGCAAATGAGCAATGCTTATTACTCGATACCCCTGAAGATCCTATATTTTCTAGTTTAGAAAACGAAAGCATTGACTTCATGTCCAGTGAGGACATCATGCAAAATAAGCAATGTATTTCTTGAAAAGATAAGGAGACTGCAGTAAAATACTGGCGGGATACAATAGTGGCAAAATCCCGCAGTTTACAGAGTGTTCAAAATTATTTTAAATTTGTTACAAATAAAAGGCAGTTATATCTGTGGGAAAAGCAAATTCAGAAGAATGGCGATTATAAATATAAACTAAATCAAATTAAAAAATATACGTTTTAACACTTCTAACACGCAAGAAAATTACAGAAAAATGTACATGATTGTGATTTACAAACTTGGGCTTCAGAAAAGGCATTCGAATTAGGACTGAAATTCCGCGCATCTAAAGGATGGCAGTACAGATTTTTAAAAAAGAATAAGATTGTGAGCAGGAAAGTTACAAAATTTGTTTTGCTGAAAAACTCTCGGTCAAAGGAAATCATTAAGAAATTAACGCAGGCGTCCGTAAATGATGTAAATGTCTTTATAAAGGATTCATTGTTAAAAGACGATCAAATTTTTATGCTGATCAGTCAGGTTTTAATTTAGAAATCCTTCTAGACGAACCCTGGAACATAGAGGATCGAAGCAAGTAGAAAGTGAGATTCAATCACAAAATGCTGTGACACATTCCTACACTACAATGCCGATTTTAAGTAAAAACAATAGATTGTTATAGCCATTACATATTGAACATCCCGAAAAAACTGAGGAATTCGGAAAAAATTAAGTGCAGCAGTTTTCTGACATTGTGTTAATGAAACAACTTAATAATATATTTCTTTCAGGGTGAAATCAAAGGGGTGGGGGAGGGAATTATAGGGTGAACCCCTCCCCTCCAAAAAAATTACCTTACAATTTTTTAAAATTATTTTTTTAATACCATTGTTTATTTCAATTCCTATTTCGCTAAAAAGCTAAACTTCTTCTAAAAAGCTACGTTTAACCTCCTATGCATGCATAGATTTTATGTTTAAAAAATATTTTTGGCCAATTTCCTCCACCCCCCCCCTCTCCAAAACGGAACCAGTTACCGGCCTGATTTTTTTCCCACCATATATTCTGCGCGCAGTGAATCATTGCTGTAGATGAATCCTGACCTGTGCTTACTTAAAATGCTTATTAAATAAGCATCTTTTTGTAAAAGCATTTATAAAAGAAAATAGAAAGCGCCGAGTAGCGATAGAGGCTCTATTCTGTCGGCTCATACTCATTTTTTATTAATTAATTTTAGCTTTAATTTAGGAAATAGCAACTAGTTTTTACACATTAGGTTTCTTTAAGTGTGTACTTATGACTGGATTAAATTCGTTACGTTGAGTGAGCTTCGGGGAGGTTTCCTTGTTTGTGTTGTCCTTCTGACGAGGATTTATAAGCGGGCTTCGAGCCAACCACACGAATCCGATATACTTGTTCACAACAACTACATATCGCAATTGTTCTTGGTTTTGGGGGAAATGAGCAATAGCAACTTCATGTAACAAGTTAAGTACTACTCATAAACTGTTTCTCATAAGTTATTTCCTTATTATAGTGTTTGTTTATATTCATTGCACTTGCTAATTGGTCCTAGAACTGTAGTTAGCATTTCTTATTATATAGTTATGGATATGTTAAATATTTTGGAATGAGTGTTTTTGTTCGCAATCATTTTGTTTGCAGTGCTCCAGTAAGTGAAAGAATATCGCTGAACTTAAACATCCTGGCACTGTGATAAATATATTGTTTATTTTCAGTGTTTGTACTTGAATAGTCGTCTAACACCGAACAATTTATGATGTTTTTAGTGTGTATGTGTGCAGGCGCGTAGCCAGGAAAATTTTTCGGGTGGGGGATATGCGCCTGGAAAATTTTTCGGGGAGGGGGATATGAACTGATATGTGTATAAATAGACGGAATTTCATCACTAATCCAAAAATTTCGGGGGGGGGGAATATATCCCGATATCCCACCCCCTGGCTACGCCCCTGCATGTGTGCTCGGGGGGATTTCACATCAAATATAATATTATACACTTCCCAGACTTATAAATTTCTATCTTCTATACTTACAATAAGAATTCTGATTTTCTAGGAGTATCTTAAAGTTTCCTAACGCGTAAGTGCCTTCAATAATTTAAATCAATGGATATATCTCAATCAAGTTTATGAGGTAAACCAAATTAAAGAAATGATATATTTCACCTTTTAACGTATAAAAGAACAGAAGAATTGTATCTACAAATTATTTATAATTTCCTTGTAATATTTGTTATGTAGTTTTAAATTTGTACACACTTTGCAATTCTTTTTGCATATTGCATTACTATTATTTCTTAATCCTAGTAAAAATGAATCAAAGAAGCATAGTTATACACTTTTTTTCAAAGTTAATGAAACACTTTTAACTACCATTTTGTAAACATATAAATAAATCAAACCACATAGCAATATTTTAAAAAGTGTGAAATTTATATGTATATAGCATATAACTGTTTTTTTTATTTTATTAATACACAACTGGTAATTAAAATAGCAACACCAAGAAGGTGACATGCTACACACAGTGCAGCAATTTTAATGTCGAGTAGTATATTTTATCAAAGAAATATTTCTAGCTTCATAACATTGTGATTTTCTTTTTTCTACAAATTATGTCATTATCAAAAACAATAATCATTTTCTTCAGTTTTAAAAGTAATTTTTCATTTGTATGAGATAAACAGCTAGATTTTGATTTGAAGTAATTTTACAGTGGGAATTTTCTAGTTTTTTGTATATTCAGGGTAGACTTGGAATTCAGGGATTTGGGAAATTTTATGTCTGGAAAAGTCAGGGAATTCTGCAAAAAATCTCTTCTAAATCAGGGAGATTTAAAACTCTTTACAATGTTTATCGTCATTTGATGCAGAATACCGTGTTTACTCGCGTAATAGTCGCACCCCCGTTTTGAAGCTGAAAAAATAGCTCTTTAGAGTTACAATATTATATAGTAGATTTTACCCGCATAATA
The DNA here is from genome assembly GCA_038373885.1 of Cheiracanthium punctorium. Lineage (NCBI taxonomy): Eukaryota > Metazoa > Arthropoda > Arachnida > Araneae > Cheiracanthiidae > Cheiracanthium > Cheiracanthium punctorium. The sequence goes on along the minus strand of JAWZYV010005987.1, from coordinate 241,679 downwards.
GTCGCACCTGGACTTTCAACATGAAAAATTGGCAAAAAAGTGCGACTATTACGTGAGTAAACATGGTAGTTTTGGCTTCTGGTGATCGGAACAGCTTTAGTATTTGTCATTATTGGCAGTCTTTGTCATAACTTTGTGAAATTTTCAATGGCATTAATATTTTATTTAAATATTATGTATTCATTTCTTAAATTCTCAAACAGGGATGTATAGATTTTTTTATAATTCTTATTCACTATATTTTAAGTTAACATTTACTCTGTGAGGGGGGTTCCACCCCCTCAAACCCCGTTTCTTTCTTTTAAATAAATGCAATTTCAGTTTACTAACAACCATAGTCAGATAAAAGAAAAAGCTATCTGCGCACATAATCCAAAACTATCTGCAAAGTCATATGACGTATTTAAGGAGGAGAGGGGGAGAAGGGGGGTCCTGGGGGTTCGGACACTCCCCCCCGCCCTCCCTGAAATTTTGATTTTTGTCACTATAATGATAGTCTTTTTGTGAAAAATTCTGCCTTTTTTACGGTTTGGACTCCCCCCCCTCTCCCAAAATGTTTCCTGAATACGTGCCTGCTCGTGATAACTGAATACATATTGTGTATATGAACTTGTGTATATGCATTCGAAGCACACATCTGTGCAACCCGCTTGCACTATAGTGACTAGCTGCTGCTGTTGTGAACATGTATATCGGATTTGTGTGCTTGGCTCGAAGTCCACTTGTAAATCCTCGTCCGAATGACAAAACAAGGGAGTTACCCTCAGTGGGGGTCTTTGTAAGGGGTCCTAACCCGTATTTACCCTAAGTTTCGGAGAAACACCGAACGGTTAGGTCGACGGATGTGCGATGGAACCCGAACCCGGGACCTTCACACTTCGGCCGTCTACCATTTTCAGTGATATAACCACTGTGCCATGGTGAGGCTTTGTGCAAGATAAATTGTTTATTTATTTTAATGCATAAATTTTAAAACCATTTCATATCAGTGCCTAGTTATAAAAGTATTTTTTTAATATTTTGCTTATTATACAGTCTGATCATCAACGTTTTAAATTTCAAAATCTCGAATCATAAGTGTAGTCAGTGGCCAATATCCTGAATCAGGAACACTAAACATAAATAGCAATTTTTTATTCAATACTTTTCGAAGTTGAAATATGTAAGAAAGTAATTAAAAATTAGCGCAGATCTGATCGCTCTGTAAGCAGTTCTTTATAAAAGTTTTGCATTTAAAAAGAGAGGAACGCTTAAAAATTTGAGCTTTCCGCTTTTAAAAAGTTGAAAATTTGATTCTTTTTTCTTATTCATTATTTTTTCAAAAAGATTTGACGAAAATTAAGCATATTGTTAAATGTAGTAAAAATATTTTATCATGTATTTTTATTTCGAATGTTCAATAGCAATGATGCATACAGTCTTCTATTTTAAAACAAGATGGTAATTTTGACATTTTAATTTGGAAGGGCAGGCCCATGGTCAGGATTTTTATTCGGGGAGGCTCAAATATTCAAATACCATAAGTTAAACATAGGTATCATGGGGTCCTACGAAAGGTGCAAGAAAGAGCCCCCCCCCCACCCTCCGACATAGGCGCGGCATAGTGATCATTTTTAAAATACACTGGAACTTTTTGTATTTTAGTACTGAAGTGTCTGAAATACTGAAATAAGCCTTCTCTAGAATAAGGGTGTTCCCTAGAATATAAGCCTTCCCTAGAATACTGGGTGGATTGTGGTAATGGGGCCGCTTGGGTGCCCCTCTCTTGTAGAGGACGCGGGGCTGCAGAGCCTGTTTCCCTAAATCCGTCCCTGTATATAAACATACATATTTGAACTTTCGGGGGGGGGGGTGTAGCTCCTCTAGCCTCCCCTTCCCTGGCTACGTGCTTGTCGAGGGGGAATTACGATAAGTGCTGCTGAAAAGTAAAATTATTATGCTCCTAGCTTGTGCTAACAAATTTCAGTTTATAGATGAGTCAAAAGTAAAATGTGATTTTTTAAATGTGTTTAATTCACTGAAGTAAATTATTTTTTTTCTAGGTGTTTGCTTGGAATAAATCCTAACAGAGGATGCAAGAAGAATCCTGATGTGAAAAAACGTGAGGCCGTTAATATGAAAATTCTCAATTTACTTAATAAAATGTCGGCATATGAGCTAATTGACCACTAATTATATATTAAGAAATACCCATGAATACTGGAGAGCAAACCTATAAAATTATAAACAATAAACTTTGTAAATATTCCTCTGTTTGTACTTTGTAAATACTTTATAAATACTGTATTTTTTTTCTTAAAATAAATCTAATTTTTCACAATTTTTCCTGACGTATTTCTTTGATTATTAATGGATATTACAAAAGTCTAAGCATAGATATATCATGTAAGAGTAATTTTAAACTCCTAAAAACTATTTCTGAAAAATAAGATGCATATATGTATATACATTAAAACCTCTACTAACGGTCACCTCCGAAGACTGGTCATCTCTTAAAACAGACACTGTTAGAAGTTTACAGAATTGAATTGAGACTATTGAATTAACATTATTGTGAACCTCCAAAGAACGGTTGTCTCATAAAATGGTCATTATTTTATGGGACCAAACGTAGCTGTTTCTCAGAGGTTTCACTCTATATATGTAGTATTTACTTGAACGACGCCATCACTACATTAATCAATAGTTTAGAAGCAAACATATATATTATTTTAACTACAATGACGCGCTACAATCACCTAAAAAATAAACCTTACAGTAAATACTTCCACTAACTTCATTTTCTACAAATACCCCAACCATTTATTTAGGGACAATTGAAATGACAAACTGATACGCTTCCATCCCCATGAACATAGAAATTGATGGATACTTGATGGATAATATCAAGAAATAATTTCGAAAGCATTCAAAAATAAACTTTAAATTTTATGCTTGGAACATCTACACTACCACCCCTGATCCATTGATTTGTGTATAAATTTTTGTGCTTTGAAATGCATTGATTCATTTGAAATCAGCTTCTTTGATTACTGTTTTACTTGATTGATAACAATCGTTCTTATAAATCTTTCTTTTTTCAACACTAATATTTTATTTTGTACAGTTACTTAATTTTAAAGTATGCCCTTGGATGGAATTGATTGAAAATAATTAATGTCACCTATGATTTCAAAACATACTCAAGAATTTATTTTCATTAACATTTCGTAGGAGAATTTTTTTACCACTTAACAGGGCCAAGGTCGTCGAAAGAAGCTAGTATATGATAAAATTACTGAATTTTTTAAGTAATTGTAAGTAAGTAAATTTTTTAAGTAATCTTAAGTAAGGTATTGAATTATTAAAAACAAAAGAAAGTTGTTATAAATACAAAATATATTTCATAAATAAACTGGTTTTTTCTGTAAATTCTTTAAATCAAGCTGTAAAAAAATGGTTAAAGTCTGCTACATTGACAGAAATATACCGTCGACAAAACACGGTGAATCTGGAAAAATTACAGATTTCTGTAAATTAGATGGAGTATCTAAAAACAAAATACAAAACATTGCTATAAAATAAACGGAGAATCTGTAAAAATTTTTAAAAATACAGAAGAAATCAGTAAAACGCATAGAAGATTTCTGTAAAAGAAACAGAGACTCTGTAAAAAATTACGGAAGACTTCTGTAAAACACACAAAATATTTCTGTAAAATTGATGAAGAATCTGTAAAAAATTACAGAGGACTTCTGTAAAACACACAGAGGATTTCTGTAAGATTGATGGATAATCTGTAAAAAATTACGGAAGACTTCTGTAAAACATACAGAAGATTTATGTAAAATAAACAGAGAATCTGTAAAAAATTACGGAAGACTTCTGTAAAACATACAGAAGATTTCTGTAAAATAAACGGAGAATCTGTAAAAAACTACAGAAGACTTCTGTAAAACACACAGACGTTTTCTGTAAAATAAACAGAGAATCTGTAAAAATTACGGAAGACTTCTGTAAAACATACAGAAGATTTTTGTAAAATAAACGGAGAATCTGTAAAAAACTACAGAAGACTTCTGTAAAGCACACAGAAGTTTTCTGTAAAATAAACAGAGAATCTGTAAAAATTATGGAAGACTTCTGTAAAACACACAGAAATTTTCTGTAAAATAAACGGAGAATCTGTAAAAAATTACAGAAAATTTCTGTTAAATATACGGAAATAAACTGGCGTCCTGGCTGACAGTTTTTTTCTGTAAATTTGACAGACTTTTTTTTGCAGTGTATTCGCAAGGATTGCGCGAATCAGATTTGAGTTAATTTAGCCGAAAGAGATTTTAATGCAGTCTGAAAAGTAACATAAATTCTAGACTGCAATAAAATCTCTTTCGGCTAAATTCGGATATAGAAGTCCCGGTTACAGTTCAGTCAAAATTTGTCATTATGAGGGTGATGCGTAGTCACTGTGTAGTCAATATTTTCGGTCCTAGTAAAGTGCTTGCATGATTCCGTAATGGTATTTAGAAGTTGGCCACTTTTTATAGTCACAATAGAACCACGCAATGAAGTCACAACCGAACCCTTTAGGCAGAAAGTTATTTTGGTACTGCAACATGTAACGGATTTCCGTAAACCTCTGCAAGTCTATATCTAAAACAACTCATTTCTATCCCAACTTCTTATCGTTCGTACGTAAATACGCTAGGTACTGTACCATGCATGTTTCGCTTTTAAAACTTAAAAAGTTTAATGACTGCAAAAATAAATTTTCAGAATTGAAATTTTAGTTGCGTACTTTTTAAGTAGAAGAAAAATACACTTATTAATAAATTAATTATATACGTCCTCGTTTTTCTCCCTGTAGGAGATGAATATATTTATTAATTTTTTGACTCATTGAGTAAAGATTGCATTACAAATAGTAAACTGAGATGATATATTAGCGCTCTACAGCAGCATGATGACACTAAAACTGTCAATGTCACTCGCGATCAAATGAGAAATACATGTTTCACGCATGAAACTCTTCACTTTCAAAATGTCTTACTTCTGCATTACAAAATATTGTGTTTTAGGTTTAAGTTCTAGAATTAATATACATGCCTCAGAAATAACTTTAGATGATGCGGACAGCTAGTTTATTTTTTATGTAATTAGTTAAGTTGTAAACAATGCAGTCATATGCTGCTAATATTGTTGATATCTTAAATATAGAAAAATCTGCATGAAACATTTGACGCTCTGAGTACGTTTCGATTTCAAAAATGCACCCAATTTCCGAATGATCATGGAGTTTTTTGAGTGTAAACGTTTTTAACATAACTTTTGGGAAAGAGTTTTACCTTATTAGGGCCTTAATGCAATTTAAATTTTCATAAAATCTCTTTCGAATCCTGTTGCTATGTGCACTTGAAATAATTCCACACTCTACTTTACAAACATTAACAGTTAAATTTGGCAAATTTTACATTCAAACGAAAACTGAAATCATATCTATTCAAGTACATAAATATGAAAAAAAATAGAACGTTAACAGAAATCGTGTTTAATAAAGTACTCTAAGCACATCAGAATTGTTATCAGGAAAAATTCCTATAACACAATGGAAATAGCAAATATTTTCCAATTGTATTTTGTTTTCTTCACTAGTACATTTGCTTTTGCACAAAATCGCAATATCAGCCCCGTATACGATGCATAGCCTTAATTCTCTGGGTTTTATTTTCAGATTTTCTATTGATATTGCTGAATTTTCATTGCCAGGCACTGCATTACATTCATCTGTAGTGAGCGCTTTCATATGATTTCCATGGTAATATGCAAGATTACGCGGATTGATATATGAAGAGCAAATGAGGCAAACATTAACATGTGGGTGCCGATCTCCGGCATACACGGCGTTAAGACAGAACAGCGCATTGCTCAGATAATTTCATTTTTCGCAAAATTTTTTTGAATACGATAACACTAGTTTTGTTGTAACCCTAGCATTATGTCAGCTGCTATCTATTTGCATGGGGGGATCCATGCGAGTTTTCCTAAACTAGCGCGACGTTGTATTGGTCAAAGGACTTGGGGCAAAATATTTTGCGCTAAAATTTTGCAGAACATCCGGAATCTGCAATATCGACATAATTTGTAACAATAAACTTCTACCTAAAATCATTTGTAATAATCTTAAAGCTTGTCATTTCTCATGTAGAGAAGTCTTTTATGCGTATAGTAAAAATAAAAATGGTGTTTTATTTATTTTTTTTAAATCCTTTTCACGAATAAATTCGCCATTTTTTGTACAACACCAGAGAGATTCCTGTATATTTTATGCGTCGGGTCACGGTATATTTCCTTTTTGCACACGAAAGGAAAGGTTGGGGAAAGGTTGGGTTTTGGAAAGGTTGGAGTGCGCAGTCTACACTCAATGTGAGATGCAGTTCAGTGTTCTCTGGTGATTTGGGGCAATTTACGCATGCGCATAATCGATAATCATTTCCTATTAAGTCATTAAAACAGTTTTCCTTATATTCCAATACGTAATCCTTGGCAGATTGGCGTATGAGCACCGCAAAATCATTCAACTCGTCGTACTTGGCAAACAACAGAATTCAACTTTACAGTATATCTTGAAATATGTTAAACTCTATTCTTCCGCTATGCTTAAAACCCGCGGAATAGCTTGGGTATTTTACAACTACGGAGGTTTTCCGTAAGACAATGGCTACGTTCACGGCGCCGAGCAAGGATTATTTTCACAGTAACGGGAGGAACAACAATATGTCAAAGTTACGTAGTTTTACCGCGAACGATTAAGTTCACGGACATGGCTACACTACATGCACTGTCCGGTTTTGACTCCATTCTTTCGGTCTTGACGTTTTTCGTTGTTGACTACAAAATCTTCCTTCGCTCTTTTTTTTTTTGTTTTTTATTTTTGTTGTTGTTGTTCTTACTATCAGTGGCAAAGACACAGGCGGATTTGCGGGGAGGGGGGGGTTAAAAATTCCTGGAATTTTCATAAAATGTCCTTTTCGAAAAACATTAGGGAGTTATGACTTCTAAAACTCTTCCTCTTGCTACGGCACTGCTGATTATTATTATTCCTTTTGGGTAGAAATTCAGGAAAATGCAACTCTGAAATATGCGATTCAAGTCGATATTTAATTAAAAAAATTAGCATTAACTAAGTTTTTTAAATTAATAATTAGTTTAATATTTTATCTGATTTCAACTTTCATACTCTCAGTTGAAGTAATTTCAGATATCATTCTTCTAATTTTGGTAATCGCTCCCCCCTAAAAAAAAAGCTTTCGCTACGTTCTTGATCAGGATGTACAAATTCTTTCATTACTCATATCATTTATTAGCATTTCTTTATAATAATATTGTAAATAACAAAGGAAAACAAAATACGTGATTCAAATTATAAAGTAATTAAAAAGTTAATATATATATATATATATATATATATATATATATATGTGTGTACAGGGTGTCCAGCCTTAATGTGACCCAATAGCTAATTCCCGAACCATTCGTTTTAGATATGCACTTCCAATTTGAAAAATGTTTTTAAAAAGGTAAAGAATGTTTTTACGTGCTTTTCAAACCAAAAAACCCATTTAGAAAAAAATTACAAAAATTAAATTTTTATACGGTCCCCAGGTCCTATCACTTATATTTAGGAAAAGATGCGGTACACAAAAACAAAGTAAACACAAAAAGTTTCATTTTATTACGATAAAAACTGGCCAAGTTATGGAACTTTGAAAATCATACATCTCATCCATTTTCTCGGCCAATTTCAAGAAGCTAGTAAGGGACCGTCTCCAAAGTGAAATTAATTGGAACTCTGCCAGGAAACATTCGCTCTGGCACGTCACTCTTATGTAAATCGTTTTTAAATTTAAAAGTACAACCATTACGTTAATATTACAATAACTGAGTACTTAAGAAAGAAAATTTATTCTGTGTACGTGTAAAACATAGATAAAATAAAATATTTTGGACGAAGAAAACTTTTCAAAAGCAGTTCCAAAAAGTTAGACTTATTTGCCAGCGGCTTCAGACTGATTTGCTGCGGTACTGATCATGGCAAACGTTAAAAATCTGTTGTGTAGTCGCTTGCAATTGCATATAGTCGTATTCCAATATTACGAATTCTAGTACAGGAGAACGAGATGTATACAAATGAAGAATACTGCGAAATGGTACTGTTGTATGGGCAGTATAATCGAAATAAGAGAGAGGCGGCAAGACTTTATGCCATTAAATTTCCCAGTCGAAGACATCTATCTTATTGTACAATTGCCCGTGCTGTCCAACGCTTGTATAGAACTGGGAGTTGTCATAGACGTATTCCCTTGTCTCGTGCCACACCTTCAAGCTTGCGGATACCCGCTGAGGATGTTCTAGGATATGCCCTGGCTCATCCTGAAAGTAGTGTCCAGGATATTAGCAAGGCTTGTTCCTACTTAAAATCGACGGTGTGGAACATATTACATACGTACGGTGCATTTCCTTATCGTCCAGTCCTGGCGCAGGAGCTAATGCCTGGAGACCAGTTGTATACATCTCGTTCTCCCATACTAGAATTCGTAATATTAGAATACGGCTGTATGCAATTGCAAGCGACTACACAACAAATTTTTAACGTTCGCCATGATCAGTATCGCAGCAAATCAGTCTGAAGCCGCAGGCAAATAAGTCTATTTTTTTGGAACTGCTTTTGAAAAGTTTTCTTGGTCGAAAATATTTTATTTTATCTATGTTTTACACGTACACAGAATAAATTTTGTTTCTTAAGTACTCAATTATTGTAATATTAACGTAATGTATGTACTTTTAAATTTAAAAACGATTTACATAAGAGTGACGTGCAAGAGCGAAAGTTTCCTGGCAGAGTTCCAATTAATTTCACTGTGGAGACGGTCCCTTACTAGCTTCTTGAAATTGGCCGAGAAAATGGATGAAATGTATGATTTTCAAAGTTCCATAACTTGGTCAGTTTTTATCGTAATAAAATGAAACTTTTTGTGTTTACTTTGTTTTTGTGTACTGCATCTTTTCCTAAGATTCCTACTGCATCTTTTCCTTTCCATCCCTAGGGACCGTATAAAAATTTATTTTTTGTAATTTTTTTCTAAATGGGTTTTTTGGTTCGAAAAGCACGTAAAAACATTCTTTACCCTTTTTAAAACATTTTTTAAATTGGAAGTGCATATCTAAACCGAACGGTTCGGGAATTAGCTATTGGGTCACATTAAGGCTGGACACCCTGTATATATATATGTGTGTGTGTGTGTGTATATATATATATATTCTTACCTTCATACCTTAAATTAAACAAAATTTATAAAACATCCAAAGGTAAATCTTATCTATTTAAATAATGATTTGTAAAGAGAATTCATTACTTGTTTGTGATATTCTCAATCTAGGAACACGAAAAAAAAAAAATTTAATTTACTGAACCTTACAAGTTATGTTAATGGTATTTTTTACTTTTTTTAATGAAAATTCTACATCTACGTATATAAGCTCAGTGAATAACTCCAAATACTTTTCCAATTTTCTAAATTAATATAAAGAGAAACTAAATTATTTCATAATCTAGACATTTTTTATACGTATTAACAACAACAACAACAAAAAAAAGATTTAAATCATTTTACACATTAACTAAAAAATAATATCATGAAAATAATGAAGTTGAAAATGTTTTGAAAAGTAATGAGTTTATTTATTTAATCCTATTAATTACATATATTTTCCAAAAATCAGATTAAGAAACTAGAAAAAGTGTTTCTGTCATTAATTTAAAGTGTATACCATTACTTCTTTAAAAACTATTCATAAATTAATTTGTAAGTTTATTTTTATAGTAGATAAGGACTTTAACAGAAAAAATTCAGTAACCAGTACATTTTGCTCATGTCGCTCATTAGCAAAGCTTTAATTAAAATGCAACAGATCAACATATTGTATTTAAATTACTTTATATACATTTTCACATGATACTCGGAAAATTTTCGAAAATTTAAAAAAAATAATATGCATACATATGTCCAATTTGTGTGTAAAAATTTGAAGTAGTGCATATTTAAAAAATTGTAATTAATTAATAGATAACTATATTAATTTTATAAAGATTCTGGAAAGAGATTAAAAGTACAAATTTCTATGTGACTATGCAATTAAAAAAGGTTGTGTGCTATAAATCCGTATTAATTGCATATATATATATATTTTTTTTTTTTTCAATTCTGTCGCACATTATTAAAATTGTACATTTTTAATTGGATACATTTTCTTAATGTTTCAGTTCTCTAAAGTGCAAATTGATTTATATGATTTATGTATCGTGTTAGTATACTGGTTAATAGCGCGATCGCACAAGTTAAAAAGTGTTTATTTTTTCGCGTCTGTTTGTCCGTCCGTCCGTCCGTGCTGTAACAGCCGTAAATGCGTATTGATTACTGTGAAATTTATATACGTTATTCCGATGGTGCATGTAACATTTACAGTTATTTCAGAGGAGTACCAAAAAAGAAAGCAAAATTGGAGATCTAAAGGCTTATCAAAAGCTTCTTTTTCATTTAAATAGATTAAATAAAACAGAAAGTTCTTTTAGAGGGCGTCACAAAACTATGTTAATGATGATACACATCTTTTTCGAAATCGTCCCCGAAATCTCGCCAAATTTGACGACAATACATCGCCGAATTTGTCGCGTAAAATTGCTGCTGTGTTAAGAATATTTTGTAACCGATAAGTTTGGCATCATATATATTTCTTGTTTATGAATTTATTTGACACGTCATCTGGAGAGAGGGCGGGGCAAAAAATTGATATGCATATACTTTTTAACCATAATTATTTTAATTTATAGTAAAATTAAAATGGATCGATAAAGGAAACAGAAATATAGTGGAATAAAATATTAAAGGTATCTCCAAGGTGTAATGTGAGTCATATATCGAACATAAAACAAGCTGTCTTACCTTATCCCACTTGTGTGTATACATCAATTGCTTAAAAATGAGATTTGAATCAGACAGGACCTAGCATAATATATTTCGATGTCCCACTATAATCCAGAATATGAAGTTTCGCATAATTTAATATATCTGCTTTAAGAATGTAAATTTCATTAATTTCAGGGAGACACAACTCATGCGTAAATAATTGAACTTTATGCAATTATTTTAACTTTAACTAACAGTTAGAATGCACCGTTACTATAAAGACTACTTGTAGAACTTCAGTCAGAACACTTTACTTGGAAACTACGTGTAAGATGGATTGACGCACAATAAATACTGGTTGAGGAACCGTCAAGCCTTATGGATGCATGAAATAAAATGGAGGACGGTTTGTAAATATCTGCAGGAATAGGTAAAATAATTCCAGAATAACAAATAAGATTTATTTTAATTTTACAAAAATAAAGTTTATTAATTTATTTCAGCGAAGTACAATAAATGAAGATATAAGACAAGCTAAGGCTATAGGCAATACTAAAACTATGTACTATGTCTAAGAAATAAGTAAACTTTTTAATGATTTACAAAGACTTAATTTGAAATTAAAATTGCTGTCCAAATTATATTTTGGTGATTTTAATGTGACATTTTTAAAGCTTTGTGTGTGTGCTAGACGTTTTAAATATACTAAAGAGCACGGGAGAGGGAGGATGGAACAATTTTGCAAAAACATTTCATACAAAGCCTTTTTTTAATTGGTCCTTGAACTTTTAGTTTAATATCCTTAAATATTTCAATAAATTTTAAAACTAGCAATTTTGTAATACGTATTAAAACTTTAGTTTTAATACAAAGAACAAAAAATGTGTTCATCCCTCCTCGATATCTAAAAGGAATGGTACATATTGAGTAATATTATAACATTTAAAAAATATTATGAACAAAAAAGTAAACAAATATAATAGGCTAGTTATGGAAATAAGGATTTTTGAGTTTATTATAATATGCACTTGATATTATGTTATCTCCGATAATTTTTTGTATATTTTAAGGTTCAAAAACTTTAATATCAATACTATCATAGGAAATGCCAAAATGAACTAAATGATAGAAAATGTTGAACAGTAGGAGTGTTTCATGTTCTTTCACTTTCCTGCTTATGTATAAATGGGATTTTTTTACATCTGAAGAAGGGAAGTCCTTTTTTTCCTCTCGAAATATTCTTATTGTACTGTTTTTTATTTATATGTATTATTTACAAAGTTCTTTGTTAATTTTATACGCATACATTGTTTTGATTCCCGTTGCTAGTTGCAAAATGTAATCTTTTTATTTATTACTTAAATGAATTCCAAACAAAATAATGTTATATAGATTAATTTTTTAAAATTACTGAGTCAGCTCAATTACTTGTGAAGGAGATATTATTTTCAGGACTAGGTCTCAATGTGCATCGTCCCCCCCTTTTCACAACAGTTCAACAAAATAACTTTTCTAAACGCAATCATTTGCTAGTTCTTAAAATGCACATTATTGAGGCTTATAAAACAAGGAATGAAATTATAGTTGCAGAGATTAGAAATTATTTACTTTTGAGGCTGTGATATAGATTTTCGTTCCATAAACTCATAAAAACCTGCATCAGAAAATTCTAATCGCAATATGTATGATGGTATGGCCACATACTTTTAATGGTATGGCCACATCCATTTTTGTGCATCACACTCTATATCTTATGGAAGAAAGTTACACTCTATATCTTATGGACGAAAATTTAAAACAATGTACTTTTAAGAGGCTTCTGTAGTCGGCTTTTGGGCTGCTATAGTACATTACCAATCTTGAAGACTTTTAAGCATCTTAAAAACGCCATGAAGCATTCATTTAAAAAATGTATATATTTATATATTGTTTATTCAAAACATTCATGACTTTTTCTAGTCACATTTCTCAAGCTTGCACAAATAGCAACCTAAAAAAATATCCAAAACTTTGAAATACTCGTAAATTGTAATTGTATGACATACGCAATGCAAATATGATTTACAAGTGAATATTAGATATAAACGAGATCCAGAAAGATAATACGAGCGAAGAAATAATTCATTTTCGTGGGATTCTTTGCGTTATATTCCATTCCACTCCCAATCGCAACCGTGACTCTTTAACGAAAGAAAGTTGGTAGGCCATTAACACAGGACAGTACCCAGGGAATATGGATAACTTCGTATTCGCCTTGGAGTGAAAGTAATTTCATCTGAATGGACCAGATATGTCGCCAAGTATTTCATTTCCATGATGCATAGATCATGATTACATCATCGGAAATTGAAGATATGGCACGAGAATCTTATTTCTGTTGCAGGAATGCTCATGATTTGAAATATTGGTGGTAAGGAGAGAGACTGGGGGTTTGAAGCTGTGAGTAGTATAAGTTAAGGATTTAGATTCGTAAAATTGTAAATGTTTCAATTTTTTAAGTATGTTAGTAACGCATTCATCGATAATCTTATTTCAAACACAATATTTATTTAATATGAATCATTTAATGGAAACTTGAAACAAAACCTCGTTGTTTTATGTATTTGTTTAGATAAAAATCAATAAAACGTTTAAGTACTTCAGAAAACTTAAATCGAGGTTACGTGAAATACATTTCTGTGTATTTCGAGTTTTCTTCCGCTTTTAAAATAGCATATGCATGCAATATTACTGAAATATCCGTTTTAAAATTTGAGAAGCGCGTGAGTTTTAAAAATTTTAAAATAGTTATATATTTTTTGCAATATTTTCTAGCATATGTATTCATAAATTCAAGCTAATAGGTCTAAGAGAGATCCAAACACTTTCTGTCGAATATGAAAACTGCGAATGCATGCTAAGACTTTGATAAAGGGTTCTGAAATTATTTTTGTCAAGACGTTTTTTTTCTTTCTTTCTTTTGCCTATTTACGTAAAATCTACTTAATCCAGTGATGCCAGAAACAATTTAGAACATGCGAAATGTAAAATTTGCCTAAATATATAGCATAACAGATTTCTTATTTTTTTCGTTCTTCTTTTCTTTTCTTTCTTTTTTTTTTTTTTTTTTTTTTTTTTTTTTTTTTTTTTTTGAAAATGAATTTTTTCCAGCAAAAACTTCAAACCTGCGTAATTTTTTGAATTAATTCGAAGAAAATTGTACAACTGTATGTGACAAAATCAAAAACAAATAGAGATACCATAATGCACATCTTTTATTTATTTACAAATAGTAAAATATACAATTACGGAAATTTTTATTCCTCTTTAACCATGCAATAAATCCCACTGAAATTGCGTGTAATTAGTTAATCCTTAAAGGTAATTTTTAGTCCAGTGATTAAGAATCCAGAGTGTCTCTGTTTTGGAATAATCACCAAAATCTATAGATGATTACACTAATAACCGTTTTACAAGACGTACAGAAGGTAAAGTTTAAAATTATGAGACTCCGACAAATGAAAACACTATAGTTAATTGCTTTTAACATAATGAAAGCATATAAAACGCAAAAACTACAAGGTTGTTAAAAGTATTAATAGCCTAGGGAGTATTTTCACCATAAAAGAATTAAAAATGTTTACATGGGCTAATGTACTGTACACTTATTGACATTGGACAGATCATGGATAATTTTGATTGGGTAGGCTTATTAAAAAACAATTTGCGTAAAAGACAAACATGAATGTTAAATTTGTAAAGCTGAAAATCATCTTGATAATCTGAAGTGGTTTTAAATAAAGGGTTCCGTCTTAAACAAAATAAAAAAATATCAGACATGTTTAAGAAGCATAGCATAATTAATTTAAACAAAATAAACGTTATCACCTTCAACATGTGATTGATGTACAAGTAAATAAATAAATAAGATTTTAACACGTAATTTTAATTATGTTTATCTACAAGGTGTGACATTTGCTGAGGAACACTTTTTGATTCCGAAAGCAGACCAATCACAATAATATATAATGAAGAGGACGCAATAGGGCCAATCCTATATCTAAGGTAGGTGGATGAAAGCTCTTTGTTTACTTAAAAATCCTTACAGTTAGGTATTTGACGAAAACGCCGTGAATTTTTGTTTGTGAACTCCAATGTGGCATGGCAATAGCTAAGTTAAAGATGTAAACAATATCGTTCATCCGAGTTCTTGCGATCGTGCATTAGCAGTTAGATGACTAGAAGCAGATCAGTGTATCATTACTGTGGTCTGAGTAATTGAAAATGTCATATCCAGATTAGAAAATACCGCTGAATGTGCAAATGTAAAGCGAAAGCTTACCGGTTGTCGTGAAAAAACACCACTCTTCAAAAGATCCCTATGCATCCCTAGTGACGTAAAGAAGTAGTCATTGTACTCCTTGTCGGATAGATGCAAATCCTACTACGGCTTCTAGTAGAAAAGTATCCGCTAGATCTATTCCTAGGCGATTGAATCAGGTTAATGTATCATTACTGAGGTCAGAGTAATTGGAGTGTAGGAAAATTTCATATTGAGATTATAAAAGGCCGCTGGATGTGAAAATGTAATGCAAAAGCTTACAAATGGTCGTAAAGGAAACACCACACCTTAAGAGGATCTCTGGATAATCCTACTGACGAAAATGAGCAGCCATCTCACTCCTTGTCGGATAGCTGCAAATCCTACAACGGCTTCTAGTTCAAAAGTATCCGTTAGAACCAGGGGCGTAGCCAGAAATTTTTCATGGGGGGGGTTACGACTACTGCAACTCACATATATGCATACATGTGTGTGATAAGGGAATGAAGGATATACATTTTGTATGGCAAAAAATTTCTCATGGGGGGGTTATGACCCCCCTGACCCCCCCTTGGCTACGCCCCTGGTTAGAACTATTCCTAGGCGATTGAATCTTGGACTTTTTTATCCACAACAGCATACAATGCATCCCATTTCACCTAAATCATCATCGATAAAGATTGGATTGGTGTGAGGAACGTATTGGATGGGATCAGAACTAGTGGTCCAGAGTGATGTTATAAGACAATTTCACTATGTCAAGTAATTTTGCCTACCAGTTAGTGTGAAGAGAGAGGAAAACGTTATGAACCACAGAATACTTAGGAAAGTAATTGGTATAGCCAAGGAGTGATGGTGTGGGCAGGCCTCACGCACAATGGCAGAACACCGGTTCACATCTTTGATCGATGTACTGTTCCATCGCAGCGGTACTGAAGATATATTAATCTAGATCATGTTTGTCTTTTTAGTGGTGCAGTAAATGAAGACTTACTCTATATATACGACAATGCGAATCATCCAAAGAGGACTGCTGGAGTATCAAACACACTAAAAAGCGAAAAGATTTGGCATAATGACATGGCTTGCTTACTCTTCTGAGTTAGATCCAATAGAGCAAACCGGGGATGCTCTTAGTAGACATGCTTCTAGAAGAACTCGTCTTCCTTTAATGAAAATTGCCTATAGAGAGGAGTGGGACTGTATCCCTGAAGGACTCTTCAATAGTTTCATAAACAGTGTGAATTACAAAAGTAAAATGTGCACAAATGACCGAGAAGATCTCACAGCTTGGGCCGAAATTTCGTATGATTAAGAATTCGCAGTATCTCTATTATAAATACAGAGCTCCACTTATTCAATCTGATATAGATTGTTTCCTGATATAAATCTGATATAAAAATTTTAACATGACCCATTAGGATGTTGACATTTCTATTTTTTAAATATAATGATTTTAAAAGAAATAATCCCTTGTTCAAGAAGCTGACATCAGAAACCTATCTATTATTCCTGGTATTAACAAAAATTGAAGAAAGTAGCAAAATATCTGGGCACAAATCTGTTAAGTTAACGGGCAGCTCAAGGGAAGAAAAAGAAATATATACTTGTTCAATACGCATTTTAAGTGTAAATGTTGACATAGTAATTTATGAGTTCCAAGCTGAGTAATCCAAAACGTTTACGGTTCTTGATTTTTTTTCTCTTCATTTTTAAATGTTGACATTTTATTGATTTTACATAAAGAAAAATAAATGTTTTTTCCGTTTAAATTGAAAATAAATGTTTTTTTGGTAACTAATGCATTTGGGCCAAACTCTTTGTATCACCCCAGTCTTTGATTATGGCTGCAGTAATAGACAAACTGCTCATCAACGATCAAGAACAAGTAATACATTCTTTAAAAAGTTATGCATAAAAAGTGAAAATACTATAGCCAACTTTACCATGTGAAAATATTTGAGTTAAAATTCAATACTCGTGAATTAAGGATAGGGAATTTAAATATCACCAACAAATCTTTGCGACTGCAGCAAAAATGCTAAGATTTGAGGATCTCGAGAAAGGGACGCTCTGCACAAAAGGGTTAAATACACACAATAAATACTTTATTACTAGGCTTAATCAAGACAATTTTTATAAAAACTTAATATTCGTTACATAAGAAGATGAAGGTTCATATTAGAAAAATAGAATTCCCTATTTAGTTAGAGTGTATTTTTGTTACGCTGAGTTTCATGTGAGTGAACATTTCAAATATACGGATCAAATATTTGATTTCACGAATAAATAATTGAATTTTTCTTTTGCTCTGCAAGTTTTACACATTATACTAAATTATGTTATCGACTTAGTTAAAATTACTCATGTTTTTTAATACTATTTTTAAGTACTGGTTTCACATAAAAAAAATTCCACCGATTTATAGACATCGAGCCACCCGGAGCTATCGTGATTCTACAGGGCCTGCTTGTGGACTCTGAAAGAGGCCTACGGACGTTTCCTCATTGGTTATATTCGGCCGTTAGATGACGTATCTGAGTGCTGGAACCAATAAGTGAGCATCAGTAGGCCTTTTTGCATGACTCATCGGAGTGCACAAGCAGGCCCGGTAGAATCACGATGGCATCGAGCCGCCGGTCGATTCATTCAAACAATCGAGATGAAATTTCAAAAATTGTTAGTCAGAGGTATGCGCTCTAGATTGGGATTGTTTAAAATAATGTAACTCTCACGGTCATGCTTACAGTGAAAAAACTTCGAAATTTCTAGTAACTACACTCACTTTTATTTACGAATGTTTATCAGCGCAATGGAAAACCATGAATAGTTGATGGAACGATACACGCAAGGCGAAATCCGTCAATGTAAAACATTTGCAAAGAAGAGCAATGTGAAGAATTAAAGTCAACTCAGAGAGAAAGTACATTGGCATTAATTCACTGAGCACGATTCACTAATTCATTCATCCATACTGTCTATTCACTGGAATAGACAGTAGAAATGTTAAACTAACCGCAGTCTTCACGAGCTTTTGATGCTTAGCTGGGTGCATCAAAGTTTAAAAATTCATTATAAAAGAGCAAAAAACGATACAAAATTGCGGTTTGCATGATAAGATTAGAGAGATTTCGGATATTTTTTCATTGGAAACTTGGTTTCTACTGTGCCTGCCAGCACCACCTATCGGTAACATTTGCAACTACAAACTTTCTTGTAATTAAAAAAATCATCCTCTAAACCTATTTGTGCAAACCGAAATTTTCTATTTTTTTAAAATGAATTTTTGAAGTTTTTACGGACTTTTTGGTCACTCGATATTACTACTGTTACTCCTATAAGTTCTATAACTTAAAATGACAAATTTTATGTTGATTGGTACCATCATCGGTTTGAGCTCGTTTAAATTACGCTTCTAGATTTAAGGAAAGGTAATAAAAGTATAATATTTCTCTTTGTAAAGTTCACTTCAAATGAAATAGTTCTTCGGGGATTTTATTGCTTTACTCTAACGCTGGAAGATTCAATCCATTAAGAAGTCGATAGATTGCTATAAGATTTCAGAAATAGGAAAGAAAATATGCATACTCAGCAGATTTCGATATCGTGTTACCCCTGAAAGATTTTTAGATTTCTCTTTTTCAACAAAACTTTTAAAAAGGAGAAGCCTAGACACCGTTTAATGTCTCTGAAGATAATGCATTTAGTACGGTTTGGAAGAATTTTATGACGAGCAATTAAACAGTGATGCATTATATCCGTTTTTGCGTTCAAGTAATGCATAGAATTGATTTCCTTTGCCGCTATGAGAATTGTATATTTAAAGGAAGGAATCTAGAGAGAAAAATATCTTATATTATCTTAATAAATATTTCCATTTTGATAAAATTAATTTGCTTTTTCAGTTAAAAAATTACAAAACGTAAGTTTAAACTAGATGATGTTTGCTCTGGGGAAAAACCAAAAGAGAAGCACAAACTGTTTAAAATTATTTGCATTTTGTACTCAAAGTAATTATTTCAAAGTAAAAAGCTTAAATTAGTAATAATGAGTAATAAAATAAAATTGAATATGCTTTCTTATTTCTTAATAAATAGCGAAACAGTAAATAATGTAATTTAGTGTCAATTAAATGTCCCAAAATAATGAAATGATGTAAAAGGAGCAGAATGTTATATATTAGTTTAGAAGTATACCAGGTAATAGGTAGTTTGAAGCACATTTAAAAATGAATTTTTATCAGTGTTGATTGCAATTTATATTACGATAACATTATTTCAATTTAAATATTTGTATTCCTTTATTTTAAAAATGTAACATTTGACCCCGATGTTTTCCTTTCAAAAAGAGGTTATTTATGTAGCAATCATTTTTTTCTGTCTCCAGAGAAAGGGGGGGGGGTTAATGCAGTAACTTTTATTTCTATTTCCAAGACGTGAAAGAAAATTAAATAATTCAACGAAGTTGGTTACGCTCCAGTCTTTAGGTACAATTGAGGCATCATTTCCATTTTCCCCTTCTAGCTCAGAGATCAGAATTCTAGAATCTAACATATGTCATTAAGTTTTGCTTGTAATTATTTTAGCTGTTAGTTTAAAAATTACTGATCCAAAAGGTACCAAAATTTATTTTCAAGGGATTTGTAGTATGCTGATGTTTGTGAAATTAAAGTTTATGCCTGTTCCTATTTATTATTTCTTTAAATGCCATTAAATAATACAAAATTAATGAAACTTAGTAAAAAAAAAGAGTGGTATAATTTTCTTTGTAGTTTTAAAAATAATATTTTGAAACGAAGCATAGTGAAATGCATGCATTATTTTAGATTTAGAAGTTACTTTTTAATTTCAAGATTTTCTTTTAAAAGTGTAAAGGTCATTCTTCAGTACTTTGTAACTCATACACTTTTAATAAGTTAATAGTAAAAATATAACAAAAAACTGGCTTGAAAACATAAAATTAATAAAGATCTATTCTATAGTATAAAATAAATGACAATTTTGATTTTCGATTTTTTTACATGCGGATTTAAAGTATCAAAGGAAAATAAGTCGCTATTGGACTTTCGAAGGTTGTATTCTGTTTTAAAATGTAAATTTCCCGCGATGTAAATAGTATCTCCGTTCTGTATGAGAGTAATTAGATCTCTAAAGTTTGGTTAAAATTCAAATACTATATACATACACACGCAATCAAAGAAAAATGGCATTCTGAACTGAGAAATGTCTAATTGCGCAGTATTTTAAAAACAGCTTTATTTCACAAATCACGTTTCAGAATTTTCCGTATCAAAACCTGCATCAGATTTCATTCTTTTCTTCTTTCTTTGAATTCGAATTCATTCCGTATGGTGCATTAAGCACCCCAAAATTACATCTCAAAGTGGAATTACAAAAGCTTTGTAGTTGATTCAGAAATTCTGACGAAGTCTTCAAGTAATAGTTAGATTTATGTACCTCGTGAGGGAAAAAAATTATATTTCACAAAAAGTCTACATTTGGTAATTTATATATCTTATATTGAATTATTTGTGCAAAACTAGATAACAAGTCCGTTGTTTAAGAACTATTATTAATCAATCCGAAATTATTAATCAATCCTATTATCAATCAATGCTTGGAAGCTTTTATAAAGTAATAATTAATTAGTCCATAAAGCAGGGAGTGGCCAAGGGGTGGATAGCAAAGTGTACCCTCCCTCGAAATTTTCGATTTAATTAGCATAAGCTTTGAGTGATGCAGGAACTCCATTCACGATTTATTTCATATACCCCCTACTGCCCCGTATAAATTTTCTGCCTCCGCTCTTGCCATAAACATGTAGTAGTAAATATTCATAATAATAATTCTGGAAAACGTATTGAACTGGTAGTTTGGATTAATGAAAAATGAGTTAACGTAAAAAACAAACTATGAACAGCTTCGATGTTTTTCTTTTCCAAACGTAGAAGTTAAAGAAACAGTAGTAAGCAAATTCAAGAACGATTTGAAGCTTTTGCAAAACATTTAACTAGTCCATGAACACAGAATTTTCGACTCAACATGGCTGGGTAATTCTGGTTCATTATTGTGTAATACACCTTTCAGGAAGTTTTCATCAAGCTCAAATGTATTAACCCTCCTATATTGTTTTTATTAACTTTTTTAAAAAGAAAAGCAATATTATGCTTTATGCTGGAGTTCATTGCCAATCTATTATGAAAAAAAAAAAAGTATGTTGGAAAGGATTTCAAAAGAGCAATCTCTAGGCTATAACTGATTGTTTAGGAATCCAATTATTGGTGTTTTTCTTTTTTCCCTTTTCCGTAGAAAGAGTGTAACACTTACAAAAAGAAAGAAAGATGTGAGCTTTCATATAATTGAATTTTTTAAAAGAAGGAAAACAATTGCGAATTGCTCAGCCGGGGAATTTTTCTATCGACCGTTTTCTGTTTTTAATACCTTTACTAGCAAAGTGATTAGCTTATTATTACTGTAACATGCCTTTTATGATAAAACAAGGAATAAACAGGTTTTCTTTTTTCGAATTTTAATATTGGGAAAGACGGGGTCTGAGGGAATTGGGGACAGACATGGTGAGTATGGAGTTTCTATTGATGATACAAGTGATGAAGGTAAGGATGGTAAAAAGGAGGCGGAAGGAGGGGTTGGTATGAATGTCGATGGTGATGGAACTGGTGAGACTGTTGGAGATGGAACTGGTGAGGATGGTGGTGTGACTTTAAAGTGCGGCGAAGGTGTGATTGGTGTTGCGTGATCTGTGTTTGCTGTGATGTACGATGATATGGAATATGTGTCACTATTGGATGGTGTTGGACTTACTCCTCTCGACTCCTCCCCCGATGGCCCAGCCGACAGGAAAGCAGGAAACACATAACAGTACAAGAACGTCCTTACAAAGAAGTGCAATACAAAAAAAAAAGCCACAAGAGCAGCAAAGAACAGCAAAAGCGCCATACTTCGAAGAAGGTCTAATAGAGACTGAAATCATTTGTTGAAATTTTGTTACTTTACATTGTTGGGAACTATACCTGAATTTGAAACATGCAGTTTGATTGTTGCATTATTTTCGTCTGCATTGCTAATGTAACAATGAAAAAAAGAATTAATGGAATAATAAATAACATTTATACACTATACTACAATTTCTTAAGAAATAGAACCATCTTGATGTCCTACGAAATATCCTAAAAATTTGTTCTGGAATCCTGGAATCTGGAACGTTCATCGCGTGCCACAGATCTAGAGACCCTGTTTTGACAACAGCTGGCTGTGCAGGCTGTCATCAAAAAAGGGTCTCTAGATCTGTGGCACGCGATGAACGTTTCGATCGTCCGCCATCTTGCTGGTAGTTAAATCGAGCGATGACAACGGCGGCCCTTTTTTAGCACTGGGCAATCTATCTAACTGTTCTCGCATTCTTCCATTTTTCAGCAGATGTCAGTGCTGTTAAAAATAATCGTGACAATTTTTTTACGGGAAATGACGTGCTAAAAAGTAAAGGATTCTCGTGGAGCTATGTCACCTGCAACTCTTTTAATAGAAATCAAATCTATTCTTCGTGACTGACAACAGTCAAAACTTCAGAGTTTGGTGTTCCCAGAGCGGAAACACTGAGCGTTAAAGGGTTAATTTGATGTGAAATATGTTGAAAAATATTGAAAACTTTTGTTGTTATCCTACTCGGAGTGCATTAAAGTAATTTTTAAGACAGGAAATTTCGCGTTATATTTTTATGTTGTTAGGTAGTGTATTTTATGGATATTTTAAATTTATTATAAAAAAAATGTCGGGTACAATCACCGTGCAAAAATCATTTTTTAATACCTATAATAAATTTTTCGTGAAAGATTTCTGAAGATAGACCTCTTTTTAGTGTTTTCATGAATCGAATGGGTGAACTGTCCCCTTAAACAAGATTCTGTTTAGATAGACGTAGTATTTTGTACGCGAGAAACGTAACTCTTGTTTGATCATAATTTTAGTTGTTGGTGTTCAAAAGAACAAAAACTTTGCCGTAAAATTTATAATATGCCTCATGAAGACGGCTCATTGAAAATTAAAAAAAAAAAAATCACATATTATCACTGTGCATTTTACAAGTTTAAACTAACTGTACTAGTGTAGTAAATATTCAACAAATAATGCACTTTTTCGTAACAGTGAAAAATAGTTTCAATACACCTAGTCAGTAAAATTAGATTCATGCCTCAAGGAATCAATTCCTTTACGATCTATTGTTATAAAATATAATTTATTATTATAAAATCCAAAAACCCATAAAATTTTATAACGCGCATTATTTGAATAATTTTCTTTTTTCTTATTAAATCTGAACGATATAAATAATATTAGGGAAAATTTTATCTGCTGAGTCTTATTTTATGACAAAAAATCATGAAAGTTTCTGCTTACTCAGCAAATAGATTTATTTTCAAGACAGAAAAATTGCTTTATAAGTTATTTCATTTTTTTTAATTCTTGAAAAGAGTTAAAGGATATGTTACTCTGAACTATTTTCATAATAGAGCAAAATTTTTACTGTATTTTAAATTTCAACTATTTATTTTTGTAAATTCATTTTACATCATCATCATATTTTTCATTCCATTTTATTTTACCATTTTACGCGATTTTAATATTTCTTAAATTTTGCTATATTGATTTTCTCCAAGATGTAACTTTTAAGAAATGGTTTGCAAATAGAATTTTCTTTTCTTACATTTTAGTCCGAATGCTGTCGCACATTTACTGTATAGATAGATCTAATTTAGACGATTACACTGTTGAACATTTTCTTGAAATTGCAGTTTTCCTTAATTAAAGCACAGCTTATCACTGATAATGCGAATTTCTATTTACAGTCTGAACAGAAATGAAACTATCCTTGCAGTTTTATTAGTATTTTATTACACACATCTAATTAATTTCAAAAATATGTCCGTTAATTATAATTAAGCTTTGTTCTAATGCTGAGCATAGTTGCTGCATTTCTGTGTAAATAACTTTATCAAGTTTGAAGGCGGATTTTGCTGAAATTCTATCTGAATTTTACAGCATTAGAGGTTTTGTTGATAAATGAGATTTTCTTAATCTAATCCAGGAGAAAATTAATGTTTCTAAAGTGGTGAAGGTTTAATTACCATAATATAACCTTATTTAAGCTTTTCTAAAATTAAACTTCTACCACAGTTGTTTCAATCTACATAAATAAAGTCCTAAGAATAGAAGATTGCTTAAGAGAATGCAATTCTATGGCCAATATCGAAGTATTAAAACAATTTTATGGAGCGTTGAATACAGTTTTTCAAATTAGTTTTATTGGATTTTATTTTATTTTATACAAATTAAATGACTAAATTGTTAAAAACTATTAAAAGTTACAGATATAAAACTTTAGTTAAAGCATTTAAAAAGTCATTACTACATAAACACTCTTTCAAAATATATTTCAGCTACTGCCGTGACCGCCATGAATTCAAACTGTCGCCTTTCTTTTCCCATCTCTCCAGGTGAGGAGAGCGTTCCATACGTATAGTATACGTCATTTCACACGTCACAGATGGCGCCATCAGTGAAATTACGCATGCATCTTTCGATGACGTATAGAGCGCTCTCCTAACCTTGAGAGATGGGAGAAGGTAGGCGAATGTTTCAAGTAATGACGGCCACGTGCAATGGCTGAAGTACATTTTTTAAACAGTTTTTACATGGTAAAGACTTTTAAGAACTTTAAATAAATCGAGTTCGGTTAATAAAGCTGAGTGGGCCGAAAAAACTTGTTTTTGAAATTACAATTCTATCAGTGAGGAAAGTTTTTTTTTTTTTTTTCCCTCTGGGTTCAATAAAAGAGTATAAAGTTTTATGGTGAAAGGATAATATATTTTACCCAAAAATTTGAAATTAGTTTATTAATCGATACCTCTTCCTCGGCCTAGAAAAGATAATTATTTTTCACTGTTTTTATCCTAATAGTATGGGAAATGAGCGCACTGGATTTAATAAGGTATGTCTAAATTATTTTTCCGGTCGAATGATAACTTCTCCCTCTGTATAGCAATTTTTGCCAAAGAATGCACTTTTTCAATTGTTTCCGCATTAGTTCTTTGTGACTGGAAAAGAAAAGAAGAGAGAATTTAGATTCTTCTTAAGTTGACCGCTGTTGGAATTCTCAGTGCTGTAAAGTCGCGTGGGGCAGTTATGATTAAGTATAACTGCTGTTAATCATGTGTGCTACGGAGTTTATAATCATGTCATTGAAAATAGAAATGTATTAACAGTTCTAGAACTGAAAAATTGAGTGTGTGTGCTTGAAAATATGTTTTCCTTTCTTTGACAGAATAACTGATTCCTCCGTTTCAAATATGACATCAATGCTTATTACGTAGACGATGTTAACACTTGAAAGCCTAGACGATTTTTATCAAGTTAGCCTTCCTAGAAACGAAAATTTGTTGCTTTTTTGCTTCTTTGAGCGTTTCAATTTTGCATTGAAACTAGAAATACCGAATTGAGTTTCTTGGAAATGGAGAACCTATTACAAATAAAACTGAGTCCTCATGGCCAAAAGCAAGCACTTTCATTCCAATTCTAACTTGAATACTGTTACTCATTCATCCATGATGCACTAATTTGGAAAGGTCTCAAGTAGATCATTACCACTGAAGCATTTAAGCAGGAAATCGGAGCATTTCACCAAAATGTATGAACCAATGAGTCGATTTATTTGTACATAACCAAATATTTTGAAAGGATTCGAAGAGATATTTTTCAAATTCTGGAAAATGACTGTGACGGCATATCGGTTAAAATTTGGTAGGATTTTGCAGTGATTTTATGCCGCCTTCATTTTCATGAAGAAAATGTTAGTCAGCAGTTTGAAACATTCGGATCGAAAAATGGTGAAAAATCATATTCATGCAGAATTGGGAAGGTACGCCTTACTAAGGAAACTGTATTGTTGATCACTTTCGAAGTTACTGAAGGAGAGATATTGGAAACTGATAAGCTTTATTTGAGAAAGGATAAAAAAAGATTTTTAGGAAATAGATGTAGCGGTTCGACTGGACTATTTTGTTTGTGGTCCGCTTAGCGTAATCTTGTACCATAGTTGCATTCATACTTGCTGATCCACGTTAAACATAGTTCTGACCCTCTATATATGAGTTTTTCAACACATTTAAGCTGGAACAAATTTCTCAATTTGTAATATAAGTTTATTCTCCAAACTGGCTTCAGTTAAAGGCAAACCATTCGCTAAGGGATGGTACCACCGGTGGAATACTATCTATATTAAGGTATTTACCTCTAGATATCAAAAATGTCGTCGATGAAGTAAATAATTTGTAGAAATTCATAATTTTAACACACTGAGAATATCTTGTGTATTCTGGCATACAAACGACTACTCAACTTATATCCATACTACAGTTGCATATGTAACATATATCTAGAGTTATCTTCCTATGTAAAATCCGTTACTATGAGCTACTATTACTTCTCAAATTCCCCCGCTATATTTCCACATATGAATTAAAAATACGTTGTACGTGATAAGAACAATTCAAACTAGGGCTTAGTTTGATTTCCATGTCACACACAGGGTTGAATGGCATGTTGGTTCAGTAAAAAAGCATCTGCTAAACCTCATGGGTATTGAAGACACTAGTAGTAGTTATGCTCGTCGTAGTCATTTGTCTTTAACACAAGATTTCTTTATTAACTCCAGAACTGGCTTAATGTACTTATCAACCAAGTGGTTCGCCTGGATTTGTTCGTCAATCCAGGAGTCTTGAGAAAGACAGATGATTTTACTTGGCGTACAATGGAACGTTTTGGCTTATAATTTTTCTCAGCCCTAGAGCAATAGTGACAACTCTCTGTGCAGGGCCTCCCCTATAAACTATCTGCGTTTCCCTGAGACGCTTCTTCTCGGTGATGTATTTCTGGCATTTTCTTGCAATCTTCCTATCCAATTTGTGCAGCTATCTGGTCCTCCGGTTCTTGAAGTTTAACAGCGCGGTTAATGAAGCATGGCCTGCTCGTAGCAGGAAGCTTCGGCAGTAAAGGTGATGATGGAAATTCTCCACGACCTTAACGTTAGCAAGAAGTTCCTTCCTTGTAAAAGAGTAGCTACGTTCCACTTTTGACAGACATTTACTCAAGCAATTACGCGTTCTTCCCCATCTGTGTAATAGAACAGAGCTGCTCCGAAACTCTACTTACTTGCATCCTTGTCCAGAATTAGCAATTTGTCTGAATGAGAATACAGAAGCATAGGAACAGATGTGAAAGCCTTTTTTAATTGGCTGAACTCATCCTCATCGTCGGCAGCCCACAGGAATTTGTTATTTTTGTCCATTTTCAGTCAATGTTGAAGTTGTCCCGCAATTTGGGAGAAACCATTAGCGAATTTTCGGTAATAAGTGTATAGTCAGAAAAAACTTCGCTGTTCACGAAAAATTTCCGGACGACTTCAGTTCTTGACTGCTGACCCATTTTAGGGATCTGTTCAAGCAATGGTGAGCAGATATTATGTGTCCAGGATATCTTGCTTCCAGACGAAACCAGTTGGAGTTAGATGGAATCAGTTTCAAGTTTATTTCCTTCAATTTCTGCAGCACCTTTCGAATGTTTTCTACATTATCTTGAATGTTCTTGCAACGATGATAATATCGTCCAAATACACGAAACATGCTTCATAGGAGAGTTCTCTCAACGCTGTCTGTATTAGATATTAAGTAGCAGCTGCACTGCAGACATGGAATGGCATAACTTCCACAAGCTAAATCGCAGTGGAAATATTCGAACAGAACTCTTGTCTGCTTCTCAGGACACAACCTTTAAATTTTATCAAAGGGCCTTTAAAACAGGCTTTTGAATAAGCCAAGCTTTTTTAAGCAAGAAAGGGTCGTTTATAGTAGCACAATACGGAGAAGAAGAGCACTTCGGCTCATGGCAGCTAACATATTCACAGTTACCAAAACTCACGAACTGCATGGGAATGAGCTGTGCTTTTTATGTAGTCTCTCCTAATCTTTGAGCAATTCCAACGAGATTCCCTTTCTAGAGAATACCTCATTAATAGTGCTCCTCTCTAATGCTATTACCACAGCTAATACAGGAAAGCAATTATTACAGATCTCATAAATAAATCTCGGTGACATTTGGCACATGTGCCAAATGTCACCGAGATTGGCGAGTAATATCGAAAAATTTGGCGGCATAAATAACTTTATAAAAAGGAAGTGAACTAAGCGATACCGTAAATAGTCTAGCCGGCAACTTCTACGTTTTTCTATATTAAACACAAAGGTCCCCATCTCCCATTCTTGTTAATCGATTTTCATGCAACAAAATGTAAAATTTTAGTTTTGGACATGTAAAAAATTGTCAAATTTTTCGACATGCAGAATTCGACATTCGAAATGTCGACACACGAATTTTAGAGTTTTAGACCTTCTTGGGATTACTTTTTAGAAGTAATCCCAAAAGCAGATCACTGCAAAAGTTTCGTAACAATAACAGTTACTATTTTTTTCCTAATCCTAGTGATAAAATTTGAAAGCAACACTATGAAGTTAGTTTTAAATTTAATTTTTATAGGTGTATGTAAGTATAATTTCAGATCTTACTTGATATGTGTCTTCATTCATTTTAATGTTTAGAACTTCTTGCCGTATAACTTCTAGTAAAAAGCTTTTTACTAATATTGGACAACACGGGTGTACAGGGTGATATTTTTTAAAGTGACAGTGTTTGGAGCGCCCTGTAACGCGATCTAATTTCCGAAATGGCACCAAACTTCATATTTAGACTAATCAAGACATGGGAAAAAGGATTCCGTGAAAAAAAAGATTTCCAAACAGCGCCGCTAGTGCATTTTGTGGCGCTGTACAATGTATAAAATGTGGTGAGAAAAGAAAAATACTAACACATACAATCGTACAATTAAATTATTAATGTTTATTTACTACATTAACTTCCCCGGTGAGGAATTAGACCACACTCAATGTGAGCACCGTTCTCAGAAATAACACCGTGCATTCTGTGCACAATGTTCTCCACAGCCGTATGTAACATATCACGAGGAATATTCCGCACTGTCTTTGTTATGTTGTCCTTTAGAATTTGATACTCCACCAACATAAGCTTGAGATTTCAAATAACCCCAGAACCAAAAATCGCATGGGGTTAGGTCAGGGGTACGAGGCGGTCATGCAACCCGAAAACTGCGACTTATGACTCTATAATCAGTGAAGTTTTGGCGCAACAGCTGCTTTACGCTATTACTAATGAGTAGCGGAGGACCATCCTTCATAAAGATTGTCTGTTGGAGACGGTTTCTTTGCTGAAGTTGAGGAATAACAAACGCTTGCAGCACTTCGTGGTACCTTTCTGCATTTATGGTGCACGTTTGTGGTCCTGTCGGAGTGATGGTCTCAAAGAAGAATAGCCCAATTACGAATTCGGCTGTGAAACCACACCAAACAGTGACTTTTGGGGAATTTAATGGGATTTCGTGCAGGGTGTGGGGCTACTTAGAAGCCCAAATTGGGCTATTTTTAGTGTTTACGGACCCATTGAGATAACAATGGCACTCATCTCCCCACAGAATCTGCCACTGGAAAGCATCATCAATTTTTAATCTGGCAAGAAACGATAGAGCGAATGTCACTTGCTTATCCTAATCACTTGGTTTCAGTTCGCGGCTAATTTTGTAGGGGTAAAATCCAATAACGAGCCGCAAAATTCTCCATACCGTGGAATAATTAATGTCCAATTGTCCAGCTACACCCTTGGCGCTGCTAGTACCAGCAATGGTTCCAGACGATCCTTCGACAATTCCAGTTGCCACATCAGTTATTGCATCTTCTGATACTAGTGTACGTCCTCTCCCAGCGCGAATTGTCAGTGACCCCGTTTCTTCTAACTTCTTAATCATTTTTTTAAGACAATTCAGCGATAAAGGCCCCTTTCGTTATTTTTTTCTGGTTGGAAATTCCCGAAGAGCTGCGGATGCAGTACATTGATTAATGTAATACAGCTTCACCAGTAACGCACGTTCCGGTAACGTGAGAGGCATGTCCACTGGTGCTTGTTTACTTCAGCTGAGATTATTCGTCTGAGCTTTTATAGCCCCTATTACTGGCGCTGTCATGGCACAACATTTGCATTTTTCTTTGAAACCCGTGTTTTATGCTAATTCCCGTTATTGTAAGCTACAGCAGCGCCAAAAAATGCCCTAGCGGTGCTGTTTGGAACTCTTTTTTTTCACGGAATCCTTTTCCCTTGTCTTGATTAGTCTAAATATCAAGTTTGGTGCAATTTTGGATATAGATCGCGCTACAGCTCGCTCCAAACACTGCCACTTTTTTTGCTATTTATGTCAGCTATTTGCTCTCAGGTTTTTATTGCTATTTATGTAGTTTATAAAATAATACTTTGTTGATTGCTTAGCGCATATCGGTATTTTTTATTCTACTATTAAATGATAATCAATCAGGAAAATATAAGACTTTGTTTCAAATTCTCTATCTTAATACCTTTGACGGTGAAAAAATATCTATTCAGCGAGAATTTCTTTTTACGTTTATACATAGCTTCAATAATGTGATCTTTCCTATTTTTCTGTCCGCATTGATCAATGCGCCTATAAAAATATTTATTCAATATATAACGTATTGTATATTTATATAAACATTCTGGATTATTGTTTTTAAAATAAACTATAGCAAGAGAAATATATGTAAGAAAGTGGTTTTCCCAAAAGATATATTAAATGGGTATTTCCACAATACCCATTTAATATATCTTTTGGGAAACAAACAAACGGTACTCTAACGTAAACCATAAACGGTAATCTAAAAGTAAAATACAATTTAAACTATTACGGTATGCAGCGTATTTTTTATGTATTTTATCGCAATAGAGCGAATCATATCTGTTTATAGGTATACAGAAAGGCAGACATATCGATAAAATTTTACTTATATAGCGATATCTGCTTAGCCGTAGTAAATACTATAGTTTAAATATATACAATTTTTATAAACAAGCAGTACATAAATAAGGACTTTTCAGGTGGCACAAATGCATCCAGAAAATTGTAGCAATTTCTGGTATGAAGTAAAAATGTTACAAATGATTAATTTCGGTTGTTATAAAAAAGTATTGCAATAAAAATAATTTTAGATATGTGTACCCACGTAAAAATTAGATTATTAGAATAGTTAGAGACTTATTTAACGTAATACTTATTCCCATTCACGTCACTTCACATTTTCTTACAGGTTTCGCAAAATGATGGTAGCACGCCTTAATTCTTTATCAATTAGCGATAAGTGGACAATATTAATTGAAAAAAAATGTCCAAAATAAGGCAGGGAGAGAAACCACATTAAGAAAAAAAATTGTCTCGTTAATTTGTCAAAAAGCGACACTTTTAAAATTGGTACATTGCCGCCGCACAAAAATATTTCCTAATACAATGTACTCCATGCACCAATGAGGTGATGCAGAAAAATTCAACCACTCATTATAAAGTGTATCAGAGATATCTTTGAACCAAGATGGTCAGAGGCTATGAATGAATTTGAAAATAAACGTATATTGGTAGGGTACAAAAAATTACATCCTTTCGTAATTTCTGTGAGACCCCCTAAAGCACGATCTCCGGAGGTGACTTTCTTTTCTTTTCGAGATCCACCAAAAAGTGATTTAATTCAGAATAGTTTCATCTTCACATCTCTGACACTTTTTTGGATATAATCAACAAATTTTGTATCTAACATCGCTTGTGTACGGGGCACTCTTTACTTGCTGAGAATTTTTTGTACTGCGGGGTTTTATACAAACTTAAAATTAGTTATTTTTGAAAATTGAAGAGAGGAAATTTTTCACAACGTAATCTTTATTTTTACATTATTTTCAACTTTTTTTTTCAATTTACATTGCCCACTTATCTTTAATGAATAAAAAAAAATTAAGCGTGTTACCATCTTTTGTTATACATTGTATAGCATTATATAATAAATTTTATGGAAAAATGATCTTATCATACAAAGAAAATATAAAGGATATAAAGATATATTTATAATTTTTACTTGAAAGTGTTCAGACTTAAAACCTTTTTTATCTGTTTACCTTCACCAGTTGTTTGTTTTTTTCTTGTGCTTGAATGTGACCTAAATGAGTATCTTGTCTGTAAACGTTGTATGCTGCTACGATGGTCATTTTTAGACATCTCTCAACATTTTGCATGTTGTTGAAGACCGATTCGGGACTTCTATTGGTGTGTCTCTGAAGCTTTTGCATTGTATATTATTTAAATATATATTCAATGGTGGTTCCAGAGCTTCTAAGCCGAATTCACATTTCTCCGATACTTTCGTGGGGCTGACATTTACATGGGCTAACAATTATTATTTCATCACTCTCCTGAGGCTCGCACATAAAATGAATTTTATGCAGTCGACATCCAGTGACTAAATTTCTTGTTTTTTTATACTTCCACCCTTTTATGTATATTTTAGTTTATGTGTTTTCTCCAATCTCATGCATTTTCGACGTATGGGATCCAATGATGTAAAATCAAGTGCTTTTGCAATTAAAAAAAAATGTATGAAAATTATGCTTTGTTGTAACTTTCTTTCTCTGGTAAAATTTCAAAAGGCTTTTTACAAAATTTTTTTAATGATTTCTTTAATACGAGATTTCTTTAATTTTTACGCATGAACTCTGGAACAATTGATGAACATATTTTTGTTGCAAAACATTTCTTCCATCTTTACTGCTCATTACCCTTTTTTCTTGTCTTTTCATACCAGTATTATTGTAGTTATAAATATTCTCTGCTGATGGAAGCCGTAGGTTCAGTTATAAAAAGTGAAGATTACTTTATTAAACCAGAAATGGGGAAAAGTTTAGGATAGTCATTATTCCACGAAAATGTTCAACAAACTTTTAATTTCCAATGGTCAAAATAGGTTTACAAAACAGTATAATTACTTTTATTAATTTTAAAACGATCTATTTAACAGCTAATATAAATAACAAATTTTATACGGTATCAACAGATTGTTAATTCAGAATATGTGAAACAAAAAACAGAAAGAAAATGTAAAAATAGCACCGGTCAACACGATTTTTGGGTCTGACTTCTACATGTTAAATTTTAGTTTCTCCTACGCCAAAACTAAGGAAAATAATTTTTTTTAATCAAAGTTTTCTTTTGTAGAAATTTAAGCAATTTTTCAATTTTTTGGCAAAAATCACTGATTTTTATACATTTTTTTATAATACCACTCTAAATTATGATCAGAAATGTTTTTGCTGGATATAAAAGTCTTTTTTATTCATGATTTACGATAAACAATAACATATAAATGTAAAATAATAAGACATAAATGTCTAAAAGTGAATATTATTCGTATTTCTTTTATGTTCGTATGAACAAATAATAATATTACAAATAATACTACAAATAATAATACTTCAAGGAATACTACAGAGTTACAAATAATAATACAGTTTATTTTGTAATTTTACATACATATACATTAACTGAATTATGGTTGCTGTGTTATCAAATTTCTCAAATTGTATGCATTCTTATAAGTTGTCACTTCACATATTTAATGGAAATAGAGAGTTAAAACATATGTATTTATACTCTGCAGTGATAATTTATGAACTAGATATTACCAGAAATTCACTAGCTATGAAAATGTAAACAATAGCTTCACCGAATCTATTCAAGCACTCACTGTCTGGAATGGGACGATTGCATTTGTTCTGAATATGATATAACCACCTGATTACTTTTACTTTGTTCAGCTCAAATCAACAGCTGCTTTAACCATAGCAGATAATTGCATTGCCTGGAGTATGTGATGCATAAACTTTCCGTGTATAAATCTTTTCTCTAAGAAATTACTGGTGAAATGATGTTCGAATTAGATTAATATTAAATTGTCACTACCATCGTTCCTATTCGATTAATAAATGGGACAATATATTAATCTTTTTTAAATAAAAAAGAAATGTTTGAGTGTTATATCTTTGCCTTAAATAATAAAACCACAAGAAAATCCCAAATATCGTAAATTTGCGCTCAATTCCTGATTAGAAATTTAAAATAAAACGTTCATTAATTATTCAGTCCATCTCGTGCAGTAATGTTAAACATAAACAAGATAAATGATATCAAATTCATAGAATAAAAAGCGTTTTACATTCCATAAAATATACCTTATTTGATTATTTAATACATTAACCCTTTATAAGGCCAGTTTAGAGAGATGAAAACACGTGGGATTTTTTTGGCCCGTTTTTTAGAATTAATTTATATCTTTTGCTCTACTTTAATATCTCACGGGAAAATTGGAGAAACCAGTACTAAACAAACATATAAATTTTGCAGGAGAATACATTAACTATTCACAAAATCAAAGTCGGGAAGACTACTGCTGCTTGTACACGGAATTAAACGCAAAAACACCTAACTAAAAGCGATAATTCATGGGTTCATGTTTCAAATAATTATGCGAGATTTCTTAAGAAATGCAAATCAGATGAAATTTTATAAGCCAAATACAATTTAGAATCTAGACAGAGTGAATCTAAACTCATGGACAAAACTTTAAGAGGTGATAGGGCACATAATAAGGAATCAGAATCACATAGCAATGTGGGGTCGGCAACATCGTCTTCATGTAGCTGTTAATAATCACTCTGGAAAAAGTGCTGAAACAAAAGTGCACTTTCCTACCATTGTTCGTCAGAAACTAATGTATTTTTCTCCAAAAACAGAAGACTAAAATTAATAGTTTCACAATTCTATTTTGTTTCATGGATGAAATATTTGAAGACGAGCTTATTGTTTAATGAAGTTTGTTAAGAAATTAGACGAACACTTCAATACTTTTCACAAAGTGATTATTACCGGTTAAGTGAAAACTGCGTGTTTGACCCCACATTTCTATGTGATTCTGATCCATTATTATGTGCCCTATCACCCCTTAAAGTTTTGCCCAAGAGTTTAGATTCACCCTGTATACATGAAAAACATGCTTATCCATGCTTATCCAACTTAAAATTCACTAATGATAATTGATTTCAGTAGTAAACAGACCGTAAGTGGTAAGTATTACTCTCGGCCCCAGAAAGAGCTAAGAAAAGTTATCCGCTCACTCCAGTACAAAGTTCTCTCGTCTTCCGTAATTACTGACGTTGCTTAGTGGCTCTGAAGTTTAAAGGATTAACTTGTATATTCGAAATAAAGGAAATAAATCAATAATAGAAAGGTATTACTTGCTACCTTTGTCCAAAGAGGGTGTTTTAACCTCTTAATCTATTACTCTATTGGTGTTAAATTTGAGTAAGTATTTGTTTATGATAAGCCTATCATTTTCGTCGGGGAGTTTCCTGGCAAAAATAAAAGCATGTAGTGATTTTGTTGCAATTTTTAGTTGCAGTTTTAACAATTACTCACTGTTGATGGTAATGAATTGGTACAATTTGCTATTTTCTTGTTGACACATGTGGTGGCTTTGATTTTGTTATGATTAAAATTTGATGAAAACCAAGGCCAAAGATGATCGTACAGTGGTACTGTGCCGCGCATAACCTGCCTGGCAAGTACTCCTAGGATTACGCTGAAAAAAGGAAAATGATTGACATACACCTAAACACTAAAAAAACTAAAGACTCTATGAACTGCAAATAAATTCCATTTATTCTTAATCATTGCAATAATATTAATTAAAAGACGATATTGAAATAATTTTAAAATCATAACATTTCTGGGGAGATATGGTTTTGGAGGATAAGGGGTATCCACAAAAGGTTTGAGACACTATTAGAAAATAATAGTTTGAATATTCACCATTATGATGAGGTAGCCATCTTTACACAGGGCACGATCGACGCGTGCACTATTGGGACCGCTTTCTTTCTCTTAAGTCATCCCCAAGCAACACCGATTCCTTGTTTTTTTTTTTTTTAACACAACTTCATCACACTGATTCGAAGCACACACTGATTTTTTAAGCCCGTTCACACCTTCTCCAAACTCTCTTCTGCTTCTCTCTTTTTTTCTCCCACGGGGCTGTTTCCTTTTTTCTTACCCCCTCTTACATCATTGGCTGAAGTTTCTGATTTGTTCGTATCGGGGAATTAATGCATCCCCTCGTCGAATCCCGGACATGTAGGTGTGACATCGGGGAATATACCCCGCCAAATTTGCATATCATTTTCGGCCATAAATATTTTAACGTTGACAGTTCATTGTGCTATAATGTCCAGACTGTCCATTGCCTGGCGCCTCTTCTAATTTACTGTCCACTTGTGTGGTCTTCCCATGGAAACAGTCTCAAAATTATATTTTACTGCTGTTTTCACTCCACCACAACACATACTTAAGACATACATTATTTCCAATATACAACATGTTACAGTAAGCATGAATAATATGAACAAGTTCATCGTCCTCCTTCCAAAGGTCCACATATGTGTTGACCTTTGAGTTTTCACTTTTACAAATGACCCTTTAAGATTTTTTTTTGTAGTTCTGAAGGGACGTGCGTATGCGTGAATGCTTTACTTTTTGAATAAAATAATTTTGACTCATGTGAATATGTAAATTCTGCACACTGACGCACACATTTTATTTTTGTTGCCGTTACCGAAAGAGTATTTGAAAGTTAATGAAATTTCCAGTTAAGTTTGTGAATACTTTTGCTGTTGTTGTTTATTTCGATATTCATACAGCTTACAAGAATTTTTAGGACATCAGTTATCTTTAAAGCTGTCTTTACAGTCTTCGTTCATGGGTGATAAATGGTTGTAATGGTTTTTTTTATAAAATAATTATGAGATTGCTCTTTAGTTTGAAATATGAGTTTTAATCAGGTCTGAAGAGCTTAATCACAGACATATATTTACAGTAGTTATGCACGAGGAGACGGATGGACCGATATAGTAAAGTCAAACCTCCCAAAAATGTATTCTAGTAAGAGATAAGTTTCCTACTTTGTTTTCGTATATTAAAAATTATTTATCATAGAATATGAATTAGGCTATATAAATATGACTTTCCATATTTCTGTAAAGTTGCGCGTTTTTCAATATCTATCTATCTATCTATCTATCTATATATATATATGTATATATATATATATATATATATATATATATATATATATATATATATATAATACTTCAAGTGTTGTTTGTATAAAATCAATGGAACTTCTTTTCTAGCACTTTGCGTTTCAAAATTCTGTTCACAAATCGTTACTTTTGATTTTTAGTTGGTTTACCCACAATACGCGTGTTTTTCGCACCTTCTCTTGGCTCCACTCAAGCCTCATTTTTGATGTAAGGGGGAGTATATTTTTATTTTTGCTTTGAAATCAGCGAATGGAATCACCATGATTCTTCTCAGGTTATCACGTAGCTCTGACGCAAGCTGTCAATCAGCGAGTGTGGTTTTCTCCAGCTGAGAGTAATCGCATATTCTTATTGCTGCTTGATTGCTAAGAAAAAGCCATGTTTTTTAGCCCCGAGTAGCGCCTGTCTTTTATTTACTTATGTTTGCTATTTGAGCAGTAAATAAGATAAAATTTTATCAAATGACATCCTTATCATTATTCCAATGTGGCAAAATCGCCACACACACGCACACACGCACACACACACACACACACACACACACACACACACACATATATATATATATCATATCCTGCTAACATATAAATGTCAATGTTTGTATGTATGTTTGTAACTATTTCACGCTGAAAACGGTGTGACGGATTTGGATGAAATATTACATAAAGACAGTTAAAATCCTGGATTAACAAATAGGCAACTTTTTATTGCGCGAAAAAAAAACTATTCATGTAATATACAAAAAAAATATATTATATATATATATAAAAATGCATTTGAGATTTTATTGTTCAAAGCTTCCGACAGATGGAGCAAACTTATAGAATACGCAATTTTTAATAAATAAAACAGCGGATTTCCTTTTCCACAGGCGATTTTGAAATAATTGCTAGACGGATTCATTTTATGTCATGGAATCTTTATTCAATGAGTCAAGTGACAAACCATCAGAATGCTTTTCTTTCACGGCGTGCAAAAATACAACCTTTTTTTAACAGGTAGATCTGCAGCATTTAATATACATTTGTCAGAAGCCCACTGTATCACAACACTGATGCTCTTTCATCGCTAAATGATGCTAAAGTAATATTTTATCGTCTGCTACGCCTGACTTGGATAAAGAATACACCTGGATTAGTTTTTGAAATTTCAGATCCAATTTTGTTTCAGTTCCAATTGCGCATTTTTCTGCGCAACTTTTCTCTATTGTTTCTCTTGCATTACATCCAGAAAAAGGATGTTAGAAATATCAATTTTAATTTTATTTAATCACACTCATGAATAATGATACACTTTCTAACTTAATGGAATAAGGAAAAAAATAGGGAAGACGCATGGATTATGATACGCTTTTAATATTTATCACATTCGTATGTTCACAGTATTTAAAATCTGAAAGTGTTTCAGATTTCTTCCTTTTTTTGATAACGGGCAATATACCAGAGGCTCTTCAGAATTAATATAGGACGAAATAACTTGTACCTTTTTGTGGGTTTTTATCACTAAACCATCTTATTTTGTAACCAGGGACGGCCCGACAAGGTAAGCATCGCATCGGAGCGCCGGCATCGAAGGGGCGTCTTTTCGAACTCAAAAGCTAAGTAGAGCATAAAAGACAAAATCTTTTTTAAGTTGGCAAGGGGCGCCTTACTCTAGCGCCGCCCATGTTTGTAACCATCTTAATTTTAAATTCCATTCAAAGAATCTGAGAGATTTCAGTCCCAAGGAAACCGGTGAGAAACATGATTCTCTCAACACGATTTATAAGTTGGCGAGCAGACTGGTCGCCGGAGGTGGCTAGTATATATATATATCTATATTCCATGTAACACATATGGACTTATTCTATTTAGGAAAAAAATAATGTATGAAACATTTGCTTGCTGTTATGGATGGTCATTTAGCAAAACCACACTAGTTTTTTTGTTAAATTGAGCTGCTTATTGACGTAAGCGTTTCCGAACACACAGATTTTGTTGCAATATTTATCAATAAGTGAATTTTTTGACTTGAGATTCGAATCTGACTTTGGCATACAAGCTGTTCATAAGTGACAGTGCGAAGTTATATTTTTAAGCCTTTATATCTCAGCAACAGAAATTTTTTACTGTAATGTGTCAAAATGTATCATAAATATACTGAAATAATTCATTTTCCAGTTTTGTAATTCATGTTTAAGTTTATCAACCAAGATGAATTTGTTGAGAGCTCAGTAAAATGGTTATTTTTATATTTTTTATCATTATAAAATATATCTGTAGCGCATCAAAGTGTTACTGAAGTGTTTTTGAACAATTTAAGCGACCATTGCCATTTTTTTAAAGTTTGCCTGCGAAATATAGGCGCTGTAATAACCGGTAGTTCGATTTCTGAAGGACAAACTTCATTTACGTGTTATAATAGTAATTAATTATCATAAACTTTTCAAAATTTTTAAAGCAATTTTTATGTTCTAGCCACTGTATAAAAAAATAGTCGTTCAAATATTTTTAAAAGACTATGATTGATTTTTATAGTTTCAATTGATATGTGTCTACATGGCTCTGCCAATATACAAAGGGCATTCCATAAAAAATGAGAGTAAAATCATTGAAAATCAAGAAATATATTTTCAGCAAAAAATACATCATTCATTTTCAAAATACCTTCCGTCAGATCAGGGCCGTACCCAGGAAATAATTTCGGAGGAGGTCCGACATTTCGTGGGGAGGGGGGGGTCTGACTTATTGAATATCATCATATTATACATAAATATACTCTCGCGCACATATAAATATATAAATATTGTGATAATTTCGGGGGGGGGGTCCGGACTCATAGGACCACCCCCCTGGGTACGGCCCTGCGTCAAATGATATACAACGGTCCCATCGTTCAACCCACTTTTCAAAATAAGTAGAGAAGCCCTTTTCTGGAAACTGCTTCAAAGAACCCTCCACTGCTGAAATAACTTCAGAATCTGTGTTACATTTTCTGCCACGGAGCTTCTTCTTCAACGTCGGAAACAGTCTGAAATCGCATGATGCGAGATCTGGACTGTAAGGGGGATGTGGCATGATCTTAATATTGCATTTACTAAGGTCATGCTAAGATCTATTTGGTCGCCCAGGCCTAGGAGCCAGTTCTGCAGACAAACGGCCTTTCTTGAAATCACCATGCTATCTAAAAATCGTAGACCAAAACATTTGTCTTTGTAAGCTTCTTTCATTAACTTAACTGTTTCTGGAGATGTTTTGCCAAACGATAGCAAAATTTTATGGCACAACGCATTTCGTTTTTTAACTCTGAATCACTCATCTCCATCTTTGTAGGGCAAATATAACAGTTCTTTAAACAAGCACGGAACTAGGAAAATAAAGTCGTCTGCTTCGTTTAGAATTTTGTATAAACGTACAGTTAACAGTTTGAAAAAATCGCCTGCATTTCTATTTTTTAGTTGCATGGTGTTGCCACTACGTAAAAAAATAATTCTCAGTTTTTATGGAATGCCCTTTGTATGTTTGGAATTTCATTTTTGCAATTTTTCTTATATACAAGGTATGTATATGCTTTTGCCGATAAAAAGTGTTTATATTAAATATGTTTATGTTATTTTTAAATGTATCACTATTTTTAAAAATATAAAGGTTTATTTATGCTTGATAGAGATTAATCGTATTTCAGTAGTTTCAGTGGGACAAATTAATCCCAGATGCGAAAATCTAAAGAGCTCGACCAAAGAACGAATTAACCTCGTATCTCATGGTACCATTGTATGATATCAACTAAACTGCATTATTAAGATATTGGTATTTATTATTCTTCACCCCTATTTTTATAATTTCTCCCATATTCTTTCTTTACTTAAAATTTAAGTACACTCACACTCAAACAATAAATAAATAAATAAATAAAATATAAAATATAAAAAACCTGTATAAGCGAAATTTCAGATTTTTCCTCTGCGCAGAATTAAGAAGTTTTTTTAAAAACGCCCCAGTGAACAGTAATATGAAAAATTGGAATTATACATAACCTAATTCATATTTTATGATAAAAAACTTTTAATGTACGAAAACAACATAAGAAGCTTGACTTTTACCGGTTACTTTTTTGTTAGGATGTACACCCTCCAAAAAATGTATTCGAGCAAGAGAGAAATTCCCTACGTTGGTTTCGTATTTTAAAAATTATTTATCATAGAATATGAATTAGGCTATGTATAAATATGAATTTCCATATTTCGGTCAGGTTGTGCGTTTTTCAAATACTCAATTATTATTCGAAAGCCTAAAATAGGAAATTTCTCTCTTGCTCGAATACTTTTTCGAGGGTGTATATGCATGTAATATGTGTCCCTCTCTGGACGTTTAATTATAAATATTGCATTCGTGTAATCGAAGATTACCCTAAGCATTCCCAACCTGCACATTAAAAATAATTAAAACATTCTTGATTTGATCGATTCACTTCGATGCAGCATAAATAAACAAACGAACGAACAAATCAAACTTAACATGGGACCCTAGCTGTCCTCCCTTTTCTGGTTGACATCGCTCTTGCAGATGTTTTCGTCAAACGAAATCCAGAACGGCAAGCAGAAAAGTATAGAGCGGTATTATATCAGAAAAAGGAGTTGCCTAAAAAGAAACCATGTTTTGTTTCTATTGCATTATGCATTAATTCCTGGTATAGTTTCAGCGTGTTTTTTCTCTTTGTTGAGAGACACAAATAATTTATTCAAAATAACTAAACTTTATTTCAAAAATATCTTGTGACAGTAAAAGCGGACAATGAAAATAATAGGCACGACATGATGTCAAATTGCAAATGCAAATAAAAAAGGATAATGACATAATTTGTTTCAATATTTATGTGAAACAATCTCAATTAAGATTGCTTTCTGCAAGTGCTTTATTTGTTAGAGTTGTTTTACCGGTTTAAAGTTTACAAGCAAGAGTATAAATTTTACAAATCATTGCTAAAAGTATAGGCTTGACGCACTTAACCTTTCAAAGGATTATTAAAGGCATATTTTATTTATTTAAAAGGCATATTTTATTTACTTAAAAGGCATATTTTAATCATTTAAAAGGCATTTTTCAATTCTTATAAACGTAGTCAACTCTTTCTCGTCCTCTCTGTATATTAGGGGGAGCCTAATAATGCATATTTTAGATAAGCGACTTCTAATAGAAAAAGAAATGTTGTACTTTGGCATCCTTAATTTAAGGAAAATAAAAAAATAAATAAATATTTATATATTTATTTCGCGTATAGCCTTCAAAGTTTGAAAAAAAAGTAAAATTTAAAATAAGATTTTGAAATACAAATATTATTAATTTTTGATCCAATGCCCTTCACGTGCTCCTTTTTAATACTATTTTCATATATCTTTAAAAATAGTCATATTCGTTTGCTGTTTTTAGGTCGGGCATAAGACGTAAAGTTTTATAAAATTAACCAAAATTTGACTTTTTTTTGCATTTTTTTACATGTTGCAGAATTTCTGCTTTTATAGTTCAGATTTACACTTTTCTGAATAAATGCACACTTTGCAGATCTTCGCTTGTTATGTAATTGTAGTTTATTGCATTAATAGAACCTCCCCAAGAAAAAGAATGTGTTAAATGTATGTTTATATGTCAAATGTTACTAACAAAATTGTGAGCTATTGTAAATTATTGTAAACTAACTGCTTTTATATTGCATAGCACTGCTGCATTTTACCAATTGTAATTAAAAAAAATGTGCCGTAAAAAAAAGGAAGCCGCTGTTTGCTGGACCTGAGCCTACGGCTGGGGTTCATGATATCAGTAGGACACTTCTGGAGCTGTAACAGGCTTTAAACCAAATAGGTAGGCCGTTCCTGAAGGTAATATCCTACAGTATCCCATCCAATCATCCATGAAGAACAGTTATTTACGTATTTACAATGTATTTACATTTCTAATTACTATATGATTTTAAACGCGTTTCTACTTTTGGATTAAGGTTTGAAGTTGGGTTTATGACTCAGTTTTGCATTAATGAAATTCCTTTTCTGAAGATTCGCTGACCAGTTTCACAATAATTTCAGCAGCTTCAGTGTGAAATGGGAATTTTCAGAGTTCAAACTTTGGCAACTGTTTAGTTTCTAGAAATGATCCTTGTTGTCTCAATTTCGCCGCCCAGGCGGTGTAGTGGCTAGCGCGCCCTACTACCATCCTTTGGGCCAGGGTTCGACTCCAGGTTTGGGTGTGGATGTAAAATTGTCCGTCCTTGTGCTGTAAAATTGTACTTTGCAATAAAACATGAACTTGTACTAGGAACAACTGAGATGAAAGCCATAAAAGTGCTATAGATCTCGAAAAACTTTGTCAGTGTCTCCCAATGGGTGCTCTCTTGCCTACGACTGTTCTTCCGTAGGCCAGTCCACTTATATGTGGCCAGTCATCTACTGGCATGGCCAATAACAGGTTATCAAGGTTAACAAAGTAGTCATTTCTTTGAATCACTGGATCCGCTATTTTTAGGAAATCATCAGGCAAATGTCTTGCAGTCTGTATAGCATTGAATAAGTGCATAGGTCCATCTTTCACAGAATGTTTTTTTTTTTATACAGAGTATTTCGAAACTCATGAGCAAAAAATTAAGGGGTGATACAGTAAGGCAAGACGGTTTAGAATCACACAGGTGTAGGATCGGAAACGTTGTTTCATTTACCTGTTAATAATCACTTTAATAATTAATCTTATAATCACTGTATAATCAATATTGCAATCATTGTATAATTCCTATTTTAGTAATCGGTCTTCTTACTAATTAATTTTAATCAAGTGCTTTTAGTGAAAGATCCATTAGTTTTTGACGTACATTAGTCGGAAAGTTTACTATTATTCCAAAATGATTATCGACAGGTACATGAGGACGAGGTTTGGGACCCCACATTGCTACGTGATTCTGAACTGCTATGTGATTCTTGGCTCACAGTACCACCCCTTAAATGTTTGCCCATGAGTTTAGAAACATCCTGTATATCGAACCATACTGGAGCATATGTTTCTAAATATCAGGTAATTACTTGTATCTTATTACATAATTACTTGTACACCCTCCAAATAAAGTATTCGAGCAAGAGAGAAATTTCCTACGTTGGTTTCGTATATTAAAAATTATTTATCATAGAATATGAATTAGGCTATGTATAAATATGACTTTTTACATTTCTATCAAGTTGTGCGTTTTTAAAAAACTCAATTATTATTCGCAAATCTAAAATAGGAAATTTCTCTCTTGCTCGAATACTTTTTTGGAGGGTGTACTTAAGTATCTTGTAAATTCAGGATATAATTCACAAGTATCTTCATCTCAATAGTAAGTTAAGTTAGGGAAATATAAAGCCGCAGATTTCAGTTAGCAGACGTTAACCAACGTGAATGACTTTACTGGATTTCTGAGAGAAATCAGGGTCACATTTTCCTTTCTGTATT
Source organism: Cheiracanthium punctorium (assembly GCA_038373885.1). NCBI lineage: Eukaryota > Metazoa > Arthropoda > Arachnida > Araneae > Cheiracanthiidae > Cheiracanthium > Cheiracanthium punctorium. The sequence continues at coordinate 196,813 of JAWZYV010005987.1, read as the reverse complement.
GCTTCGGAAATATCCAATAAATACTTAATGGTCGTAACTACGAATTCAGTCTCTGAAACTTCAAGTGTTCAATCCAATTTAATGTTAATAATTATATTTGGGCTTTTTGAAGTGTTAATTATGCAATTACACACATTGTATACTTGCGTGATTGTTGAGACTGGGTTATAGCCGCTTAAGTCTGGGTATAATTTCTCATATATGTATGTACGTTCAAACTGATTTTTACTGGGGTGGGAGACTAAAGAAAACAATAATTTCGAAAAAAAATGCTTGATAAAATCTTAGATAATATATATATATATGTGAAAAACATGGCGTGCTCAAATCTAAGCCACAAACAAACATAGTTTGGCCTTGAGACTTATTCATAGTCATTCCATAAAAAATTTTGTCCAAAAAAAATAATAATAAAAGGATGAAAATCTGAAACATTTTCAGATTTTAAATACGCACTATAGCGCTATATATTAAAATCGTATCATAATTTATGCGTCGTCCCTATTTTTCTCTCATATTCCATTAAGTTGGAAAGTGTATATTATTCATGACTGTGCTGTATTTTTTTTTCTTGTTTCGTAAAACCCATCTTTGGAATCGAAATCTATCTTAAAATCGTCTACTAAAACTATTTTACAATATTCGCCAAGTATATTACAACTACACTTCATCGTTCTATATATTGTTTCGAATGCGCATCATAATACATGCGTATACCATGTATGTCTTTCTTGGGTTGATTCCTACTTTAACGCCTCGACTCTCGCCAAGGTGGCGATCATTAAACATATGCAGTTACAATGACAATTTTTTGCATTTATGTGGCAATCATAATTTAGAATTAAAATGGCGATTTGGAACAACATGTAAGCACAGCATGCCGTTACATTTTTATTTATTTTGGATTGCCAATTAATGTAGTTGTAATAATAAAGTGTCTTCAAATTCCTTAACTGGTGCGTTTATCGCTAATTTGTTTACTTTAGTTTTCATCTAGTTCTTTTGGAGCGCCGAAACGGTACGTACGTATTATGCCGGCGGTCACTTCCGCCAAACTACTTTTTCGTCAAATTTGTGCAAACTATTGCCAATCGTATTCCAAACCATCAACAATTTCATGTGCCCGGCATTTATCTTGGTGAAAATTGCTTGTCTTGGAGGACCGCCGGGATAATACGTAAGTACCGTTGAAACTTGTGCATTACTGCCAGAGACCCATGACTGCAAAGCTCGCCAAAGTACGGGGATTTTTTAGGTTGGCGAGAGTGGGGGGCGTTAAAATAGGAATCAACTCTTTCTTGTACCATAAAACACATCTTTGGAATCGAAATCTATCTTAAAATCGCCTACTGAAACTGTTTTACAATCTTCGCCAGGCATATTCGTCCTATAGGCATATTCCAACTATGCCGCAAAGACATGAAATGGGAATCATAATCCATGAGTGTACAGTGTTTTCCTTTCTTGTTCCACAAAGCACTTCTTCAGAATAGAAATCAATATTAAAATCGCCTAATAAAACTGTGTTACAATATACGCCAGGCGTTTTCTAACTATACTCGAAATATATTTATAATAAATTGTCACGTTTTGGCTCCCCATTTAGCGATCCATTATCAAAAATTGCAAATCCTTGTGCGACTTTCAACATTTTATTAACGCCCCCCCCCTCTCCACGTTATCTGGCAAACACATTTGAAAAGGGACTCGATGCGCTAATGCCTAGACAAAAATCCTGATTGAACTTATTAGCACTCTGGTGCTAAAAATTTTGAGGTGGACCGCCCTTGTGACTTAGGGGTATGAGACAAAATCATATTCGCAGACCTAACGAATATACATATAAAATTTCTTTAAAATCGGTCGAGCCGTTTTGGAGGAGTATGGTAACTAACACTGTGACATGAGAATTTTATTTATTAGATATACCCAATATGAGTTCAATCGAATGTACCGTTTAAACGCTAGAGCACTTTCAAGAATTTCCCCCCCCCATAAGCCATAATGTAAAAGAAATCTTTGTAGTAGCCCAGTAGAAAAACTATAAGTTCTATACACATCAAAATCAATGTCGGTCTTACGATGGTGGTTTATAACATATATACCCAATTTGAGCTCAATCGAATGCCCCGTTTAGGAGCTATCGTGTTCACTCACATACACACAAACACACACACACACACACACACACATACATCTCGTAAAAATAGCATAAATGAATTCAGAAGACCTCAAAACGTGTTAATACATCAAAATCTCGAAGTCGAATTTTTTCATGATTACAATACTTTCCTTACAGGGTACATGTTCGGAAAGAAAAAAGGATGAAAATCTGAAACACTTTCAGGTTTTAAATACACACTATAGTGCTATATATTAAAATCGTATCATTAGTTATACGTTGTCCCTATTTTTCTTACTTATTCCATTAAGTTTCAAAAGTGTATCATTATTCATGACTGTGCTGTATTTTTCTTGCTTGTTTCGTAAAACCCATCTTTGGAATCGAAATCTATCTTAAAATCGCCTACTAAAACTATTTTACAATCTTCGCCAAGTATATTACAAATATACTTCATCGTTTTATATATTGTTTCGAATGTGCATCATAATCCATGAATGTACCGGTTTGTCTTTCTTGGGTTGATTCCTACTTTAACGCCTCGACTCTCGCCAAGGTGGCGATCATTAAACATATGCAGTTACCATGACGATTTTTTGCATTAATGTGGCAATCGTAATTTAGAAATAAAATGGCGATTTGGAACAACATGTAAGTAAAGCATGCCGTTACATTTTTATTTATTTTGAATTGCCATATATATATAAAGATATTATTAAAATCATACACCGAAGATATTTTGAAAGTGAACAAAAGTAAAATCGACGAGACTTGAAAATCGTGTAACACGTGTTTCGCATAAGTTGGTATAGAATATGTCTAGGTATTACTGTATGTATACAGGGTGTATCTAAATTGTTTCAACAAAATATTATGGGAGATAGGGCACATAATAAGGAATCAGAATCATATAGCAATGTGGGGTCAAAAACGTTGTCTTCATGTAGCTGTTAATAATCACTTTAGGCAAAAGAGTTGAAGTGTTTGTCTAATTTCTTAAGCAAGTTTCGTATACAATGGGCTTGTCTCCAAAAATCTCATCCAAGAAATAAAGTAGAATTTTTAAACTGCGATTTTTACTTACATGTTTTCTGAGAAAAATACGTGAGTTTTTGACAAACAATGGTCGGAAAGTTCACTGTTATTTCAGCACCCGTTCCAAAGTGATTATTAAAAACTGCATGAAGACAACGTTTTTGACCCCACATTGCTGTGTGATTCTGGTTCCTTATTATGTGCCCTATCTCCCATAATAATTTGTTGTAAAAAATTTGAGTACACCCTGTATAATCCTAACTATACGATACATATACAAGTATTAAAATAATAAATAAATATATTGAAATTAAAAGTATTCTTTTGTTCGAATCACCAGTTTCAAAGCTATACACGCATCTGTGTTCAACACTTTCTTAATACTTCTAGATAAAACCGGATGAGAATTTCCACGCACAATTCACAACCCATTACTATTTTATCTTTTTTCCCCGCTGTATCTGGGAAAAGGTATCCTGTTTCCCTCATTTTTTTCTTATCCTCCTCTAATGGAAGTTCACACTTCTTCCTTCAAGACATCTCTGATCTTTTCTCTTCTTATGATCTTCAGCTCTTTTATCAACCATGACGCATTTGTATCTATGGCAACTGCATGAATGTTTCAAATACAAATCAAGCTTGTTTGTCTCAATCCACTTACGTTGTCATATTTATTGATGTCGTAAATAACGACACCCATAGAAATTAGTGCTTTTAATGTAAAAGAAAGTAATTTTATCGGGATGGATTCTGTGCGTTGCACAAACACCCACGCAAAAAAGGCTTGATTTTTTTCTTATAGTGCGAGATTTTGGGAATCTTATAGGAACATGTATTAATATTTTCAGGAAATATTTTTATGCATTATTTTGCTAAATCAGTTAACTCCAAATTTACTCTTATTAATGCACTTTGTTTGTTAACAAGTTATTAAGAAATATTACAAAACTAATATTAAAAATATATAATTAACTATCTTGACAAAATGGACATACAGCAATGGAAATTCATTGGAAATTAAAATAAATGTAGAAATGACTAATTCGGAACAAAAAATAAACCCTTTCATTTATGAGGCAAATCTTATTTGTGCAATATCATAATTCCTAAGTAGAAATATTTTACTGGCATACATCTTGCATTATATGTTTCGTATTAAGGATTACTTTCTTTATTTGTCTTTTGTAAGTTATCATTTCAGGAAGCATATACGAATTATTGTACTGATGTCATATTTTTTTTTCTTATTCAAATGTAAAATACTTCTTAAATTTTGAGTTAACATTGTTCCTGAACAATTTTAGAAGTTACGTACGTGCATTTAAACTATAAAATAAGATAATGAAGGCTCCACGGTTGTAGTTAGTCCATCTGGTCCGTTAGATGAGCTGACTACCGGCTTTTGGCAGTGTTCTTTGCATGTAACGTGAATGCAGTAACGCTATCTTGATATGATGCCCACAAAACAACCTTCACTGGATTCTGTTCCCTGCGCAGTCAATCCAGCTAGCTTTAAAAATTGCACATAAAATCGTATTAAAATTTGCATTGCTACATCCGGTTGCAATTGCTCTCCGGTTGTCATACTCTATCGATATAAATATTCATGAGGAAAAAGAACTCCTTTTACTCAACACAATCTTTAGGAAGCTGATAAAATTGGTCTGTTGGTAATTTTTCAAATATGAAAAATAAACATAAAGTTTCTGTATTGTTTTTCTTTTTAATTTCCCTTTGAATTCCTCGCTTCTTCGGGAACATTTTGAAAAATATTCTATTCTTAAAATATAATTTGGGATTGAGATCTTATAATCACTTTGTGTGAAAGAGTTCGGTAATATAAGTATTTGAAATACGTTTTAATTATGCTGAATCTCCGAGAATAAAATTATTGCACTCTGTCCCAAATACCAACAAGAAATCTTATTCTTCGGTAGCTCCAAAGATAATTTTAGGTGGTAAAAATCTGATGAAAAGTTCATAAACTGTGAAATCTTTGTGTACTTTATTAAATACTAGCTGCGTACCCGTTCTTCGCACCGTAGGAAACGAAGTTTTTCTTTCTTGTGTAATTCGACTTAATTCCAGTGATGTTGAATCTAAAAAAAAAGCAAATATATTTGACTCTTGACGTAAAAGAATAATAATTTTTTTTTCTGTTTAGATTATTTACAAAGTTATTTTTTAATTAAAGTATTGCATGCATGTGAAATCAGAGCAAGTATTCAATGCCTTTTATGTGTAAAAGAATAAGGGATTGGGAGATTTCCGAGACTAATATGTATATTTTTTAGTTTGGCGAAAAAAAGAATGGCTGATTTGGTGATATTGAGAAAGTAGTAGATTCTACCGATTTGCACAGTTTTGGGCTTGGCGCAATTTACTGCGAGCAAACCGAAATAGGTTTAGGTTTGATGGTGTGTAGGTTTTATTAAAATACGGCGTTAAACTTTAATTTTCCAATGCAGAAATAGTGCAATTATTAAGGCGATTTTAAGCGATCGATATTCGGAATTTTCCCCAAATTAAGTAAATTGATTTACCTCTGGGGAATGCCGCGAAATTTCAAAAGAAATGAAATTCTCGCATTCGGTAAATTGGAATAAATAAAACACGTTATAGTTGATAATTTAAAATACTGCTATGCTACTTTTCAAATAGATGCCTGTATTAATTTTTGGCGATGGAACCATACACAAATAAGTATTTCCCATTTTGATTGCTGTCAAATCAGTGCTTAGAATCATTCTCTGAAAAAAAATCTCGCAAAATGGCGTATGCAGATTCCTTCTTTAGAAAAGTTGGCGATAAATATTCAAATGTAGTGTAACTCCGTGTTTAATAGCGTGTGTTTTTTGCGTTTGTACTGCTAATTCTATAGCACGATTGAGATGAGCCAATGTTACGAGCGGATGTATAGATAATTTTTTTTTTTAATACAGCCAAACAAGGTATAGTAAAATAGGAATTCTGTATAAATACGAAAGTCTTTGGAGATGAACGAGAATGCCTATAAATTATTGCATTTACTGTGAAGTTAAATTTAGGATTCATTTTGGCTATTTGCCATCGACTATAGGCGTTAATTACGCCAATATGGCAGTTCTAGCAAGCATAAATAAATTTCATTTCATGTTCTGTAAGTTGCATCATGAGTGCTAACCTGAGATCATCGCAATATCATGACAAAAAAAAATTATGTCAGTGTCATTCACGAGCAAAAAATCAACTTGATGGTCTGCAGAAAAACTCCTCACTTTTAAAATGTCTTATTTCTACATCATTTTGTTTTTAGGTTCAAGCTGTAGCATTAATACCCCAGACACTGCATTATCTAGACAACCATTTTATTTCAAAATAATGCACCCGCTCTTCATACTGGTAGAAGCGAATACCTTATTAAAATTTGATCATAACTACATGTGACAAAACAGAATCTCAAAAAAATGTCCAGGTAGTCTCTTCTGTTGAAACTACTGCGGGATATATTAACGCAAAGAAGAATTACTCATTGTTTAGTTAGCTGCAAGACAACCGTTGAAATAGAATTGATGGAAAATTTAAATTTCATGAAATATTTATTAACGAGGTACATTTTGATTTATACATATTATTCTTACAAATCTTCTAATACTACCTATTATTTATATTAATATTCTCTAGCTTCGCTTCTCCCTCTTTAGTGCTCAATTTGAAGATTAGATATTTGGCACCAATGGAATCTTTTTATTCTATGGCAATTTTTTGTAGTTTACACATTAGCATAAACAATAATAATTTCATATTATGGTTGCCATTAAGCAAGCTCTTCATATATATTCAATTTACTCATAATTCTTGTCAAATTGTCATAATTGGCACGGCAAAACATTTCATCTCGCTGTGGTGACAAATATTCAAGCGGTACCAATTTAATTATATGTATGCAATATAGAGATATCTTGTAAATCCTCCATGGTTCCAACTCTTGAATAACACCAAACTGTCTAATCTTTACACTGAATATTTTTTTTTTTTGGCTTTATATAGGATTGCTATGGAGGAATGTAATAAAATGTTGAAATAAACCTATACTGGCAGAATGCATATGTAAAGAATCATATATGGCCGCGGCATAATAAAAAAAGTAAATAGAAATAAAAAAATAAATGGAAAAATGCTAATACATCGCGCTTTTTAAAACGAATTTTGTAACTTGTAACATAAACAACACTTTCCGTTGCGTTAAAACATTTCAATTTTTAAATCTAAATAATGTATTGAAATATCACGTATAATAATAATCGTGCATTTCTTCATTTAGTATATTTCTATCATAAATTTTAATCAAAATACCATCACCCTGTGTCTCCAAAAGAACGGTAATAAATTTCGTTAAGATTGTGGCATAATTTTTACGTAAAGCACTTGACGTCACAAAAGTAGATTCTCACTAGCGATTTGAAAATCCGGTGCCCCATATAAAAATACTATCGATAGGTTGAAAAAACATAGTTTTTTTAAATTATTTCTGTGGCAGTCCAACATTAATTCACGTACCATGATTGATTTATATAATGGCGTAAACTAACCGCTTTGATGCTATTAAATTCTAAACATTATGTTACATTAAAATTCGTAAAACACCTAATTCATATATATGTTTTTCGCTTTTTATTTTAAAAGAGGGCGAAATGAATGTTTTATCATTTATAAAAATATCAAAGAGTTATGACGAATAGAATTTCAGATATGACAGTTTTAAAATTATTTTACGAGCCTTTTTGTTAAAAGTGATCTTTAGTTAGAAAATTATTTAAAATATGCAAATTATGTGACATATTCTGAAAAAAACTATTTTTAAAAGAAAACTTTCTCTTGTAACCTATGATAAGAATGCCGTTTTGCTAGAAGCATAATAATTGCCGTTATTGCGTATTAGGTGAGAAGAAATGAGAAAAATCGGATTAAGTCATAAAAACGTCGAATTCGAATTTTGAAACACTCGCTTCGAGGTTCATAACATCATGTCTAGAACTTCCTGTGAACCGAATTTGGTGATTCTAGGTGCAGCCCTTTGTCCGTGACGCCGCCGACAAACTTACAAACACACACGCAAACATCTTCTTTCATTAGAAGTAGAGAAAATGTTTTTGCATAACAATTGAAAGGGCAGTACCCTGTACTTGTAGTATATTAAATTGTAAACAACAGATTTTTAGAAGCAGAGTCATATAAAAGCATTTGTGTTGCATTAGGAAATTCATTTTTATTTGTCTTCGTCATTAAATTCTAGACTTGACTCTGTTAGTGGTCTGGAACTATTGGGAATGTCCATGGAGTAGAAATCACATTTATTTTAATAATTCACCATAGCCAATCAACTGTAATGGACGAATGACAAAATATTATATAATTTATAACAAAAGTTTAATTTTACTTCTGTTTACTTTAAAATTTTTATGTTCATTCAAAAATGTTTAAAATATGCATCCGTTTGTGCCAAATTAAAATATTAGGATTTTTATAAATAAAAAACACTATACATCATATTTGTCACAGTATATATATTTTTCTTAATATTTCCTATAATAAAAAATACTACTAAGTTGAAAAAATACGTTACAATTAGGTTCATCAAATAAGAAGATGGAATAATCGAATATTTGATTGTTATCAGAATACTGTAGTTGGTTTTTGTTTGTTTGTGGAATTACGACCTATTATCTACACTATGGATATAGGCAGATGGGGGGGGGCATTTGCCTTCCGTAGGACTTTTTAAGTAATCCCTATCCCTATTTTCGCTAAGTTTCGGAGAAAACCACGAAAGGCTCTGAACGTTCAGGTCAACTGACGCGAGGTGGGTTTGAATTAGGCACCTTCCGACTCCTAGTTGAGAGTGCAATGCGCTCAGTACAGCAGTAGAATATCTCTCACCCCTTAAATTAAATCAACTTTCAAAACCTGTTGGTAATTTTTTTTAAACTTCTTTTAAAAATGATTTATATATATATTTTCTTAATCCAATGAACTCTGCATTTCCAATAAATTAATATAATCCTTTTACATAATAATAAATACATGAACAGCATATACAAATACAAAAAAAAAGAAAGAATTATTTTTTACATGCATACTGTTCAAAAATATTTAGAGGAACAAATATTTGAGCTGTATCACATTTCCTCTTTCCGTGTGTGCTTGACATGTTAAAATCATCGATGATGTAAAATAAAAAGTAAAAAGGAAGCGAGAACTAATGGAATTTATCTTGTGTCACACATCACGGATATTTCTTCTAACAACATAAACGGCGAAGCAATTGTGGAAACAAGCACAAAGAGAATGACACTGGTGCCCAGGGCAAAGTTCTAAGAAACACATGTTTGTGTTCCTTGTCTGTTTATACAGTTCATTTACTTTATTTCCTCCAAGAATTCCAGGGGAAAGAAATATTATTTAGAAAAAGTGTTAATTTATTCATGTCTTCTGATTTTTTGGTAGAAAAAAACGTGGATTTTATTGCAAAAATGAATTTTTCATTTACATTATAGAATAAAAATGGTAAGTATAAATTAATTTTTAAAGCACTGTGTTTAATCATCATCATCATCAGCCCCTGGTTTTTGCCTGGGAAAAAAAGAAAATACTTAGACGTCATGAAAAAAAATATGATTCAATGAAAATATATTTATATTAATAATAGGAATTTATTCAGAAAGCACTTTATTAAATTACCAATACGTAATACAAATGCATAGATTACAATACATGATTTGAAGAGCAGAAGTATACTTTTTTCACATGATATTCCTTCTCAAATAAGGAAAATCAAATTAAGATATACTGTCATTTACTTCAAAATTTTTTAAATCATGCTGAAACCACAAGTGAATTTTTCTTAATTTCTCAATAAGATAAAAATACAAGCATTTTAAACATGTTTAAAGCAGATTGCGGACCATATATTTGAACTGGAGCTATTGCATGTATGGCCCTTCTTAATATTTTTTTGGTATAAAATAGAGCTCCACACATTACATTTATTGATTTTTTGAGTGAGGTACGTTGGTGTAATTATGAAAACGGAATTTTCAGGAAATCTACACATGATGAAATTTCGCCGCAACACGCGTCATCAAGCTTATGACGTATATTTCATGATATGTTCCTCCTTTCATTAATTTCAAGCATTTTTTAAGGCAGTCACATCACATGAAAATATTTATTAAGCAGATTTAGCGGTTCTGTCTCAGAAACGCAAATAGAAAATTTTTCAAAAAAGATATTTCATTTTAAAAGTCTACTTGTAATATATTAGATTATTTCTGAAATGCATTTACTTTTTTCAAACAAAGGTATAATTTTTGAGTTCATGGTCATTAATTACCCCTCTTTTTTTCTGAAAAGTTGGGTAATTATTACCATGTGTAAAAACGTAGTGCAAAAGTCGTTCTGACCAGACAAAACCCCAGTCTTATATCATCTAAAAATATTGAGGAAAAATAATTAAAGTATTTTTATTATTTATTATATATATATAAGAGATAGATTATAAAATGTAAATTTTCCTATTGGTCATTTTTAAAATTTTAAAATAGTCAAAACTTACTGCCATTGCCTATGAAGAGAGTAAAGAAGTATATTACAATACATTAAAAATATACCCATTAAAACACAAATGGAACATAAAAATACTAAAAATTAATTTAGACACAATATATATCTCTAAAATTTTTTCCTCATAATTAAATGATATGATAGTTTTACATCACGTCACAATCCATTCCTAGTGAAGATATGTCATATGAAAATCCTGTTTCTCTTAATTTATTCATTATCTTGGTGAGCATATATCAATCGAAAAATGTATTTCTCAACTTTCATCGATTACGGGAACTATTTAAGTAATTGACTATTTAAGATTAATATATTTGCTTCAAACTAAAATTCAGAAAACAGATCTATTGATTAATACTTAACAGTAATGTCCGCCCTAATAGGTGACTGAAATACCTTAGTGCAGGGATGGGCAAACTACGGCTCACGGGCCAAATCCGGCCCGCTGGAAGTTTTTATCCGGCCCGCGGATGGAATTTTAATTTGCCGGTCCACGAAAATTGACAGAATACATATATTTATATATTATAAATCCATATTAAGAATTATGAAGATGGCTTGAAAAAAGTGCACTTTGAGTTCGAACGCAGATTTCAAGATTTCAGTGCCATTCAAACAGAATTGGATATTTTAACCATGCCTTTCAACGTAAATTGTAAAGCAGTGAGGTCAGATTTGCAGCTTGAATTAATTGACTTGCAATCTAACAATCATCTCAAGCAGTTGTTTCTGAATATGCCAAAGTTAGAGTTTTACAAATCATTATCGAAAGTAAGTTTCCCAAATTTAATATCTCACGCCCAGAAAATCAGTGCTATATTTACTTCATCTTATATATGTGAACAAGTGTTTTCAACTATGAACCTTAGAGAGAATTCTTTCAGAAGTAGAATGACAGATAAGCATTTAGCCTCGTTCCTTAGAATCAGTGCATTTCACTTCGAACCTCAATATAAGGAACTTTAAAAAATGAAATCGCAATTAAATTCATCTCATTAACATATTTAAATTGTAATATAGTGAAATTCCTCTATAACGATATTTTGGGGGTCAAAATAATATATCGTTGTAAAGAGAATTATCGTTATAGAGGGAATCGATATTGGAACGAAAAGATTTATGTTCTTCATATACCCCATACCCTGCGGTGTCACCAGAAAGTGTTCTGTTTTCATTCAGCACACCCTCGCAAGTAATATATAATAAATGAAAGGAGAAAAATCTGTTTATAATTTTCAGTAATTTTCCCAACACTCATAATTTTTAGTTAAATACCCTTGCCGCCTCGCCAGGGATTCTAGCGGCGATTTAGCTTATAAATATTTATAGCATATTTGTATAACAAATATATAATGTCTAAATAAATAATACCTGAATGCCGCAAAAGCGTTTTTTAAAATGTATTAGATATTAATTGAAAATACATACCCATTAATTTATCCTTATTTATTTGAATTCTGTGTAAAGAAATCGGAAATTTTTGTTTGCTTTTTGAATTATTCGGAGATAATCTTATGCAGAAAAAACGAAGTGCATCTAAAGAATTTAGATGCTCCTCGGGTGCATTAGGTAAACTTGAAATAAAGTTATGAAGCGCATCAATTGAGCACACCGCTTCTCCAGGAGATAAATTTAACTGTAGCATAGTGGAATCATCTTTTTCATTCACATCATCATCATCATCTCCGTCTTCTGACTCTTCTTCAGCGTTATCACTTCGTATTTGAGAAAGAATATCTTCATCCGTTAGTTCTGGAAAGATCTGCACTTCATCATCGATATTTAAATAATCATGAGCAGATATCTCAAACTTTTTTCCAACTTTATCTTCGTAATCTGTCAGAGAATTTTGAAGGCTTGAAATAGTGTTTTCTTCCTCAGAATATTCGCAAGAAGTTTCACTTCGACTATCTTCGTTATTTTGAATGAAGCCAGCTTTTTCCAACAATTATGTATGGCTTGTGTCTTCATTTCCCACCAGCTGCCAGCAACCCATTCACATGCATCCTTAACAGTAACACTAAGAGCCTCGGGGTGCTTTTGATCAATATTAAAAATCATTTTATCCAGTAATCGTTTTCTGTAATACCCTTTGAAACATTTTATAAAGCCCATATCAAGGGGTTGTAGAGTTGCAGTAGTGTTTGGTGGGAAAAAGTAAACTTCTACATTCTGCAATTTTGGAATGGGTTTATGTGCAGAGCAGTTGTCAATTAAAATAGCGATATTTTTCTTCCTCAATTTCATATCTTTCTTCCGTTTCGATAACTATTCGCTAAAAATTTTTGAAGTCATCCAAGCTCGCTTATTCGCAGTATAGTCTACTGGTAAGCTCTTAATGTTTCTAAAACATCTTGGCTTTAGGGATCTTCCAATTACAAGAGGTTTTAATTTATCCTTTCCTGACATATCCTTCCCTACACAGCAGTACTGTTAACCTTTGTTTGGATTTCTTGCCCCCTTTACAGGCTTCTCCTTTGAAAGCTAATGTTCGTTCAGGTAGCATCTGAAAAAATAACCCCGTCTTATCTGCATTATAAACATCATCAACAGAATAGTTTTCAAAAATTTTACACATTTCTCTCTGACGCCATGTGTGTACGTCATCCACTAGCACTGATTTCTCTTCGCCATGTAACCCATGGACATATATCCCATGTCGGTCTATAAATCTTGTTAGCCATCCATTGCTAGCCTTAAAATCTGTGTTCCTCATCATAAAGGCAAATTTTCTGGCTTCCTCGCAAATAATTGGTCCATTTATATGTACATTCAAACGCCCGCTTTTCTCTGAACCATTTTAACGTAGCAGCATCTATTTCGTCATTTACAGCTGCCTTTATTCTTTTCCTTTGTGGATCGAAGTCATTTGAGTTGAAAGTGTTTTCAATTTCTGTCCGTTTCTTTAAAAATGTGGGACAGTCGACTGTGAAAGTCCGTATTTTCTGCAAACCTCAGCTTGCTTCATGCCTTTATCAAAATCTTTTATGATGTTGAATTTCACTTGGATGGATATTTGTTTTCATTTAGCCATTTGCTTTCTATTTTCACTAAACAAACTTCACAGTAAACAAAACTCATAAATAATTTAAAATATCCTCGTGTAATAATCGACCTCGATAGGATTTATCGGAGGTTAAAATTCTCACTCAAGGTCAGACAAAAGAGCGTATCGTTCTCTATATCAGTTCCGGTGAAATCCTTGATCATTTTTTAAAGAGGGGGGATAGGAATCAAAGATGTGTCATCCAGGAAATGCCAACTGTCCTTCCACCTTACGAGAAATGCACTTTCTCATTACCATAGTGTCACATCAGCAAAACGAAACTTAGAAGACGTTCTTTGGCAGAGGCGTGGTCCAACCCGTTCCAACCACATTTTACCTGGACTTTCTTTGTGTAGCTTTCAATGTGTGTGCATGAGTTGGGCTTCTGATGCATCGTAGAAAAGAAAATATATCGTAGTAGAGAGAATTATTGTGATGTAAGGGATAATTATTACCATCGTTGTAGAGAGAATTATCCTTTTAAAGGATATCGTAATACAGAGAACTGTTTTACATTAATCTAAAGGGAATTCAGCCTGGACTATGAAAAAATATCGTAATAGAGAGAATTATCGTTATAGAGGATATCGTTGTAGCGAGATTCTACTGTACTTGTATATTGTTTTTAAAATTTTAGAAAAATTTATCTTGGCCCACCAAACTTTTTTTTACTGATTTTTGGACCGCGACAGAAAGTTTGCCCATCCCTGCCTTAGTGAGATGATTATCGAATTTGTATACTGTTATATATCTCTAATATATAAAATTCTCCTGTCCCAGTGTTAGTCATCTAACTCCTCCGAAACCACTCGACCAATTTTAATGAAATTCACTATGTATATTCGTTAGGTCATAGAATAGGTTTTTAACTATGTCTCATACCCCTAAGTCATAAGGGCGGTCCACCCCAAAATGTTTAGCCCCCGAGTGCTATTCATTTCAATCAGGATTTCTGTGTAGACATTAGCGTGTCGAATCACTTTTCAAATGTGTTTGCCAGATAATGTGGAGAGGGGGGGGGAAGTTAATAAAATGTTGAAAGTCGCACAAGGTTTGCAATTTTTGATAATTGATCGCTAAATGTGGTGCCAAAACGCGACAATTTATTATAAATATATTTCGCGTATAGTTAGAAAACGCCTGGCGTATATTGTAAAAGAGTTTTCTTAGGCGATTTTAATATAGATTTCTATTCCGGAGAAGTTCTCTGTGGAACAAGAAAGGAAAACACTGTACACTCATGTATTATGATTCCCATTTCATGTCTTTGCGGCATAGTATGAATATGCCTATAGGACGAATATGCCTGGCGAAGATTGTAAAACAGTTTCAGTAGGCGATTTTAAGATAGATTTCGATTCCAAAGATGCGTTTTATGGTACAAGAAAGAGTTGATTCCTATTTTAACATCCCCACTCTCGCCAACCTAAAAAATCCCCGTACTTTGGCGAGCTTTGCAGTCATGGGTCTCTGGGAGTTATGCACAAGTTTTAACGGTACTTACGTATTATCCGGCAAGACAAGCGGTCCGGCAAGACAAGCAATTTTTAACCAAGATAAATGCCGGGCACATGAAATTGTTGATGGTTTGGAATACGATTGTACGATACGGTAAGTACCGTTTCAACGCTCCCAAAAGAACCAGATGAAAACTAAAGTAAACAAACTAGCGATAAACGCACCAGTTAAGGAATCTGAAGACACTTAATTATTAAAACTACATTAATTGGCAATTCAAAATAAATAAAAATGTAACGGCATGCTTTACTTACATGTTGTTCCAAATCGCCATTTTATTTCTAAATTACGATTGCCGCATTAATGCAAAAAATCGTAATGGTAACTGCATATGTTTAATGATCGCCACCTTGGCGAGAGTAGAGGCGTTAAAGTAGGAATCAACCCAAGAAAGACAAACCGGTACATTCATGGATTATGATGCACATTCGAAACAATATATAAAACGATGAAGTGTAGTTGTAATATACTTGGCGAATATTGTAAAATAGTTTTAGTAGACGATTTTAAGATAGATTTCTATTCCAAAGATGGGTTTTACGAAACAAGCAAGAAAAATACAGCACAGTCATAAATAATGATACATTTTTTTAACTTAATGGGATAAGTAAGAAAAATAGGGACAACGTATAACTAATGATACGATTTTAATATATAGCACTATAGTGTGTATTTAAAACCTGAAAGTGTTTCAGATTTTCATCCTTTTTTCTTTCCGAACATGTACCCTGTAAGGAAAGTATTGTAATCATGAAAAAAATTCGACTTCGAGATTTTGATGTATTAACACGTTTTGAGGTCTTCTGAATTGATTTATGCTATTTTTAAGAGATGTATATTTGTATGTGTGTGTGTGTGTGTGAGTGAACACGATAGCTCCTAAACGGGGCATTCGATTGAGCTCAAATTGGGTATATATGTTATAAACCACCATCGTAAGACCGACATTGATTTTGATGTGTATAGAACTTATAGTTTTTCTACTGGGCTACTACAAAGATTTCTTTTACATTATGGCTTATGGGGGGGGAAATTCTTGAAAGTGCTCTAGCGTTTAAACGGTGCATTCGATTGAACTCATATTGGGTATATCTAATAAATAAAATTCTCATGTCACAGTGTTAGTTACCATACTCCTCCAAAACGGCTCGACCGATTTTAAAGAAATTTAATATGTATATTCGTTAGGTCTGCGAATATGATTTTGTCTCATACCCCTAAGTTACAAGGGCGGTCCACCTCAAAATTTTTAGCACCAGAGTGCTAATAAGTTCAATCAGGATTTTTGTCTAGGCATTAGCGCATCGAGTCCCTTTTCAAATGTGTTTGCTAGATAACGTGGAAAGGGGGGGGCGATAATAAAATGTTGAAAGTCGCACAAGGATGTGCAATTTTTGATAATTGATCGCTAAATGGGGAGCCAAAACGTGACAATTTATTATAAATATATTTCGAGTATAGTTAGAAAACGCCTGGCGTATATTGTAACACAGTTTTATTTGGCGATTTTAATATTGATTTCTATTCTGAAGAAGTGCTTTGTGGAACAAGAAAGGAAAACACTGTACACTCATAGATTATGATTCCCATTTCATGTCTTTGCGGCATAGTATGAATATGCCTATAGGACGAATATGCCTGGCGAAGATTGTAAAACAGTTTCAGTAGGCGATTTTAAGATAGATTTCGATTCCAAAGATGTGTTTTATAGTACAAGAAAGAGTTGATTCCTATTTTAACGCCCGCCCCCCTACTCTCGCCAACCTAAAAAATCCCCGTACTTTGGCGAGCTTTGCAGTCATGGGTCTCTAGGAGTAATGCACAAGTTTCAACTGTACTTACGTATTATCCCGGCGGTCCTCCAAGACAAGCAATTTTCACCAAGATAAATGCCGGGCACATGAAATTGTTGATGGTTTGGAATGCGATTGGCAATAGTTTGCCAGCAAATTTGACGAAAAAGTAGTTTGGCGGAAGTGACCGCCGGCATAATACGTACGTACCGTTTCGGCACTCCCAAAAGAACCAGATGAAAACTAAAGTAAACAAATTAGCAATAAACGCACCAGTTAAGGAATTAAAGAGACTTTATTATTACAACTACATTAATTGGCAATCCAAAATAAATAAAAATGTAACGGCATGCTGTGCTTACATGTTGTTCCAAATTGCCATTTTAATTCTAAATTATGATTGCCACATAAATGCAAAAAAATGTCATTGTAACTGCATATGTTTAATGATCGCCACCTTGGCGAGAGTAGAGGCGTTAAAGTAGGAATCAACCTAAGAAAGACAAACCGGTACATTCATGGATTATGATGCACATTCGAAACAATATATAAAACGATGAAGTGTAGTTGTAATATACTTGGCGAATATTGTAAAATAGTTTTAGTAGACGATTTTAAGATAGATTTCGATTCCAAAGATGGGTTTTACGAAACAAGAAAAAAAAATACAGCACAGTCATGAATAATATACACTTTCCAACTTAATGGAATGTGAGAGAAAAATAGGCACGACACATAAATTATGATACGATTTTAATATATAGCGCTATAGTGCGTATTTAAAATCTGAAAATGTTTCAGATTTTCATCGTTTTATTATTATTTTTTTTGGACAAAATTTTTTATGGAATCAGTATGAATACGTCTCAAGGCCAAACTATGTTTGTTTGTGGCTTAGATTTGAGCACGCCATGTTTTTCACACGGACAATTATACGTGGCATGATCTCGAGTGGGCAAACCATGCAGTTTGTTTGTGTTAGCTAAAAATATTGTTCACTCTATTCCGTTAAGGGATTGATATTATTTTTTAGTAAAATTATTGTAATTAGCGATATATATAAATGTAAAGAATAAATTACAATTAATTAAAAATATAAATGTTTGGTATTGTGTTATTTTTATATTCCAGCATTGTTCACAGCGCTCCATGCCTCTTCCACTCATATACCACATCCTCACACACTTACAATAAGTTAGTCATTTCTTTCTACTAAAACAATCCTAGTAATAATTTATATGGCAAAATAACGTTTGCCGGGTCAGCTAGTAATATATATATATACATATATATATATATAATATATATATATATATATATATATATATATATATATACATATATATACAATAACTCTAATAGCACAGATGGACACAAAACAGTCACTGTGACGTTACATAGGATCACAGTGGCCACCAAGCGTCACCAAAATATTCACACTGTGACTGCCAAGTGACGTGAATTCACAGTGTAGTTACTTTGATTTTTCATTGTGACCAGTCACCAAGCGACTTCATTGTGAAGTCACAAGATTACTGCTCATAATTATGACTCTAAAGGGAAGTTACAATGACCTTATCTGGATTTTTAAATCCGACTCATTTGTTATACATTTTATATAAAAATATACTTTTATATTCAAATATCGTAATTCTAACTGTAAAGTCCAGGGAATTATTGGTTGTTTTTTCTTCCTACGAATAACTTTAAAATAAAGCACACTAGAAAAAAGAATTGAATGAAGAAGTGGAATATGCAAACATGTAATTTAATAAATTATTGAAATTAACGAATTTGAAAATAAATCTCTAAGTAATGTATCGAGCCTAGAAAATATTCAAGAAATTTCAAGCATTTATTTATAGGAAATAGATAAAGAAAAACACACTTATAGAAAATAATATTTGAAAAAGGAAAAAAAAAAATCCAAAAAAATAATATAAATTTTGATTTAATAATAAATGCATATTTCCTCTTTTTATAAAATATGCTGCAAAAATGTCAGTTTTCAAGAGTAATTTTTGCAATCAGTTTACATTTTAAAGAAACTCTTGCTAGACTTAAAGGAATTAATGCTATCGAATTCTTCTACCAAACATTTGTTCAATGTCAGTATCACTCAGCAATAACCGGAATCCCTTGAAGATGTTCCAAATAGTCAAGTCAGATGGCAGTACCACATTTTTTGGTCACCTTGTGCCTCCATTGTGGGGTCGCGTGACCGTCACGAAAGTTCGACATATCGGCCTCACATTGACTAGTTATCGATGTCGCAATTACTACATGTGACTATATTGTGACTGTCATTTAAGGATCACTTGGATGTAACCGTGGTATGAGGGAAAAACAAATCTATTCGAAAATATTTCATATTCGATGCGTGACGATTGATTTATAATTCTGGTTTAAAGGAAGGCTTTTTTATGTTTACATTTATAAAAAAAAAATGAATGACACAGAAATTTTATTAACACTGACTTTCTATTCTCTCTTATTTTAGAGATTTACATAAAAAAGAAATAATAAAGCAGAATAAATTTATTTACCATTGTTGGTCTATTTGTTAATTCTAACATAAATTTCTTATCTAATGTAAAAATACAAAGAACCCCATAGCTAACCGATGAAATAAATATCCGAAAAATGAGTATCGTTTAACATTTTGCGTAAGTCTGAGATCTATTGAAATATTTTATGATTTAACCTTTAAGTAAGTAATTTTATAGATAATATAATATATTATACATGTTTACGTATTTTATAACAATTGATTTAAAAAATCCATATACTTTTAATAGTTGTTGAGCTCTAAAACTTTTGACCGTTTGTCAACTTCTTTAAGAAATATAATAGTGAAATATATAAATTCTTGGTATTTCAGCAGTGTACTATTAAAACTGATTATCTGTGCTGAGTGTCTCAATAAATTCATGCACTGTTCTTGAAATTTAAAAATGTTTAATGGCATATATTAAAACTATTCGATCTGTTTTAAGTGCTTTAAAATATTGAGTTTAACCCCATACTTGCAATTATAAAAAGTTTTCAAACAACATAAAGATACTGTAGTAATATCGTTATTATAAGACCTCTACATAATAAAAGAATGGGAGGGAATTCCTTATACAAAGAAATGTGTGAACATGAATTGGCTCCCTAAAAAGTAATTCACAAAAAAAGTGCACATGTGATCGCCCATGACTAAGGCAAAATTTTTACGCTATAACAAGGCAGCAAACTGACCAGTATATGCTGATCCGTACAAATTCACGTTTAAAATAATCATACCTAAATAATAATTCACATGTTAGTCTGCTCTGCTGATTGTATATAAAAATTTAACATGGACCGCCTCGTGGTCGACCTGCGAAACCTGATGTCTATTACAGGTGCAATAGCTGTTAAGGCATAACTTGCCAAAAAAAAAATCTGATGTCTACTAGTCATACTGTCATACTGACATTATCTTTGGATAATTCTGATATTCAGATATCGTAACACCATAAAAACTATCTGCAATAATAAATGAATTGTATGAGCTCTAATTACCCAAGTCGCAGACAACCGTTAAATAAACGGCAAAATACCGCCTTTTTGCCCCGTCGTTTTGACGAACTTTCGTTAAATTAACGTTTCTCCGGAGCTCGATATAAACATTAAAATGTCCGCCACTTTCCAAGTAAAAAATACGTTAGTTATTGCCCTTAATATTACCTTTCCTAAACGTAATTTTCACGTATTTTTTTTCCTTCAAGAATAAAAATTATAAATTAAAGCTGTTATTAAACTGTATAATTTTTTAAATTGTTAGTAAACAAAATATTAATATGGAGTAAGTGTTTTTCTCTATAAAGGAGAAAATATTAATTGATCCATTAAGGAGATCATATTAAGGATTAACATTAAGGATCTATAAATATCTATTCACAATAATAAATTAATAACTAAGCTAAAAATTAAAAAAATAACGCAAAAACGTTATGAGAAGTGTTACGTACATATGACGTGTTCGGAACGGGATTTTCTGCGCTGCAAGATTCTTGAGACAATCAAAAAATTCCCAATCAAAATTCTCAAACCAATACTTGTCCGTAATGTAGCACTCACTTTAATTACAGGGCTAAATATATTTGTAAACTATATTTAAAAACGCATTTGTATTCAAAGCTAAATCTAGATCAAATTGAAAATCTTTGGATAGATAAAGCAATTTTGGTCGTGATTGATTATGTTGATTAAAGCTATTTTTATCATATTCAAAGCTAATTAGTATCAACCTACTTTTTTATTCAAGTTTAATAAAAAAAGCAAATCTTGTCCGTTACATGTAAACATTTGTGGACAGGAGTAAATTGTGTTCCCAAATAAAAACAATACAAGAAGTGTATAAAAATTACGCTACAAGAGGTTAGTATTTCTTAATTAAATATGTGTCAGTGACGTTTTTCTAGTAAAATAGTCAACTCCAAAAAAATTATTCTTTGAACATCTTTAGCTATCTCCAGCACTGCCAAATCTTTGTCTTCGATAACTACTATTTATTTTTCCGGAAATAATCATGCAATAAAAGAAGTTGTCTTAACAAGAAAATTGTATCCAAGTTTGTTTTTTTTTTGTTGTTGTTGTCATGTTGTTTCTATTTCTTTATTTTCGCATATGTGCTTCCCAAGAGAATAAGCAACAACACTTGTTTCTATAACAAAAAAAGCAAATCCTATCCGCTTTCATTACTTTATTTATATAGGCAACTATCTCAAAGTAGTTTTTCCTACGCTTTGTCAGTAAAAAATACAGCAGATTGCCTTTTTTAATTTCTAACAGTATACATTTAAGGATTCGTTAGTTTTCTTAAAACTGCATGTGATTAAAGTTATTTTTCAGGCATAAATCTTTAGTCAACACTATACGAATCACTGTATTATGCTTAGCTTCTAGTTTCTGAAGTGTTAAAGTTACTACTTCTGTGGCGCATCTCAATGTAGTATTATATCATAACAAATAATGTACTTATCTGATAGGTTTAGTCATAAATGCGAATAAGCTGAAAAAGTAATTTTCACTGCCATTGTTTAATAATTAACCAGGCCTTGCATGTTACTATTGCCTTATTTTCCAGAGAAGGGGACCACTTACTTTTTGTGCAGTTTTGTTGTAATGTTATTTAAGAAATTAATTTTTAACAGACACTAATTAATGTATGGATAGCTTTGTAATTCATTATTAAATTAGTATTTAAAACATGTTTGATTGATATATCATATTTAAGTAAAGTCTGTTGAGTTGTTATCCATATATCTTGTGCTGGACATTCTACTGATCGTGGAATAGACAAATAATATTCAAATTTGTTATCATGTAACTATAGCATCAATATTAATTTCTATTCAACTATAAAACTTTTACTGGATACTATAATTCTATACCACAAACTTCATTTTATTTCTTTCATTTTAGGACTATAGATCAAGCTAAAGAATTTAATGCTTTTTTCCAGTTAAAAATCTTACAAATTTGTGAAGTTATACTTTCATTTAAAAATTAAACACACCCATAATAAATTGTAATACATAAATATTGTTAATTTTGTGTTTTTTAAACTCTTTAATACATTACTGTACAACAACTTGCTACAGCTTATCTAATTTTAGAAAATTTTTTTAATTATTGCAACTTCAGTTTTTCAAAGTAAGGATTTCCTTTCATAGTAAAATATATATAGGTATCGATATAAATTTTTAAACTCGGCATTCACATGATAGGGGTACATTTAGAAATGTATAATAATTTTGAATAAATTGTTTCTATGAAAAGTATTTCTTTATGCATACTAATTAAAATTTCAATACCTTGTTTATCCGCACGGATAATTTTAAATATAGATTAAGAGCAATTTAACTTACCAAAAGAGAAGCTTGATATAAAAATGCAAGTACCATAAACATTGCTTTGCATTTTGATTGGTTCCTAAATATTTTACTTTAAATATATCAAACATGTATAGTTTATATATATATATATATATATTCGTTTTGTTTAGCAGTTCTGGGAAAATACAATATGCAACGATATATGGTGGAAGAAATTGATTTCGTACTTCTTGGAGGCCTTTTAAGAAACAATACGGAATGTTTCTGAAGAATTACATTAGAATGAACCTTCTTTTTATGCATATAAAAATGTCTGGTATGAAATACTGCCCACTGTTTAGTATAACCGAAAAAGTATATATTTTAAAACTCTGTATTTATTCACGTTAATGTATTTCTTTTTTTTTTCAATTCTTATGCAGTAATTTCTCATCTTTCCCTGTCTCTTTCTAAATGTGTGTATATACAGATTTTTTAAAAATCTGCCGTATTAATTGTATATCGTAGTAGAAATAGATCGTGTAGTAGATGTAGATCGTGTCAAGATCAGACATAATTATATATGTAATTTTGCAAACTCTCATCAAGTTAATATTCATTCTAAAAGATGTTTTGAGGAATCTATCTTAGAAAACTTCGATTGTATTCACTGAAATCAGTATAAGTGAAAAAATGCGATTTTTTAATGCGTATTACAGGTTTGTACATAAAAAAATCCCGAAAACGTAAGGTTGTTTAAAATTTCACTATTTATTCAATCTTTTTATTAGAGATAATAGCACCGATTTAAGGTTGCAAATACTGTACGTATTAATAAGTAGTGTACGTTCACTATACCATAACTAAAAGTTTGTAAATAACTTTTAACACTCTCTATTTATGTACCAGAAAACAGGGATTTTATGCGCCTTTATTTTCTTATCGAATCCAGTGTTTCCACACAAATATTCGCAAACACATAAAAATGTTGTTACTTTAAAAATCTAAAAATGTACTGTTTTTCAATTTTTCATGAGTTTTTAATTAATTAAGTTATGAAACCATTTTTAAAAGATTTCAATATTTATGAATGTAAGTACTATTGCTATTCTCCAGATTCATGGAACGCTTTATCTTAAAGCTGTCGCTGACATTTAATAAGTTTTTATCACAGTAATGCAGTTTTCATCACAAAAATTCAGTTTTCATTCCACAAAAATTCTTCTTGATTGACGTAGATTATCCTGTTATGTGAAAATTCAAGAAAAGAGGCAAAAATAAATATTTCTTTGCTATGTCTCTTATTGAACGTTTTTTAAGTGTAAAATATTATCGCAATTCCTTACAGTGGTTTCAGTATTCCTTACAGTGGATAAACGGAGATAGAGCAGGGCGCTCTATGTTGATTTGCGCTCCACATGAGCTGTTCTACCCCATAAAATATTTTACAAGAGTCCTGAATCACCCTGTATGCGTACTCATGTATAAATTTAACTAAAGCACTAACCAAGACCAGCATGTACACTAGATGTGTTGTTAATTTTCCCTTTTTTATTGGATTTACCAGATATGCAGATACCATTTACCAGATATGCAGATAAGTTAGATTGCGTATCTTAGACCAGAATTTAGTCAATCGGATAGTATAGGGTTATGAGGAAAATATGAAAATACATATTTAACAATATCGTATCATATTTAAATCGGAATTTGTATGCAAAGATGGACAACAAGAAGCAGAACTTTCATCATCTTTCTTGAAACATCGTTTATTTCAGAAAAATTGCAATTAAGGAAAAAGATAAAACGAGAAAAAATGTTGTAAATTCTGTTTAAGTGAATTAATGATATCAAAATATTAAATGAAAATAATCAACATTACAGTACAAAATATTATCCATTATATTCAAAGCATCCAAATTAAATAATGGAAATCATTAATACTAGACATTTCTGAAAGGAAATCAAACGAACTATTTCGATAACACAATAAACTCTTTCCCGTTGCTTTAAAGCGATCAGAAACGGTCGGTGTCACTCCTATCTCTTCAGCCAGTTGTATATGTGTTTGGTGCGTAGCTTTGCCCAACAGTGCAAGCAATTCGGTATATTCGGTTTTCTTATGTCTCGGGTATTTGTCTTTCACACAAAAACGATTATTTTTATAGCGTTCAAAGCATTATTTTTGTATTCTTCTCGAAGATTTATGTTAACCTTATGCTTCATGCTGAATTATTGTTTCAAAAACAGTTAGTTTTGAAATTAAATTAATAAATTAAACTGTTCTTTTTGTTTACAAAGTTATTCATTTTAAATGCAATAAAACGGACGCTGCTGTTTGAAAATAATTTTACATTCAACTAATTTTGAAGAGGAATGCCATATCTGCAGATGAAAGAAAAGTCCGTCAATTTTATTCATAAAATAAAAGTTAACAGCATCTATGTATGGATATGGGAAATTAGCTGGGAAACTTGATGTATTTTTAACTATTTAAAAAATGATTCATTTTTTCATAAAAATTTGATCAATACAAGAATAAACTCAACAGTCAACTAACAGAAAGTCAGTTAACTTTTGTAGAGAAATGTCATACCTCTCAGATAAAAAAAGCACTTTTTTATTGATTATATTCGTGAGTAACGCCATCTATGTCTGATGATCGGAAATCAGTTGCTACATCTGATGTGTGTATATATATATATATATATATATATATATATATATATATATATATATATATATAGCAAATGTAGAATAAACATGTCTAAATCATACCATCATACTTTCAAGAAACAAAAAAAACCCCTGTAACATTGTTCAGAACAGAAGTGCAAGAAAAAAAGATTTATTATAAGGATACGCATACATACATATATACACATACGCATAATAAGCAAAATAAAAAACTAAGTACAAAAATCCACAAATCCAGAAACACTGAAATTAGAAAAACACACGTAAACCAAATTACAAACATTAGAAGATGAAAGTTGTTTCTACATACATCCCTGAAATTAAAATGTGGCATTTTTTATTGTGCACGAGCATCCAAACTATTTATTGTACATCATCGTTTAAGTTATAATTTTCAAACCTATACTGACACCGGATTATACGAGAAAAGATACATTGAATCCACACCCGGTTTATATCAAATACGTAGAATAAAGAAAACTTTTATAAATTTTCATCAAAATATTTCGAAGTCATTCCTTCGTAGAATAGACTTCAATTTCATCAGATATATCTTGTAAAAAGTAATAAAAAAAGGTATTTCGAAGGGCAACAGCATTCGAAGAAAGATTCCATTGAATAGAAAAGATATATTTAACTGCCTTCATTCGAATAGGTCAAATTTATTGCAACGTTTCCTTTGAAGTTTTCAGAATTACTGCCTTAATTTCAATGTTAAAAGAGGTCATAATGTCGATTCGTGATTTATCTCGCTAGTGTGTACCCGGCTGAAATCTGTGACAATATCTTTGAGCTTAAAAGCCTCTTACGAAACTAACAATGGTGGGCATTTCTGAAACTTTTTCCACGTGTTAAGGATTATAAAGTATTGCGAAAATGTTTAAATGTTACTTAAATATTAAAATATTAAAAATACTAAGTGTTGAACTTCGAAAATGAAAAAAAAATAAAGTTTTCGTGAAAAAAAAAATATTCCTGCGTTAAAAATTTTTACGGTAATTTTCATTAAAAAATATAATGAAATGATTTAAAATTTACATATCGTATTTTTATAAGAAATAAAAATTTAAAAAAAATATATTTTAATGACTAGTTTCTAGAAAGACTGCGAGTTGATTAAGTAATTTTTGAAGACGAGTTTTATTCAGCTTGAGACATAAAATAATTGTTTCCTGCTATAAGTAGATTCTGATTTTTGGGAAGGGAAATTTTTGTGTGTTTTTCCTCCCACAGTTCGCGAAAACTTTGTCAGACGACAGCAAATTCCACGAGTGGGAAATCTCGTTTACTGTAATGATGTTCAAGGGATAATTAAAGGCTTTGACATAGAATATGATCCATCTGAGCGTCACATATTCATAGACTCTTCTAAAACAAGCCTAGAAGCAGTCTTGCTACATAATAGTAATAAATAAATATCTCTTCCTTTGGGACATTCGGTGCATTTGCAAAAAGACTATAATGATTTGTCTATGATACTTGAGAAAATCAACTATCAAAAACACTGTTGGAAAGTTTGCGGAGATTTCAAGGTACTAACTATTTTACTGGGACATCAAGCAGGTTATACAATATATCCCTACTTCTTATGCTTTCGGGACAGTCGAGCTAGAGACCTCGATTGCACCGAAACTGACTGGCCACTTCAAGGTGTCTTAACGTCCGGCAAAAATAAATGTCATAAATACAAACTTGGTTCCTCCTGAAAAGGTTTTATTACCACCACTTCATATAAAGTTAGGGTTTACGAAGCATAGTTTATTAAATCATTACTTAAAGATGGGGAATGCTTCA
The DNA here is from genome assembly GCA_038373885.1 of Cheiracanthium punctorium. Classification (NCBI taxonomy): domain Eukaryota; kingdom Metazoa; phylum Arthropoda; class Arachnida; order Araneae; family Cheiracanthiidae; genus Cheiracanthium; species Cheiracanthium punctorium. The sequence continues at coordinate 169,360 of JAWZYV010005987.1, read as the reverse complement.
AATATCTGTGTTCCAAGTTTCCAAAACAGTCAGAATCCAAGTTCAAAGAGGGAGTTTTTACTGGCCCCGAAAACTGTTATCCGATCCCCTTTTTTCAGAAATATTGGAGGGAAAGGAAAAGGAAGCATGGGACTCTTTTAAGGCCGTAGTGCAAAGGTTTTTGGGGAATATTAAAGACCCTCTCTACAAAACCATTGTGCTGCGCTTGTTGGCTGCATTTGCTCAAGAATGCAAGATGAGCTTAAAAGTTCATTTTCCACACTCTCATATTGGCTATTTTCACGAAAATTCAGGAGCATATAACGAAGAGCAAATCGAAAGATTCAATCAGGATGTCCGTGATATCGAGAGCCGATGTCAAGAAAGATGGGACGTCAGCTTGCTAGCGGATTACTGCTGGATGCTCAGGCTTTTCTACATTTCTTAAATTCTGTACCAACTTTTTTTGCATTTCTATTTTAATTATCAAAATAAATAATTATTGAAATACCAAACAAACAACAGGGATCATTTTGACCCTCCCTTCCGGCTGTTCTAGTGTTAAATACATATAACTCACTTCCCTTAAATGTTCAACGCTGTTGGGATGTAAAGTAGAATTCCTCTGAACTGGGTTAATTTCTAATACTCTATCAGTAAGTTCTACTGCTGTATAAAATGGCAGATTATTGACATCTGCTGATAATGCTGTGTAAATGCTGCATAAATATTTCCATGAAAGCTCAGTGGAAATATTACTCTCAGCTTTTCTGAGTAACTCTCTTGCGTTTTTTTACAAGGACTGCGATCACCGACGGGTTTCCAAGATAATAGTTTCTTAACTGTCTGAGCTGTATTCACTAAAATTCTTCACAAACTGAGTTTTAAAAATTTATAATTGTCGGTTTAATTTGGATACAATATGATATCGCGCATGAACAATGCTAACAACATCTGGAAGCTATGCAACGACATAATTATACTTCCTTAGCAATTCAATTACATGTTCGGGCATAGGCAAAACAAATTCTGTGTGAGGAAGCAGATCAAATAAATCATTTATCCGAATTCGTGAAAAAGGAAGTTAGATTCGATTCAGCGGTCTTTTAATCTGGCTCAAACGAAAAAACCCAGTCTGTAAGAAACACAACAATTTAAATGTAAGTCGTTTATTTCGGTATGGTGATGTTGTTAATTTTAATAAGTACTTGTGAATTCGACATTCTGTAATCTTTAAAAAAATACTCATAACTAATTGTAATTGAAATATACATTTAAAAATTCATAAACTGCATTTCTGGGAAAAAGAAGTATTCACCAAATTCCAAAATTATAAGCCATTAATACACTGAGAATTGGAAAGAACTTTATCTAACTTTATAAAAACATTGGAAGAAATAACTAAACTTTTAACTTAAACATACAATATTATAGAACCTTCATTATTATTCTTCCTGAAAAATTCAAAATAATGATGAATCTTTTAAGAAGCTGAAAAAAAATGATTTTCCCTATGTAAGTAGATTTAATCTTTTCAGAAAACCGTCAACGTAAAAAACAAAGTGTTGTTTATATATTTTATTTAACATTTATCACAATTAAGTAAACAACCTCTCTAATAAACATTCCAGAGAATTTTACATTCCTTAAATTTCTTTTAACGTAGAACAGTTTACTTTTGATTATTAAGTTATTCCACCTCACTCATTTTAATGAACATCTAAGGAAGATAAATATTTGTACTTTCAAAAAGTTTTCATTTCGAAACCCAAGAAAACAAAGTGGTAAAGTTTTTCGTCTCAGTTGAAATAAATAACATTAACAGCAAGATAAAAAAAGACTCCTAAGAAATTGAAATTTTGATATGGATAAAGTTTTTGTTTAATTCTGTTAGAGTTTGAAAGTGAATAAAGAGAAAAAAAACTTGTTTATCCGAAATGCGCGGAAAACTAACAAAAATGCGAAGCATTCAAGTACTTTAAAAATTTATTAGACAACAAAAGGCAAATAGAAATTCGATGGTTCCATAGAATTAAGTTACTTAAATATGAATGAGTATTAAACTTTCTTTAAAACACGAATGAGAAATTTTATAATTAAATAATACCATTACAGAGTAATACAGAATAATTTTGATACTGATGCTATGTTTAAAAAAAATTCTAAATATTTTATTGAATGACTTTTCATATTATTGGATGAACGGAAAGCAATGTATTTTTGTTTTCATACAAAATTTATACCAGTAAATTTTTAACAAGTTTTTAATTATATTTTTAAAGAAGCTGTGCCTAAGTACAAAGATTCATATTTGATACAATTTAAAGCAAGGATTTTTATACTTATTTATTTATTTATTTATTTTCTTTGCTTTCATGAAAGGCGCCCACCCTCCACCTTTTTTCAGGTGTACTTTCCTCGGAGAATGATATTTAAAATATCCGAAAATTTCTCTTTAGATATTCGTGAGTGTTGTATCTTACAACAAGGATTTTATGGATAGCTCTTTTTAAATTTGAAATTACGGGGGATATGTTAAAAAAAGGTTTGACCACCTCCCTTTTTCCTCATAAATTTTGAATTTCAGAAAAGCTGTGTAATGAAAACGTATCTCCATTGAATTTAAATGAATTCATTTTAATTAAAATTTAAAAAGTGATATTTAGACCGTTAATTAAATTTAATTAAGTGGAAATCTTTCCTACATCTGTGAAACGAGACTAAATATGATCCACTTAACAATATATGTTAAACGAATTTACTAACCAATATGACTGCTATTTAGTGGAAAAATTTACGGGGTGACGAACTATTTTAGCCCTTAACATTCAGTTGCTTTTGTGTTAAAAGTTCCGTATTTTAATATTTTCCTTATTATTCGTCAAAAATTCATAACTATTTGTCACTTTTCCCACTTCTGTTTTACGATGAATAATGTTGCATCAAATTATACAAGGATCACAAATATACATCTAAATATTTCATATTTTTGAAAATTTATCGATTATGTGTCTTACAACCGTCTCAAAACTAATGTTTCAATTTAACCCTAAACTATGAACTCGTCATTGCAGGCATCTGCAAAAACATTGTTGTGAGAAAATGAGCACTTTTATTAGCACTTGTTTATTCTGAGAAAAATTTAATAAGCATTTGCTAAATGTATTACAATTCGAAAGTCAATGAAGTGCTAGAAAAAGAATCAATGCGTCAAATGCGTTAAATCGTTGTTTCATAGGGAGACTTAACCGCTTAGGATCAGTGGTTGGGCAATTGTCATAAATGTTTAAACCTTAGGGACTTGTAGGATTAATATTTTTGCTGTTTATTGGGGTGAGTTAATTGGATTCTTATTCAATAACATTAAACAAAAACAATTATTAATAGAAGTGAAGTAAATAAGTGAATTTCCGAGACCCTGTAATTCGAGAAAAAGCCGATCTTTAGTAAAAAAATAAAGTATGTAAAATACGAGCAAAATTACGACAACAGGAGGTACAAAAATTTCCGCTTGACACATTTATCCTGGTGGTTGTGAAAAATTTAGAAGGAAATATACAAAATTTCCCCAAGGGAATGCTTAGAAATCTGCGGTCCTCTTTTTTTAATACCCAAACCCCTATTTCGTTCATCAAATCGCGGAATACTGAAAAATGAACCAAAAGAAAAAAGAAAATGTCACTATCTATGTAGAAATATTTAACTGAAGAACACTAAAACTGGAGTCATCGTTATTTTGCTTTGCCCTACAAAATCGTGGTGGATGATTAGTCGATATGTATTTCTTACTGTTTTAACAGGCATTGTCGTTCAAGGAGTCTGGATGTAATATAGTAGTTGGCTATTCAATTTAAACAAATTACTTCGATTTTTTTAAAACTATTTATTGGCATTTTTAGACATTGTGATAATTGGTCAACATTATTTTCCTGGTGCAAATTATTAAAATGTCTACAGTTAATCAAACAAAATTTATCTACAGGTAATCAGAATGGAGTTAAAAAGATTCTTCTGAATAGTTGAGATGAGCGAATTGAGCGAAGCTCTTACACTACACTCAGGCACTTCACTGTAACGCTTCTCCTCCTAAACCGCTTGACCGATTTGATTTAAATTTGGTATGGTTATAGGTACAAATGGTGGCGAGGTATCAATCTGAAATCAAACCAATCGGGTTAACCACGGAGGAATAATCACCAAAAAACCTGCTGCCATTAACTTTCGATGGAAATATTAGAAGAATTATTCTATTTCTCAATTACTCGCTCCGCGCGCTCATCACCGAAAAAACTTCGAGGAATAATCACCGAAAAAACTTCAACTTGAGGTAGAGATAACTGCACGAAATTTGCTCAGCTTAACCTTGCATGCCCGAAACGTCATGTGGACCTAGTATATATACAAGATTTTCGGATTATTTTGTGTGACGTATAGGAGAGGACAAAGGGAATGAACTGAAATCTTGTTAAATCGTAGGCGGTTAATGAAATTAAATTACAGGCTTTGAAGTTCTTACAAATTTGAATTATTTTCTAACGTAAGACGTAAACTGTGAAAAAGTTTTTTCTGGTCAAAATCATGCAGAGTTTAATGTAGATTATTAGTTATTAAAAAGTTTTTTATAGATATCCTTTTTCAAGTTAATGTTTGCTATTAGTGTCTTCTTCTGAAACCTTAAATGACCTCTTGATGTTAAGAGCTCATTCTACTTAAAGAAAACGTTATTGTTGAAAATAAATTAGTTTCATTATTAACAGTTTGACTTAACTATTTTTAACTCTCTAACCTGTTATTTTTAACAATACAGAGAACTTTAATGTCTACATTTCTGTCCATATGCTAATTGCATTCTTCGTACTTCTACAAGGCAAACGACAATGCATTTCATGCATTTCGAAACTATGCAATACGTACTTACCCGTGAACGACGGATACTTCAGCTAGCTAAGCATTAAAAATTTTCCAGTTTTTTTTTTTTTTTAAATATATAAATTTTGGTGTTAAGAGTTTTAACATCAAATACTACTGACAGAAACAAAATAAACGAACAAAATTGATCGAAAAGAAAAAAAAATCAGTCTTATGTACATTCTGCATGCATTGGTACATGAAGTATATGCGTAAAATGCTGACGTGCATAAATTAAATCAAGATTTTATTCTGTGAAAAATTATTTATTTTTCACAAAAAGTTAGTATCCGCTAAAATATTGTATATGATAACTGATAAGAAAAATTATGTTTGCAGCTATTATATAAGCATTCTTATATGATATTAACATGACCATGATAAATGTATGAAATTAAAGTGCATCAGTTTTCTCCCTGTTAGATACAGGTAATATCTGATGTATCTAGTGAATATGTTGACAGGATATCCCTCAAATGGCACTGATTTAATTGAAATTGCATACCACAATGCATGAAAATTTATATCCGTGTCAGTTACAACGATGCTGCAATGAGTTTCTGGAAAATATGAATTCATATACAATAGAAACTGAAATACCTATAATTAGATAAAAGTTATTAGCTGAGAAAATGTTAGAAATATCAGTTATAGTATATAATTTAATTTTTAACAAACAAATACAAGATTGCTAAAGCTAAAAAAAACTATTTCCACTTGTTTTAATACCAAATTTTTCACTCAGTAGTTCATATTTAAGTGTCTATAAATACATTTTAAAAGTATACATTTTAAAAGTATTTTTAGAGGAATATGGCTGTATCTGTGTATTTATAAATGGTGCCATTGGTTAACTCCATAAACTGTGGAAATTCGTAACAGCGGCCCCATAGATGCATGTAAAAACATGAACTATAAATCTTTATGGGTATTTTAGTAAGTTGCAAATTAAGATTTAGAGATAATTATGTCGTTATCATTCGGAAGGTTATTATAGGTAGCTCCAAAGGCAAATTTCATACATCGCTATATATGATGCCAATAGGATTGAGATACATTTTTACCTTCTTAATTTTGTATCACGAATCACATTAATAAAGATCATAGCTTATTTTTTACAACTTAGAAAACGCCTCTCCTTTACCGCAAAACAGTTCACGTAGCTACTTTACACGCACCCAATGGGGCGCTTTATAAATCGCGCTTAGCTGGCCTAAAAAGCCAAAGTTTTCTTTCACTTTATTATTAATATATTCTTTATTTTTTTCAACGGAAGACTAAGCATTTTAAATATTTTTCTAACGAGCTATTTGATTATGTATGACAGAGGCGTAGCCAAGGGGGGGGGTTAGAGGGGTCATAACCCCCCCCCCATGAGGAATTGTTTGCCATACAAAATGTATATTCTTCACTACATTATCACACACACGTATACATATATTTGAGTTGCAGTAGTCATAACCCCCCCCATGAAAAATTTCTGGCTACGCCCCTGTGTATGAACCTTGTTTTTGCAAGATGATGGATGTCGTAGGGATTGATCCAGAATATTTGTGCCTTACAAATGATTTTACAGATTTGAAAACTATATAATATTTAACTACTTTATTTTATAACAATGAATTGTCTGAGATTATATAATTAAAAATAAGGATTGTGTACATATATAAGGTACTTGTACTAGGGTCACTAACTGGTATGGGAAACGTGTGTTCACTGTTTTGCAAAGCCACGAAAGTATCGCCGAATCTCAGCTTATTGGACTGGAAATGTAAGGCCTTAGTAGCACAAATGGTTCAAAAGATGTCTTTTGAGCTCATTTTTAACGTCTCTTCAAGTTGATGTGCTACTAAGGTAGGTGCATTGTACGTGAATGTAGAATTCTTTCCGAATGTGGGGTATCAGTTCAAGTTCATTTTCGCAAAGCTCGTTAGTTTTAACAAAGTGGAGCATTATCTCATAAATTGTGAAATCTCATATTTTACACTGAAACGTTTTAACTTTGATTCTTACCTAATATTTATTTTTATTTCACTGACGTGAAAGAGTTGCTAATTTCATTTGTGATTTCAAAACAGTGATATTGGCTCAGGCGTTCAGTGAAGACATATGCGGTGAACGTTCACGATACATCCGGGTGACCTGACTAATAGTTGATTTTTCATCTGAATTTTCTGTCTAGACTTGAAGATATATGGTGGAAAAATTTTTCATAAGTGTACAGTTTGAACAACTATTAGGGACATGTGGATGGTCTCTGGCAATGGAGTCACTATAGAATTTTTAAATGTATCCCGATGATATGGTATCCCGATGATTTGGAAATATGTTTCGTTAGAAGTTATCAATATAAAAATTCCGGCCAATCGCTCACGTGGTTTAAAAATAATTATGTTGCTTGTACGTTGGATTATAGACATATTGAAGTAAATGCGACATCAATTCAAAATAATATTTTAATTTATAACGATAAAATTTAATATCTTCAGTACTGTGTAATATGGGAACTTTACAATTTTTCAAAAGAATGCAATAATGAAAAAAAAAGACTTATATCAACAACAAAAACTCAAATAGAGATACATTTTCAATAATCTTACTTAAGATTTAAAATAAGCTGAAGGACTATAAAATCTTCGTTACATAGCTAGGCTATGCGATTAAATATCTTTAATTTATAGAATTGAAACTTTCTTATTGTTTGTATAGACAAACTTACTATTTTTAATTTAGTTTCAGATATGAATATCATTGCTAGTGATGGCTTTATAAAGCTGTTACTACTAATAAAAATTACAAGAATTATAGTAAAGTCCACACAAAATATTACAGACTATTACAGAAGAACAACAATTGAAAAGTATATATAAGTAAGCTTTAATGGCGCACTATCCAGACATTCCACGCGTTACTAAGATTAAATGTGAATACCAGAGTGGACAATCTACCGACATTAAGTGATACTTCAGACCATTAAGTGATTTGATATAAAAAATAATTAATCAAGGTGTCAGTTAAACTATCTAATCCAAAGATAAATCTGTGGCAGGAATTCGGTAGATAGCAAGTTGAATGTGAATATGATTAAGAAAAATAGCTCTTTCATAAGGATAATGCTTTCTTAGTACAAACAATGCAGAATAGTTCTCGATAAACACTGAATTTAATTCAGTATTATTCTGAATTGTTATGAATATTATGAATATTATTCTGAATTTAATTCAGTATTAAAAGAATGTTCAAATAATATGTAGAAATGTACGTCCAAGTAAATGGATAAATATTCCAAAATGGAATATTTATCACAATGTAATTTATGATGCCGGATTTAAAAACTAATAGATATTTTTAAATTTTAATAATTTACGGAAACTTTTGACTGTGGCAAAAATATTGATTTAAAAACACTTAACATATATGTAGCATGATTGAGTGTCTCCTTAATGCTCTTCCGGTTAAAAAAAAAAAAAATATATCACTGGCTAAGTAGTAAAACAAAATTGCTTCAAACATACTGAAAAACGATAAATGCATTTCCCCAAACTAATCAAAATCATTTCTTTTTCCATATTATCATTTTCCCCCATAAAATACTGCCTTATGTATAAAATCTGTTTATTGGTTTATTGTTACTTTTAATTAAATTTAACTCAGATCCCTTTCCAAGGTTTTATAGTTCTAATGTAAATGGTATTGATTTATGCAAATTGCAGGATCAATAAAACTATTGATTGTCTGTTTGTGTTTCATATTTGACCTTTTTATTTCCTATGATAGCTTGTTGTGTTGAAATTTTTTTTTGCTTGCTAAGTAATTAATACTTTGTTTTCCTCGAGTTAGTGAAAATGAAACTGTCAGTAATGCACTTTAATAAAAACATTTTGCCAAACTTGTTTTTTCGTATCCCGCAGCGTTTTGAAATCACTACGAGAAATTTCAAGCGTTATCGTTAAAACAATGAGGAATATTCAGAAGGGGAACGTGAGGTAGTATGGCCCATCTAAGCTTCTTCTATATTTTAAGATATTTTTGCAGATAGTTGGATCTGATTATATCCGATACAAAACATTATAGTACAATTAACGCCTCCTTCAAATCTAATTTTTCTAGGATAAAAATATTAATATTGTTTATATTTTTTCAGTCATTCCATTTTATTAATTTAATTTGTGGAGGATTGTATAAGACATAAAAAAATGTGCGAGCACAGAATTGTAATTGGTTATGCAAATGCCTTTTTACTATCGGACAGAGTTATTTTTCATATATTTATAAACGTTCAAAAGATGCAGATATCAAAACTGATTTATTAGATAGAAAATGAAGTAAATTGTGAAAATTAAATAAACTATATCCGTCATTGAAATTTTAAATTTCCACCTTCAATATGAATGGAATAATGGATTTCTGTTTTTCAGGAAAAACTCCCACATTATACGTATTTCACAAGTAATTGAAAAAAAAAAATATTATTTCCCTGAGAACGTAAATCTTATCAATAATAATACGTGCTTAATGCATCCCGCATTGCTACTGTAAAATACACCTCGAACATCATGGAACAAAGCTTCCATTAGCACGTAAGCATAATTAAGCTTAAAGTGATTTACGGCCTGTGACTTAAAGGACAATAAAAGTTCTTTGAAAAAATAATCAAAAATTATAATTAATTCTATTATCAAGTAAAATATTCCAAATTAAAGTTATCTTCGGTCACACTAAACAATAGTAATACCCCAAAAATGTTTGTTATCCATGAAGATCTCACTGCTTTTTGAACAGACATGGTGGTATCTGACCTTTCTTCCCAAAACTCATGGATATGCTACCAAGGGCTGTTATCTGCTGTTAAGGGATTTTTTTAGACCTTCCCCTATTTTTTTTTTAATGTTGGTGCGCTTTTTTGCAGAATTTTCAAATTAAATTACACTCTAAGGGCATTCTATCTCTACAATGTAACAATCAATACTACAGATATATATATATATATATATATTCTTTTGTAAGCGTGCTTACGTTGCACTGTCAGATATTTAAGATTTAACTGCATATATGATTGTATAAACGCATTTGTAAAGCATAAATAACAGTAAACTATGTGGGATGAAGGTCGTCCGGGTTTGCCTATTCCCAAGTTCATCCTACTATGTGTTTTACGTCTCGTCCGCTATCACCCCTAATTTAAGATGACAGAAAAACAATTATCGATGGCAGCGAACTTGGCGTGAAGCTAAAAAATTGGCACGAGAAAACACAAACTTGTATGCGGTGCAGTGTCTTGTACAAGGCGGAGTAAAATATCAGAAAGTGAAGTGAAAACATGCATTTTCTATTGTGAACATTGTAAATGTTCTGTGGTTTTGATGTTTGAATACAAAAGAAAAAACATGATTCCAAAAACTCGCTTGATTGTTGAGTGACTCTACTCAAAATAGCGCTTGTCGCGAAGTTTGAGAAGCTAGGTTTCGCCTAAAATGATGAAGTGGCGTTTTTGTACGATCCGGGTGTGGACAAAACCCTTTAAAGTTTTCAATGTTAAATAACACCGATTAGGTGAAATCCTATGAAATAAAGGGAAAACAATTTTTAAAAACTGCATAACTAGCATAATTCTAATATCACCAGATTTCCTCTTCCCATTGCATAAATTCTACAAAATGCAAAGATTTCAAATGCGCCCCAAATTTTCTCAGCACCAAAGAAGTCCGCCACTAAAACACGAGCTAGATGAAGTTATTTGACTAAAAAAAAACCTAAAAATCTCTAGGTGGATGTATTTCGTGTAGGATAATTCTCAAGAACTTAATTCTAATAATTGATGCAACAGAGAATTAAATTGGAAGTTAGCTAATATAATCACGGGTTGTCTTATTTACCAGAAACTAGTATTATTAAGAATCTACCACTCAGTAAAGATTACTGAAAGATTATTTTTCTTTATATTTAATGGCTGGGTAAAGCTAAAAAGCAAATACCAACTCGAAAAGCATTTTCTTTTATGCCTTAAGCTTAGTTAACTTCCACTCTATGAATTTGGAACCTGTAGCAAAAAAAAAAAAAAAAAATGTATCTCGTAAACTTTTTTAATGATGTATTTTGATTGATCAAATTTTAGGCAAAATGAAAGGTTTGGGCAAAAAATTAAAAACGTTGCCGACATTGGCGACCAACATATTTGTAATAATTTAATGTATAAGAGCGAAAGAAAAAAGTAAAGTGAAACAGACGGTTAATCCAGGTCAAAAAATAATACTTCCAGTCAGTAATGCTCGATTTTATTGTTTAATCCACATTCACCCTACCTTAATTTCATATTGCATGTATTTGTGAATTTTGCGTAATATTCTATTTTTATTATTTTATTAGGTGCACACTCGTCATAGAATAACTGAACGTGCATTTACACACACAATTATTTTTAAATGAATTCTTACAAATCGGTGAGTGTTATGGATACGTGTTATGTTTATCAACGATGAAAATCCTCAAAATAACTTTATCTAAAATTAATATACATCGGAATATAGCTCTCTTTCAGGTGTGAGAAATAGTCGTTCATTGTAACAGCATCAATATCAACAATATCTAAATATTCAAATTGAAAAAAAAAATCAAACACAGTACATTTCTCAAAGGTTTTTAATTTTATTAATAAAGTGTAAGAACAGTAAAAAACATAAATGAATTAAAGAAAAGGGGATTATTAGCGTCATGTGAGCGCAAACAAGTTGAGTTCTCCTTGTCTAAAAAAAAGACACAGTGTTTTGTGTTTTAATGTTAATTGGTAATAGGCATACCTTTTGTAATAGATTCTAAGCAACATGCTTGATGAATCTGAAACTGAAATAGAAAATTTAAATTCCGATTTTCTTTAAATTGTACTTAGATTTTATGCAGGTTTAAAGAAGCGATAAAAATTACCAAAGGTTAAATTAATAAAAAACATGTTGAATTATATAAATATACCATTAATTCGATCTAATTACATAAAGTCACAAGCTGTGTGAGAATGAACCAATCAAAATGACACTGATTGCAAAGGCTATTTTTTATGCAAATTTAAAACATTGCTCTTTAAGACGACAAATTCAGAAAACTTACATATTTTTGGTTATTATATTAATAAATTTGATTTTAAAGATATGGAGCAGGGAAGCTGAATGTGTTATCGACTTTTCAATAGATTTGAGGGTGTGGTTGACCAAAAAGAAAAGCGATCAACCATTTTAATCATATCGCATTTTCATGCGACAGGAATAAGTGAATTCAAAGGGCGTGCCCATCAAACAGTTGGTTGTTGAATAAATGTTTGTAGATAAAGTAAAGAACTTTTACTGAAGAAATAAGATAAAATTATCGAGCTGTGAGATTTAGTTTAATGATAGATTATGAAGGCATGATTAGGTACATCAAAGGGTGTGTACCAATGATGTCAAATTATATATATATATGTAAAGAGTGTTAATGATGAATGAAAATAATTTTCTGCTTCGAAATGTCTTGAATTTTTGACATTTTTCCAATAATTGTATCAAAATATTAGGAAGTTATCGAATATTTACTTCATTTACATATGTATACAATTAATTAATTAATTAATTTTATTTTATGAATTTATGCACTCTGTAATAGAGTGTAGTGAAAAATTCACTTTCAAAGGCATGAAAAAATAAACAGCAGACTTTAGAATCATGTATGCATAAAGTATATTCCAAAAGTTTTCACTTTTCGTTTGGCTTTTATCGCCAAACTTTTTCTGTAAAAAAAAATTCTTAAAACTGTCACATAATAATTTGCAGATTTTAGCCTCCTGTTTGCAAATAATATTCTGAGTGAAAATGCTTAATTTAAAACAAGTACCAAGCTTTGATTTCAAAGTTAAAAACAGAAGTTTTTTGAAGCGTCTTGGTCAATCATGTAAAAGTATTTTCAGAATTGAGATTTATTATTTGTGAATTAAGGTAGGAAAAATAAATATGGTTTAAATATTTTTAGATAAGAAAAAAAAATTGAACGCAAATGCTAAAATTGTAACGGCCGAATAAAGGGGTAATAGGCACATATGGGTTAGATATACACCACAATAGATTATTACTAAGTTTAAGGAAAACGGATTTTGTAAATGTTTACTACTCGTCTAGATACTTAATAATAGTCCAAACAGGAGCATAATATTTAGTTACAGTATAATGAAATCCAATCTTGTTACATTGAGCTTCGAATTTGTGGACATTTCAGATTAACGAATAAAATATTTGAATTAAAGAAGGAAAGAACAATAAAAAATCATAGAACACGGTACGGCCGCGCATGCGAATTTTTCTTTCCCTTTTATTGGGCGCCTTTTGCACAAGGAGCTAAATTAAACCATAGACGTAAAGTAAATGTCGTTATTAATAATTATTATTAGTAAGTTTATATTATAAATGTTAGTATGAAAACTCTTATTATACAACGTCAAAGAATTTAAATTTCCGCTACTGAGAGGGCCTTTCAATCCTACTAGAAGGAAGAGCAAGTTATTAGGATAATATACTCTTCGGATACTTTCGAGATTTCTGAAAAAAAATGAGACAATGTCTACAAGGTGTAGATAGAAATCAGCAAATTCAACAAGGAAACGGATAATTTAAAATGTACAATCAATGTACCATGCTTCAACAGTTTTTAAAGAGTTTTTGAACATTTATTAACTAATTAGGGCCTCTTTTCGAGCTGACAGCCCCATTTAAAACATCACCTAGTGGAAATCTTTTCCGATAAAACTAACTTTTTTGCATCTGTTATACAATCCATGCCGTAAATAATTAGGTGGCTACGTGCTCTCTCGTTTCAGGTAGAGAATGCTGTTTATAAAGGAATTTTAACTATAACAACTGAGTAATTACATAAAAAGAGAAATTCCACGTCCCTTGGTGAACATCGTGGTTTGTAATTCATTTGAAACAAGATTTTAGATTTAAGGAGAAGACAATAAAAATATAGCACTTAAGTTTGTAAAATTCACTTTAAATAAAATAGTTCTTTTGGTTTTTTTATTGATTTACTTGGAAGATTCAGGCCATTAAGAAGTCGATACATCGCTGTAAGATTTCCGAAAGAAAAGAAATTATGTATACTCCGATTTCGATATCGTGTTCCCCCTGTAAGATTCATAAATTTCTTTTTTACAAGAAGGCTTTCAAAAAAGAAAAGGCGCATACACCGTTTAATGTCTTTGAAGAAAATACATTTAGTATGATTTGTAAGAGTTTTATAACGAGTAATTAAACAATGATGCGTTATATCCATTTTTCTGTTCAACTAATGCATAAAATAGATTGTCAAGGACACTGTAAGACTCCTATTTTTAAAGGAAACTGCCGTGCATTATCTCAATAAAGCCTTATATTTTTATAAAATTAATGTGCTATTTTTCCGTTTGAAATTTACAAAATGTAAGTTCAAACTATATGATTTATGCTATGAAAGATAAGAAGCACAAACTGTTTAAATGTATTTGCATCGAAAACAGTAAGTAATTATTTCAAAACGAATATTTGAAGTAGTAATTATGAGTGATAAAATAAAATTGAAAACATTTTCTTATCTTTTAAATAACAAACATCGAAATAGCAAATTATAATATAATTTAGTGTCACCAATGACACAAAAGGACGAAATGTAATTTGTGCAGATTTTTTCAGTTTATAAGGATGCTAGATAATAGCTCATTTAAAAATGGACTTTTATCAATATAATTTACAATTTGTATTACGTTACCATTTTTTTTTAATAATTTCCAAAATGATATTCCCTGTTTTGGCTATGTAACATCTGACTTTAGAATCGTATCCTGTATATCATTTTATTTTTGAAAAATTACTCAGCGCCGTTCCACTTCATCATTTTACTTTGTTAAAAACATCCTCATCCTTTTGGTTTTCGACATTTTTTTTTTTCAAAAGAAGGGGTATTCATACAGCAACCATTTTTCTGTTCCATTTTTCTTTTCCAATGTAAGAGGGTGTTATATGAGCAACTAATATTTTCTATTATCAGGGTAAGGGTACGTTCGGTGTAGCAACTGTTATTTTTCATTTCAAAAACAAGGAGGTGCTATAGGTAGCAAGCTATTATTTTCTGTTTCCAAGGCGGTAGGTACGATTTGGATATGTTGAACATTTTCCCTTTAAGCTTTGGGTATGATGGTTTTATTTTATTTTATTCAAAAAGTTCAAAAATTCTCTTTCTCATAAAAGTTTCAAGCCTGTGTTTCTTGTATATATATATATATATATATCCTTTTTTTTGGAATGTGTAATATAACCCAGGGATCAATATTGGAAAACATAGTATACAAAATACCAAAATATCAATAAATATAATACATTTCACTTTTGTTATACTTTTTCTAAGATTTTATAAACAGTAAATGTGAACATTGTTAAGCCATGTTTATTAGAAAGAATTCCTTCAGGAGAAACAGATATGTAGTTTCGAATTTTGTAGTATTTCGTGTTTACAATGTAACTGAAACATGAAATGGAGGAACACATGCAGATAGTTCTTAAATAAACTTGAATTTCAGATTTTATTTCGCTTTGCTTATAAAGTTTGATTTTTTAATGCAGTATAGTAAGAAAAAAAACAATCTGCCAATATCTCGAGTTTATACTGTCACAAAAACAAAATAATGTTTATTGTTTAGTGCTTTCCGCCTTTAAAAGCAATTTTAATTATTTGATGGCCGTCTACGTACTGATTTTTTATTAATTGAAAATTTTCATTGTCAGTCACTGTATTTTTGTTTGACTAAGTCGTTTCCTTGAAAGTCAATTATTCCATATGAATCTTCACTGTTCTGCAGTGAAAATGGAGCAAAATTGTAACTTTAAACTGCATCCACACTTAGCTCCGTTTCTAAATTAATGTATATGACGGCGATCAGAATCCTACTCTAACATTGGGATTAATTATTTTAGCTGATATTTTAAAGTTACTAATCCGAATGTACCGCAATAATTTGATAATTTGGGGGAGTGTGGACTATACTGATGTAAATGAAAATAAAACGTGTTTGTGTTCACGTTCATCATTGTTTGAAATATGATTAAATAATTTCAAAACTAATATAAAAGCTTAGTAATACCAAGAAGGACAATTTTTTCTTTGAATTTTTATAAATTACATTTTCGAACAAAAAATAGTGAAATGCATTTATTATTTTAGAAATCATGGTTTATTGCTAAAATTTCTTTTAACTGTAGAAAGGTCATTTTGAGTACTTTGTAAAGCGTGCAATGTTAAAAGTAAAATTTTAAAATTATGGCTCTTAAATTTGTAAGTAATATAGATATTTTTTATTTATATTCTCGGCTTAAAACAAATGTAAATTTACTAAATTGTCGAATTTTTTGATATGTAGATTTTAAATATCAAATGAAAAGACAGTCTCTATTGGACTTTCAGAGGTTGTATTCTGTTTTAATATGTAAATGACCCCCGAAGTAAGCTGCATTTACTATCTGTCAAGAAATAATTAAAACACAAAACTCTACTTGGCTTGAACTTTTAATTTAAGAAAAAATCACCTGTAAAATATCGTATTTCACGCGTTGCTTTTGTTCAAAATATGTCCAGGAATTTTTTTCAAGCTGACAATCATGGTTTAAAATTTTTAAATCCCTACAAAATTTTATATTTAATCATGTATTATTACTTTAAATTTTTTTATGTAAATCAGTCCTTTAAAATCATAAATAATGCTGAATAAATGGCGATTTTTTTTCTATCTCAAAAGCCAAAAGTATTGCATTTTAAAACTAAATAATAATAATAATAAATGTGCAAATGCAAAGTTTGTAAAAAACAGTTTTATTGCACGAATAGCGTTTCAAAATTTTATATATGGAGATTTTTTTTAATGAATGTGAATTCATTTCGTACGGTACACAAAAGCAAAAAAAAAGAACAAGAAGGATTACCATTTTTTTTCAGTAAATTCAGCATTAAAAGAAAACGTTCAGTTAATAATTAGGCTTATGAAAGTCGTTAAAAATATAATTTATATTTTATAAAAACGATTATGGAAGAATGGCCTAAAGCGGGTAGACATTCGTATTCTGCCGCATAGTGCGCATGCGCTAATGTCGACATGTGCTGAGAGTACCCGAACCCTCCCGATTTTCATCCAGTCCCAACGGTCCACCGGCGTAGCAACATGGCGTAACGAGACACAAAATAAAATAATTGGGGAATTCATAAAAAAAAACCTGAAGGTATGTAATTCTTGACTAGTCGAAAACTAGCTTATTTTTTTTACTGCCAATATTACTACATTATTTTGATGCTATCTACCTATAAAATACCATGATGATTCTGGGTTTTTTTATTTTTTATTTGAGGTTATTATTCTTGAACTAAAAATGTGCTTTCGGGCAAAGCAGGTATCTGCCGGGTAGATAACAGCTTAAACTAGAAAGCAAAGAGTATCGAAGAAAAAAAAAATGAGGAAGCATATTTTTGTCGTGTTTGTAGTGGATTGTATGAAGACCCACCTAAAGTAGATTGGATCCAATGATGAGACTGTCAAAAGTGGGCTCATGAAACTTTTACTAATTACTCAGCAAAAGGATCTTATTTTGTGATTTATGTCAAGAATAAGCCATTATAAGTTGAGACTGATTTAAAATAAGCATACAATTTTATTAGTTAAGTATACTTAAAATGTCATTTTTTTTAATGACAGTTAACTAGTCTGAGGATTTAGTCATTTTTTATTTTATTAATAGATATACCACATGAGATTTTAAATATTAATGACATAAGTGTAATTTGAAAGGTTATTTTCTCATACTGACAGTTAACTAATCTAATAATTTAATCATTTATTATTTTATATTTAATTAATAAATGCACCAAATCAAAATCAAAATAAGTTAATGTGATAATCATTTATATCATTGAGACCTTTAATAAGGCTGATAAAATAAGTCAACAATTGTTCTATGAAGATTATTTAAGGATAATTATAAGTTCAATTAAACTTTCAATAGTAATCCTTAAGGAAATTAATATGTTCTCAGATTTATAAAGTATATTGAACTTACCCGCTTTGCCCGAACGGCTTACTCGCTTTAGGCCCCCTTGTTGGGCAAAGTGGTTTTTTTTTAAGTATATTTAATTTTCGATAATAAACAATTAGTTATAATAAAATAACGCAATACTCTTTTTTGTTTTGAAGTTTAAGATCCCTTCTAAGAAATAAATCAATCATGTTGATGATAAAAGCCCCAAAACAACTTTTTTTGGGGATATTTAGCGCTAACCTACCCGCTTTAGGCCACTATCCCCTACGTTTAATAATTTAGACCTTACATTGCTTCAATCGCTCAAAACTAGAGTATAAGTCCGAATAAGAAATACTGGTCATCGCTTGAGTAAATATTTCGAAACTTTTACAAAGTGATTAGTAATTTAGTCACTAAAAAATTAGTTGTAAATTTTCAGGGAAAGTACTATTTGCAGTAGTAGTTAATAATCACTGTGTACAAAATTTTGTAGTAGTAGTTTAATTTATGAGCCTGGTCTTAAAAAATAAGAAAAAAAAACCATATGTCATTTCCGCGTTAAAAATCTAGAGTGCAAGCGTCCAGTGTTTGAGATAACGTAACAATATTATTTAAATTTGCAAAAGATTTGAAGCATCCGCAAAGTCGTTAGCAAATCCATAAATTTAGTGTTTCTGACTCAACGGAAATTTGTAATTCCGGTTCATTATTGCAAAACTCACCCTTCAGGGAATTTTTAACAAGCTTAAGTCACACTGCATATTTGCTTTTATTACTTTAGTAAAGAATAAAGCGATATTATCCTTTATACTTGACTTCATTACGAATCTGTTTTTGCGAAAATACAATCTCGGAAAGGATATCAAAACAGCAATCTCTAAAGCTATAACTGAATTTTTAGCAATCCAATGATTTATGCTTTTTTTCCTAGATACAGTGTAATGCTTTCAAATAAAAAAAAATGTAAGCTTTCAGATAATTGAATTTCTTAAAGGAAAGAAAACAATTGCGAATAGCTCAGCTCGGAAGTATTTCTATCGACAGATTTCTGTTTTCAATAGATTTATTTGTTTATTTATTTATATGTCTATCTTTATTTTTTGAAACGTCAATTTACACCAATAAATTTTCAGAAAAAATCCGGAATCCTTCTTTTTTTCAATATTTACTAAGTTTTAAATTAAATATGTATTTTAATTACGAAACAGTATTGTTATCGCAACGTTTCCCTCTTTAAAAACACTTCTTGAATCGGTGTTCTTAGAAAAGCCATTTTTGTAAATCGTCCTGTTTTCAAAGACCGCAATATTAGCAATTGCGGCAGCTATTGATTGTATAAAAATAATTTCTAAACAGCATAAAACTATCCCAGATCCATTTATAGGTAATGATAAATGTAAGCAATATTTCAGATTACACTATTTGGCTATTGAAGCATTCAGAGGTATGATCAAACAGTTCAAGGAAGCTGGATGGCTCTGAGAGTTGGCGTCGGCAAAAGATAGAAAATACTTTATCGTGCAATCATTCTAATAATGAATTCGGCTTAATAATATTCGGCTTAAAAAGCATTTAATTGTTTATTGTCATAAACTATGCATATTGCTTATTGGATTACATGAATTTTCTGTATCTTTCTGGCTTTAAGAAATAAAATTACAAATGTTTAGCAAATACATTTGCGCTTTTCGTTATGAATAAATCTGAAAATTCATCCAGGATTGTGGACATCTGTAAAACAACTTATTCACAATTCTATATATATTGTAACTCTAGTCAATTGACTACTCTTATTACAAAATCACTTTATGCAAATGTTCGCAAAGGTTCATGGATGTCTAGTTCATATTTTTATTGAGTTCTTTCACTTATTTTTATAGATATTAATGAAAATGTGAAAAAGTGATAATTGACTCCAGTTGCCACTCCATACGAAAATTGAATTTGTTCTTTTCATAAGCTTTAGCTTCAGATGCCCATAAACAGATTTTTTTGTGTGTGTGTTTAGTGAAGGGAGGCTTGGAGGGGGCATCTCCCATGTACTATTTATTAAAAAATCACGCTGTCTTCATAAATGCATATGGCGTATGGTAAATTAAAATGGTTAAGAATTTCTTTTTGATCAAAAGATTGAGTAAAAACTTTTAACTGATATAGCCCGAATTTTCAGACATTCCTTAGCAAGATTTATGCTCATTAAAAAGTTCGGTAGTTACACTTGAAAACAAAATGTTATCTTTTATCTGCTAATTGAATTGATGTTTTTTCTTGTGTTTCTTAAAACTTTAAAGAAACGAAAACATTCCTGAAATTTTGAGAAGTTCTGTTATTACTTTCAATGTAGAAAATGTATAAACAGCTTATTATTAGTAAAATGGAGGATTTTTAAAAATATTTTTTCGTTTTATCTTTGCTGTAGAATATTTAAGTTGGTATACAGCCGACATCATTAATATTTTGTTTCCAAATGCCTGTAATAAAGATTTTGGCAAGGATATTGTCTTCTACTGTCTGAAAACACAGGGTAAAAATTAATTTTAAAACAAACTATTTATACTTTTGGTCAAAAAGAAATTAATCGTATTTTACCTTATCTTAGGAAGCATCAATGAAGAGTTGGAATACAGTGCTTAGAAATATAAATCTAGCTCTAGAATATAAATCTAACAACACTGGTCATAGTATCTTTAAATTTGAATAATTTAAAAATCAAGATAACAATTAAATGAGGTTTGATAAAACGTATTTTTTTGCATTTTTAAATCAATTACGCATTTTTTCGCATTTATGGAAAAAAGCTGCTCTTGATAAAATTTAATATTTTTGCATTTGAAGCTAAGATTGTAACATAAAATATTTTAAGGCTTGAAAGGGATGAATAGATTTCAGAAAGGAACAGAAAGGTATGTTTAATAAAAATACTAAGAATTAATAAGAAAAGTTTTATAACTCATTTTACTCCGTCATAACCTATTTATTTAAAGTGGTTTAATTTTTTGACAGATCTAGAATTTTCAATCTGAAACTCTCTCAGTTCTATTTTTTTTTGTAAGGCTAAAATGTTTTAAAACTCCAATATAAGAATTCAGCAGTTGCTGTTGGAAAGAACAACGGCTTCACCTTAAAATGTTTAAAATGCTTCAGAAGTAGGTATTCTTGAAAAACTAAATAAGAGTCTAATATGATATCAATGCAATTTACAGATTTAAACTCATTGTACTTGTGAATGCAGTAAATATTCAACAAACGATGCCTCTTTCTGCCAGAGTAAAAATCAGTTCCAATATACGTGTTCAGTAAAAGTCTATTCATCCATCAGTGACACCATTTGACTAAGATCGATTGGTATAAAATATAACTTTCTTATTATAAAATCAAAGGACTCATAAAATGTTATAACTGCCGTATTATTTACATATATTTCTTTCTTTGTGTGAAAACCAAACCGCTTAAATGATTTTTCGAAAATTTTATTTGCTGAGTGTCATTTTATGAGAAAAAATCTTGAACTTTGTTGCTTACTCATTTAATAGAGTTTTTTATGTTAATGACAGAAAGTATGCTTTAAAAGTTCGATAACTGTGTACAGATTTTTCAGTTTGTACAGAATTAAAATGTATGTTTGTCTGTTATATTTTCATAACTGAACAAAAATGTGTTTGTTACGTTTTTAACTTACGACTCCTTCACTAAGTTTATTTTATATCATAGTTATATTTTTCTTCTTTATTCCACGTTCTACATGATATTAAAAATTCTTTAAATTTTTATGTGAAGTAATGAATATGCTCAAGGCGTAAATTTTAAAGAAATTATTTAGGAAAATAAGTATTATTTTTTACATTCTGGTTTAAATTCGTCCTCACATTTATTGTACAGATAGAACTAATTTTATCGTATTATGCTAGTAATCAATACCTTAGAAATTTGCAACTTTGCTTAGGGCGAGGAGGGGAAGGGGGAATTCTCTGAATCACTTATTATTTCCCGTAAGGTAATGGAAATCTCAGCAAAACCTTCCTTTTAGTATTTTATTTTATTATAAAATTATATTTCCATAGACTGAGATTTCTCTTTGTGACATATATTTTTAAAAGATCATGCTATTTATCCTCCGAGAGAAACTCGCAAGGTTTAAAAAAATATTTATTAACAATTTTCATTAATGTTTTCTGATACTTATTGTCTCTTCTTTTATATTTTCAACTGTACTTTTCAGTCACACTTTTATTTTGTTTACATCCACTATTGCTTTATCAAGGCGCGAAAAAATAAAGTATGTGGGGCGCGGCCCCGTGTATTAAAAAATAAATTAAGCTTGCTATTTCAAGCTTGCTATGTCAAGCTGGGCAAGTGTAAACTAGAACACTTGATTCAAGCTTGCATTAAGCTTACAGGCTTGAAATTTTCAAGCTTAATACAAGTTTATAGACTTGATAAATCAAGCCTTCTGCAAATTTGATGCGAGTTTGCTGTGCTGTCTGGGAAGGGGCGTTGTGCACCTGTTTTAGTTGGTACTGGACAAGTGCGTGCAGCAAATGTGCTTATGATACTTTAGGAGGATAGTCTTAGGAGAGATGTATCAACACCACCGAGAGTTGGATTTAACACAAGTTGGTAAATAAAATCAAAATAATATATCAACTACGCATTTTCGATCGAGTATTCTCTCGCCACAAAAAAAAAGAAGTTCACATCTCAAAAGCTGAGAAAATTCAGTCCTGTAATAAGTGTCAGAAAGCTCTCCAAAAGAGCTATTTGCTGTGATGCCACCACATTACTACTGCACATGTTATAAGTGTTAGAGACAGAAAATGCACTCACTCCACTAGATGAGGCAAATGCATACACTAGGATAAAATAACAGAAATGTTTTCAACATGAAACATTTATTGTATTTTTATGAAAGTTTTAGGGTCAGTAAAAAACGTCCTTGAAACTGCATTATGAAAGTATGAAAATATTAAGTTTGTACCATTTAAAATGATGGGCTCAGACTTGGCGCAAGCTGCACTTTCGATTTTATGTGGTGCATTTACACCATCCTAAACATTATTAAAACACAACTTAGTACGGTGAATACTATTTAATATTTAATTTCTGAGCATGAATTAAAATATCCTTCGAGTTGTAGTAGTATTTTATTGTTTTTGGATAACTCAATTTACACTATATATTTAATTATAAAATATTGTTCAATATAGTTAATTCTGATGTTAAATTAAGTTGCAGCATTTCTGTATAGGTAACTTTATCAGCTGGGGGAACATAACTATATATGGCGGAGCTTGCTGAATTGCTTAACGAATTTAATGAAATTAAAGAGGGTTGTTGATAAATGTGGTTTTCTTAATCAGATATAGGAGAAAACTGACATTTCTAAAGTAGTGTAGATTTAATTACCCTAATATAACCCTGTTTAATCTTTTCTAAACTTAATCTAAATATCTACTAAAGTTGTATTCATCTAGATATACAAATTTTTACCAGTTTAAACAATATTTATGGGATTTTTAATAGAGAATTTCAAATAAATTGTCTTTAAATTAGTCTTTTTATTTTAAATTTAAAATACAATTAAAAAACGATTTATTTTTGTTAATACATCAAAAAAATTATCTCAGTTAAGGTAACGTGACTGAAAGTGATTAAATAGATAAAATAAATATTGGTATAACTCAATACGATGTCTGCATTAATTAATGTAATCTGGATATGTAAGACCTTTACTATAATATGATATAAACTATTTTAAAAATATCTTAAATAGATATCCTCGAATTCAATTTATGACTTTTTAAGATAAATTTTTCATGAATGCACGATTAAAATAGGAAATTATTTAAATAATTTCGTGAAAAGTACGGATAATTGTAAACATTATTTACCCAAACTAGAGGTTCTGTTTTCAATTATTCATTTATTTTCTGTACTGATTTTATATTTAACTTTCATCTTCCAATATTTACAATACTAATTCTTGCGATAAAATGCATATGAAAACTGTTGAGGAAATAGCTCTTATTTAATAAATTTTTAAAAACCATTCTTCTTCTCGACCTAGACTGATCGGAAAATCAACAGCATTGTAAAACTACTGTATGTTGCGTAACATGAGTTTGTATCGTGTACTCTCAATATTTCATGTGCCCTCAGAAGAAACTATTTCCACAAAAAACAAATCATATTCTGCTCATTTTAGTATGGTTTATTAGTTTTTAAACAGTTTTGTATGTTCAGACCATTTTTGACTCTCAGATTCGAAAATTTTCACATTTTCTAAACAGTTTTATCGTCATACCATATTGACATGAGAAACGTAAACAACGCACCAATGTTTAACACCGTACCAATGATATTTATGTCAAACTTTCTGAATTTTAAGTTTTATTATTGATTTTTTATTAAAAAAAGCGCGTAATTAATGAATTAGAAAATTAGGCGTTTGAGATCCATTGACGAATTCATAGTCATAATAGTGTAACTAGTAAGGAAAGATGTATCATTTGTATCTATCATTTGAATCCAAACGAAAACTGTAATCTGCTGACTTCATTATTTAACGGATGTCACTCAGTTATGCTAGGTTTCATTTGCTCGAGACATCTTCACAAACTGAAAAAAAAATACAAACCCAGAAATTGTTAAACAGAAGACTATTTTAGTTATCTTTGAAACTGAAGTGGATAGCAATATTACTTCCCTTTTTGCGAGAAAAAGATATATTTTTATTTATATAACTTTACTAACTGAAATCAAAGCTTCGGAATTACACCCACCAGATTACGGCAGATGCAAGGAAAGAAATATTCGAAAACATTTCCACAAAAACTGCTAATGAACGCTGACCCAGAAATCCACCACCGTTTTGATGTACACCGTTTAAGGGAAATTAGGAATTGGGAAAATTAACTGTATTTCGTTTATACTATCTCTGTTGGCTCTGAGACTCTGATTTGCCTGCACACACACACACACACACACATTTCTGTGTATGTGCAGGATGTTCCAAAAATATTGACGTGGGCTTTTATTGCATAAATATCGATCATAGACATGTAAAATAAATTGTAAATTTACGTAAAAGAATCTGATGTGTCCAACACATGACTTCCTTGCACGTCTATTAAATCAAAAATGTTTTTTACGCACTTCCTCTAAACTTATATGTTTGAAAGAGATAAAATATCAATAATAGTAAGGTTTAGCGATTTCTAGCCAAATATTTCGATATCGCCAAGCTGAGTTCAATTTGAAAGATTTCCTTCTGACACTTTATTTGGCGATATTTCACCAAAAGCCGACAAACTTGAGATAGTTTGCGAGATTTTGGGAATAGCCAAAGTAGTCATTGATCACAGACTTTCAATGAATTGAATGCATCCATACACCTTAATGTATTCTAAGTCATTTGGCTCACCCTGTAAATAAATTCCCAGTCGATTGCTGTCAAAAAAGATATTGAAAACAGTTAGATATTATAATATAGTTCTAAATACAAAAGTTCAAAATTCTACGGGTTAAAGTTTTAGAGTTATACAAAATACGAAATAATTTTTGGCGCCAAATTTGGCGATATTTCGGCGAAACTCGTCAATGTCGACGACATTTGGCGAGATTTTAAGCATGGAACCAATTTGACAGATTATCGCCAAATTTGGCGATATTTCGCCAAAACTCGCCAAGAAGATGACAAATGGCGATACTTTGGGCATGGACCAAATGACTGACTATCGCCAAATTTGGCGACATTTCGGCAAAACTCGCCAAGATCGAGGACAGACGGCGAGATTTTTGGCATGTACCAAACAATGACTATCTACAATTGTATTATATTGAAGATGTCCATAGACATTAAAGTACTGAAATTCTTTTCGGTGGTCCTGTAAATAAACTCTCCAGTAGATTGGAACCAAAAATCGAGATGCACAACTAGATGCTACAACAATCTTATATATGAAATTTCATAATAGTTTTTGAGATTTGAGTGTTAAAGATGCACACACGTACACCAAAAGTCGCCAAGCTTGGCGACTTTTGGCATAGTTCTTGAGGGAGGCACGTGACCGTGGTCGGACCATTAATTAACTTATGTCGTAGGACGGTATTGTGCTTGAAATGGATGAATGCCCCTAAAATTGCCATTGACCGTAATGTATTGGAAATCTTTTGAGTGTTCCTGTAGCAGAACTGTAAATGATAAAGACACTTTTTTTAATGGAGAAATTCATTTTCTAACTCTTTACAGCATATATCACTTCTGAGTCGTTTGAAATAGCCCAATACCTCTAAAAAACGCTTTGATGAATTTCGGCCCATAGTGCGTAATGTATTTCGAAACTTTTAGGCGGTTCTAAAGATAAACTATCCAGTCGAATGGAACCGAAAGGGAAGGTGCACACCTAGATGTTACAACAATCCTAAATATAAAGTTTCAACATTCTACGTCTAATAGTTTTTCAGATATGCGAGTTTAATGAATTTTGGCCCATTGAGCGTAATGTATTTCGAATGTTTTGGGCGGTCCTGTAGATAAACCATCAAGTCGAATGGAACCAAAAGGGGAGGTGCACAACTAGATGTTACAACTGTCCAAAATATGAAATTTCGACATTCTACGCCTAATAGTTTTTGAGTTAAGCGAGTTTAATGAATTTCGACCCATAGAGCGTAATGTATTTCGAATCTTTTGTGCGGTCCTGTAAATAAACTATACATTCGATTGCGACCAAAAGGGGAGATGCACAACTAGATCATAGAACAATCCTAAATATCAAATCTCAACATTCTACGACCAATGGTTTTTGAGATATGCGAGTTACATACATATGTACGTACTAGGGTGGAGCGAAAAATTAAATTTTGCCAAATTGTTCTTTAATAGCTATAAGAATGTGACCCAACCTTTCAAAAAGAGTATCCTAAAATATTTTTTATTTGAGTCTGTCCTATGGAGATGTACGGTGGAAGGTGGTGATCGTAAACCGACGATGAATTATTTTGTAAAGATTATAACTGGTACGACTTTGTAGTGAGAGCGACATAGTTTAAAGAACACGATCGTATAGTGGGTCACATTTTAAATTCAGTCTCGCAACGATGTCGAAAGGAGAATTATTCCCCTTAGGTGAACATGCTTTTCTTCCCCACTGAACGAAATCACATATGCACTAGAAATCCCTCATCAGAGCGACGAGGAAGGACAAATTCCAAAATAAAGATTGAAATTCGCTTTTGATGGCGCATGTCGCTTTACTTCCTCTGAAACATGATCACACAAACACTTTGAACACTTCACTGGGATAACACATTTTACTTCCGGAGAAAAACACATTTTGAAGACCATATTCCCTTTAAATAAGGAGTCTCACTCAACACCTTTAAACTTGAAACATATTATTTTATTTTCTCACTGGAACAGTCACCAATTTTCAAAATGCAGGATTATGCATTTAAAACTCTACAATACATGCACTCAAAATAAACTTGGGGAAGCGTGTTGACAAAAACATCATGGCTTGATGCAATTATGGCGCGGCCCCACGGTGTGGCGAAGGCTTCCGTCACCTAACGTGTGATCAGCGTACAAGCAAATCCGTTCAGCGCGGTATATATTACGTGTCGGTGGGCAAAAGCCTCCTCACATGAAGTGAGTGGCCTGCCCACCAAAAATTACTCTCCAACTGCTGAAGAAAAAACCGTTAAAGCATGTGTCTATAGAAAGAGCCCGAACTTTCTGGAACAATTTTAGCAGGTGTTTTTCGAGCAATATGCTTCTTGCACAGCAGAGGAAAACATATGCGAGCGAAGAGGTGTTATGATTATTCTTTTAGCCGGCGTCAACTGTTATTTTATTTCAAAGCAGCTTATAAGAGGGAAATGATTTAGAAGTACGTTAATGCGCTGTAATTGAGAAGGCCAAGAGGAAAAATAAAAGCTTTAAAAGATAGTTATTATTAAAAACTTTTAAATTAGATTTAGAATAGATTATTAGTTTAAATTTAGACAATATTAATTAGGATTTGTATTAATATTTTTTCATTAAAAAAATATGCACGTTGTGTCAACGTGACAGAGTCTATCTACCCGCACATTTGATTTGAATTTTGCAACGTTCGCCAATGCAAATGCCCAAAAGAAAAGAGTTTTGAAAGAAGAAAAACTTTTTCTGACGGATCAGAGGACTGACAGGATAATGGTTATTGGTGGTATAGACGTTTCACGAACGAAAAAAAAATTGAAAAGCGAAATGATAGAAATCAAAAACTAGAACAATATTACGCTTCTGTGACATATGAGGCTGAACAGGAAAATAGAGTTGAACTTTCCCCGCGAGCCCCTCTTATATTGGATGAGCCAGAAGATACTGAAGAAATAGAAAATGGCTTAGAACTGTGTTCTTCAAAGCACCAATGGTCCAAGAAAAAGCCAAAACTCAGCTTGCCATCTTTGTCAAAAACATTTGACCGATATGGCGCATTTGATAGAGCTGCTGCAGCAATCGCATCAGCAGTTCTTCACGACATAAAGTCAGATGTGTAAGTAATAGATAGATCAAAATGGCGCCGTGAAAGCGTTACAGCCGTCAGTGTTACAGCTATATACTTTGATGGCAGAAAAGTTTTAAATGTAGTAAAAAAGAAGAGTCAAAAAATACCTCCAAGTTATTGTAAAAGAAAACATTTCTGTTATCAAGGAACCTGACTCTGTCGGCTACGCTGTCTCAAGTACTGGGACGGCCAAGAGCATAGAACATGCTACGCATGGCTTGTTCTCTTCTGTAAACGTTTCACTGAGAGAAACTGTAGCTGTTGGTTGTGATGGAACGGCAACAAACACAGGGAAAAATGGTGGTGTAATACAGTTGTTAAAAAACGTTTGAATCAATCTTTACAATGGATCATATGCCTTTTACACACGAATGAATTGCCTTTAAAACACCTTTTTTCATTCTTAGATGGGGCAACTACTGGGGCAAGTTCCTATTCTGGTACTATTGGAAGTTGCTAGAAAAATGAGAAGAAAATCCTATTGTACGGTGTGAAAAGACAGAAAGCGTTTTGCCGGATATTTGGCATCAAAGACCTAAGTTCTGACCAACTTTACTTTTACGATATTACACCATCTGTAATTAGTGGCGATTGTCCTCCCGATCTAGCACACATATCTCCAGGGAAAATGTCGCATGCTCGATGGTTAACAAAAGCCAACAGAATATTAAGGCTATATATTTCCACAAGTAAACCATCTGAAAATCTAAATCATCTTTCCACGTTTAGAGTTTAAGCTCCTGTTTGGTTCCAAATTAAAACTCATCCGTCATGCAAAGATGGATCTTGAAATTTTTGGAAATTGGTTTCGAATTCTGGATACCTTCCAATTAAACTAAAAAAAGTAGTTGTCCTTGTCATTGAGCGGAACAGTTTCTTTGCGCATCCTGAGAATCTTCTGTTGTCGATGCTCTCAGATCCTGAGAAACACATTCGTGAACTTGCTGCTAGAAGGATAATAAAAGCAAGAGAAGCGACTAATTCTGAAAAGGTCCCTCGTGTTTTTGAGGTGCTAAAATTAAGCTTAATGCCAAATCATACACAGAACTTATAGATTGGCAACAAAAATATTTTCAACGGTGGAAGCAAAAGGAAGTACAAAAATACCTTTTCTGAGACTGTCATGCCATACCCAGGCTGTAGAAAGTTCAGTAAAGATACTAACAGAGGTTTCTATGCAGGTATGTGATAAGAAGGTCAGAGAAGGTCGCATAAAATCAAAAATTGAGTCAAGAAAACTCATGCCCAAATTCGACACCAAACGTGATTTTAAGGTCTCTTTTGACTATTTTTATGTATGCTAAAGTATATTTTATGCTTTAAACGGCTCACATTTTCAGTAAATTAACATTAATTTGTTCTATATGACTTGTTTTTTTTCATAATAATAAATAGTTTAATAGAATTTATAAACAATATACTCCTTCAAGTTTTATCAGTATGGTAGCACAAATGTAAATTTTCAAAATAAATGCGCGGGTATAAGGAAAATACTAATTTTAAAAAAGTAATGCTTTTTAAAATCCTCTAATCTTGGGTCACACTTTGATCACTATTATAAATGAAAATTTAACAAAAAAATTTTTCCTATAAAAGAGTGCTCCACCCTAGTACGTACTTTCGTACGTACGTACAGACGGCATGGATAAACTGACCACAATAGACTCGCCGCTGGTCAAAATGAGTTGCAGACGCGTTAATATGATCGTGCATGCTAGCCTACGACGAGATGCATCGAAAAAATTCTTAAAATTAAATTTAGAGGTAGTCAAAATTGGTTTTTTTGTCGAAATTTGGCCCCCAAAATTTTTCGGGATCACATTACTTCCTTATACTACGTACAAGGAAGTAAAAATGGTACAAAATTTTATGTTTGGTGTGTTATAGCAAGCCTACAGTAGGGACATCTGGCTACTGGGGTGCACATATTCCATTTCGGACAACTTTTTAAGGGGTTCTAATGTGTATTCACATTGCGTTGGGAGAAAACCGACCAAAACTCTAGAACCTTTAAATCGAGAACCGTGCGATGGTTCGAGACGGGAAGATTCCGAAGACGGGAAATTCACACTTCAGCCATCTACAATGTTCGGTGTCTTATCCACTCCAGAATTTTACAGTATCGATTAAAATTATCCGAAATCTGAAACAAAATAAATAAATAAAAATAAAAATTTGATTTGGCCAATGTACAGAAAAATTCCCCATGAATAAAGTATGCTCCATACATTGATTAAGAGATGCACAAAATTTCCCCTTATCGTCATAAAATGTTCACAGATGTAAATAAATTTTGACTTAAACCAATTTCGCATGGGTCTTCTGGAGGAAAAATCACATCGGATCACGTTTCAAGGGCTGAAAACAAATTACAGAATGAAAGGCATAACAATAATACAAAAAGAATTTTTTTATAGCTTTGTAATATAATATGTATGAGTGTGCTCAATACTTAAGGAATAAAAGTCAATATTTTTTTTTACACTCTGTATGCTAAATATTTATGAAATAACCGTATCAGCAGAACATGATCTCTGTAATTATTTCTCACTCATATAAAGGGAAAGGAATGAAACTAAAAAAAAACAGGGAAATGGCAGATTTGCAGCTTTTCAATATATCAAATATTGCTTTATACGTATTTTTACATAATAACAAAAATTTTTGAACGAAACGTTTCATATTTTTGAGCATAACATTTTTTTGAGCATATTCCTTTACTATTTTCGGAGTAATTCTGTACAGTGGGTGGAGTGGTACAATCCGGAATTGTTACACCTAGGCCATTATGTATTAGGTAATGTCAGTGACCAATATTTAAGAAACAAAAGCAAAAATGAGTGTTTTGGGGACATCTTATATATATAGATATATATATATATACAAACACGCGCATACGGAAATTCCATATGAACTCATGAAAGACTTCCATATATTTATTAAAAGTTCTGTAATTTTTCTTATTTAAATATGTAAACATACATATTTAAATTTATACATACAGGATGTACGAAAAAATGGCAACACGATTTAATTCTTTTTCCATTACAGATCAGTTGGCAGTGTAAATTGGAAAAAAATGTTCAAAATAAAATTAAAAAACAGTTCAAAATAAAAGTAAAAAAAAACTTCCATGGTTAATTTTAAAAAAGTGACACATTTTTAAGTTTTCTTAGGACCCACACACAAAAGAAATCCCAACTAGTGAAATGTGCTCCCCACACGAATAAACTGATGTATATAATTTAATCTTTTAATCATAAAACGGGTCACATATCTTATTAAAGAAAGATAGTCAGGCGCTGCACATGAATCGTAGGTAAACGTAGAGAAAATCGTAGGTAAATCTAGAGGTAAACGTAGAGGGCAAAACATTTATCGCTAGAGTGTTTCTTTCGTAATTTCTGTACGACACCTGAAATATGATCATCCAATGAGATTTTTTTTTCTTCGAGAATTATTTAAAAACGTTTAAGTAAATATATATATATATATATATATATATATATATATATATATATATATTTCATATTTCTAACAAATTTTAGGCTGTAACTAGCTGCGTACCCGTTCTCCGCACGGTAGGAAAAGAACATTTTCCTTATACATATAATTCGAATTAAGCCCATTTATGCGGAATCTATAAAAGTAAAAAATTACTTAAATCGTGATGAAACGTTGGCAATCGTGATGAAACGTTACAAATCTGAGATGAATGCAACATGATGGCACAAAATCTACGTCAGTGTCACTGGGATCAAAAAAAAAAAGAAGCAGCTTCTCTTAGATGACCTTGCCCAGGCTTTTTCTCGATGGATCCAGTATCGTAGAACTGCTTCTATAAGTTGCACACGACGCTGGGCGTTAAATTGAACTCTCTACAAATCTGGAGACTATCCTGCTTCTAGTCTCCACACATGGGATCTAATCAAGGGGTGGAGGTGTCCACCGTAGGAGTCTTTATAAGGGGTCCTAACCGGTATTTACGCTACGTTTTGGAGGAAGCCAGCCATATATGTTTCTTAGCATACGCATGTTGCGAGTACAGTTTTATTTTTCGAACGGAATACAGGAAAACTCCGAACGGTTAGGTCGGCGGACGCGACCTGCTTTGAACCAGAAACCTTCCGTCTCCCAGTTCAGAGCGCTAAGCGCTCGGCCACTGGTCGGACTAAGTCATTGCTATGGGAATATTATAAGCAATTGGGACCTTTGTTGTACACATGATTGCAATGTCATTCTCGTATTATTATTACTTATATCTCGTATTATTTGATTTATTTTTGATTTTCATTTCATATTCCTAATTTTTCATACTCTCTTGATTTTGGGGTCCTTGTGCATGAGCATGTTCAATTTTTATTCCCCATTAACGTTACTGAATTAAGTAGTTCTCCCTATCGCCACTTCTACACAAAAGACGTTAATCTGCATTTTCCTCGTTTCAAGAAAAACGCTTACAAAGTTTCATTACTTCAGTTTATACTGATTAATCAATTTTCTTGCAAACTAATCGGAATTAAGATATGAGGCTTTGACATAGTATACAGGATTTCTTAAAGACCTTGAAAATGAATTTAGTTAAAAATAACCAAAGTTATACAGGTTCGCGTTATTGACGTTGCGATTCTGATAATGTTCTAATTGTATCATATCCAATGCGTTTTCATTTTTCGAGTCAAGAGCTGTAGAAATGAGTGTTTTCACTTAATTGCTAAATTTAACAGCTTGAGTGGCAACAACAGATTCCGTAACTACGGAAACTGTAGCAATATTAAAATAGAACATGAAATGAAATTTATTTATGCTTGCTAGAGCTGCCATATTGGCGTAATTAACGCCTATAGTCGATGGCAAATAGCCAAAATGAATCCACAATTTAACTTCACACTAAATGCAATAGTTTATAGGCATTCTCGTTCATCTCCAAAGACTTTCGTATTTATACAGAATTCTTATTTTGCTATACCCTGTTTGGCGGGATTAAAAAAAAATTATCTATCCATCCGCTCGTAACATTGGCTCATCTCAATCCTACCATAGAATTAGCAATACAAACGCAAAAAACACACGCTATTAAACACGGAGTTACACTACATTTGAATATTTATCGCCAACTTTTCTAAGAAAGATACTAAAGAAGAAATCTGCATACGCCATTTTTCGAGATTTTTTTTTTCAGAGAATGATTCTAAGCACTGATTTAACAGCAATCAAAATGGGAAATAGTTATTTGTGTATGGTTCCATCGCCAAAATTTAATGCAGGCATCTATTTGAAAAGTAGCATAGCAGTATTTTAAATTATCAACTATAACGTGTTTTATTTATTCCAATTTACCGAATGCGAGAATTTCATTTCTTTTTTAAATTTGGCGGCATTCCCCCAAGGTAAATCAATTTACTTAATTTGGGGAAATTTCCGAAGATCGATCGCTTAAAATCGCCTTAATAATTGCACTATTTCTGCATGGATAATTAAAGTTTAACGCCGTATTATAATAAAACCTACACACACAAACCTAAACCTATTTCGGTTTGCTCGCAGTAAATTGCGCCAAGCCCAAAACTATGCAAATCGGTAGAATCTACTACTTTCTCAAAATCACCAAATCAGCCATTTTTTTTCGCCAAACTAAAAAACATACATATTAGTCTCGAAAATCTCCCAATCTCTTTTACACATAAAAAGCATTGAATTCCCGCTTTGATTTCACATGCACGCAATACTTTATTAAAAAATAACTTTGTAAATAATCTAAATAGAAAAAAATCGTTATTCTTCTATTTTTACTGCAGGAGTCTAAATAATTAAATAAAATAGCCAAACATGGCAACCTCGATGCTTTTTTCTTACATTTTCACTACAGGGGTTACAATCGCGGAACTGCGAAGAGCAAAAATTAGTGTTTTTGACGGGGTTTTTTATCAATATCTCCTAAACTAATTCGAATTTCGAAATTTCTTTCTCGAAATTTTCCGAATAAGTGGACACCTCGATCGAAACTCAACTCCCAGCCGTTTAGGAGGAGATGATGCTACACACACATACAGACAGACGCACACAGATTTTAATAGTATAGATTCTGAAATGCTGCACATTACCTCACTACTGTATGAGGTATATTTCACTAATTGAGAATTTTACCGTACGGGGGCTGTATGCAAAATTCAAAAATCGTCAATTTTTGCAAAATAACGGAAGGATTTTTTTTCTTAACGTAGTCTTGTTTCTTTCCTTTTTTTAGTATTTTTCAATTTACATTGCTCACTTAGCTTTAATAGATAAAGAATTAAATCGTATTAGCATAATTTTGTATAACCTGTATAATATATAAGCTATTGACAGAGCCCGAAATTGGCCAATGTTGCTGTAAACGTATCGGCCAATGTCCGATCTTTTCTTGATTTCGGGCTTTGGCCGGTCAATTCTCGAAGTGGCTTGGGGAGATCGGCCAAAAAGGGAAGAAAGAAATCAAGAGCAGATTGTTTTACACACTGTAAAAAATGAAGTATTTAAAAATGAGTACTTCTGTGTACTTTTTTTAAAGTATAATTGTTTCAGAAACGGATTAAAACTTAAGTGACGCTTCATCACTCCGGGCTTTGGCGAATTATTCCCAGCCACTCAGCGAAATGGACAGCCCAAGTAGAATATACAATATTAATTGCAAGTACTTCGGACTTTGGCCAAACTTCTTGGCCAAAACGCGAATTCACCAGCCAATTCGCAAACTGGATGAACTTCGATCTTTGGCCGTAACATATGTATAACTACATATTGGGAAAATGTAAGAGTAAATGTAAAGCTTAACCATTTACAGTACAAATTAAATGTGTGCTTATGATTGAATTACCTATTGCCCTTAAATTTCTGTAAATATTAAAAAGAAACGAAATTTTTATATAAGAGGAAATATACCTGAAATATAAATAATGTTAGAACTTGGAAAAAAAACCAATGAAATACGTCTAACTAATAGCGTTAACCGACTATATGTGATCTACATCCGAAACACACCATTAAACATATTTTCTTAAGCAAGTTTGTTCACTATCTTAAGAAATAATGAGCCCAGAAATAAACGAATAAAATCCACAGCAGAATAATAAATATATAAACAAAAAGTCAGTCATGACACTTTAAAAGTCTGAAACGGAAATCTTTCTTCAACTCCCGTATTCAGTAAGGAGGGAATCCCGAGTTTATTGATCATAACCGTGCTTCTTAAAAATTTTGCGGTCCGAGATTTTTTATTGGAAAAGAAATTTTGGAGCTCTTGAAACTATAAAACTAGAACTATTTTTCAAGGGTTGCAGGAAAATGTGCTTCTCCGTGTTTATTGCTCTCACTAGGAATAATTTATGGCGAAATATGTCTGCGCAAATTCATAGTGGTCTTTGAACAGGATTTCTGCGGTAAGAAATAGAATTTTTAGGAAGATAAATGAAACTGGTAAGAGAAAATAAATGTAGAAAACTTTCTGTTCTTGTAATATTTGTGCAAAACTTAAACTATATATTTGATACTAGAAAAAAATTGAATATTTAAATACTTACATTTTATTAACAGCACTGGCCTATTAAACTCGACAAGCTTCTTGGAAAAAAGACGAAAAAGTACAATTTTTAGGTAACACATTGGAGTAAGAAGTAAATTATTTCACTAATTGTTTTCTTGTTGCCTGTGCTTTCATGTGACCCCTAGAGTTACTTGTCTGTAAACATGCACGGCTGTTACTGATTCGACACCACTTACCGATACTGCGCCGACATTCAGGTGTCGGTCCAGAACTTATCCGATAGGGCTGTGTTTGCTAGTATCAGTATTCCATGAAATTCTATTAACTAAACAGTTAATTATATACTTTTCTAAAGATATTGCATCTCACAAATGAGCTTACATGTAGAAGAACAATATCATGTGGACTATATGTTCGCAGTTAACTCTGGATATTGAACAAAGCTACTTGTACTGTGTTAATCAGCGTGGTACTTTGACATACGAGCGACCTAACTCAGAGTTTTTAAAGACATGAACTATCATTAACTCAATTTTTTGTCTTGAGATATCAATTGGTTTTCAGTATACGAGCTATGAAAACGTGAAGTTAAATTCTTAAACAAAAGTGAAGTGAAAGGAAAACTTATTACTGCATGGCTTTGTAGCAAATGTCTGGATTTTCTATTTTACAGTTTGTACACATGTGTACTCCTTTAATTTTTCTCTATTAAAAACGTGTTTAAAATGAACACCTTATTATATTAAAGTTTGTAAGGTCTAATTAGCTCAAGCAAAGATTAATCGCTTTTATGAATTTCAGGGGGTAAATTGATATGAGTGTCCAAGATACGAATATTTTGACTGACAAACTCGGTCAAAGATCGAATTAAGCACGTATCTGAATGCACCACTGTATGAAACTCATTAAATTGGGAAAAAAACTAGCATTTTTATGACATTAATTACTTTAATTTTCATTTTTCTTAAGTTTATTGAATTAAAATTGGATAATTCACGGATAATTAAAATATACCCATCACAAAGTTTGAGTGTAACGGCATTTGCACAATCGAACTTACGAAATTTCACGTACAATAAAAAAAAAAAAAAAAAAAAATCCTCCTTCTACGACCAAAATTTACCGAGTTACAGCTGCTTAAGTTAGACCACTTTTGGAGATGAGAAATAGGGGTTGTATACAAAATGAATTTGGGAAGAATTAATCTATAATCTTTTGAGCCTTGTATTATTAATTAACAATTTCATCAGCTATTTTACGAATGTATGTCGCAATAAAGAAGATTAACATTCAACTATGTGTATCCAATAAATTAACATAAAAATATAGTTTAAACTTAAAATACTTTTTTAAAGAGTTTTTTTATAAATAAACTGGTATTAAGTAACTTAAAGTACAA
Source organism: Cheiracanthium punctorium (assembly GCA_038373885.1). Lineage (NCBI taxonomy): Eukaryota > Metazoa > Arthropoda > Arachnida > Araneae > Cheiracanthiidae > Cheiracanthium > Cheiracanthium punctorium. Next base: position 131,950 of record JAWZYV010005987.1, on the reverse strand, counting down.
AATCAAGATAATAAAATACTTCATTAAACATTAAATTAGAAAATGATGCATTTAAAAATACGAATTTGGGCGTTTTAGAAACTAAAAAGAATATAACAAATCCTGTTATCGTAACATTTGCTCAAAGTATAGCTTCCATCGTCTGCAATGCAAATATGCACCAGTGTAGAAAACTCTTCCTGTATGTTGCGTAGCACACTCAGTGTACATCTGCATGCTACACATATATACGATTTAGTAAGTCTGATCCCGGTTAGATTTTTAAAGTGCCTGACAATAGTCCTTTACTTAAAGATTAGTATTCTAAAATTACTTTTACTTCTTTCTCCGCATTATGCCAGAAAAAGAAATTATAACCCAAAATATAAAATTTCAAGATTTATATGGTTCCTTAAAGGTTTACCGTAACGGGACATTTTTAAATGTGGAAAAGTGACTTAATTCAAAGTGCTTCCTGCTTCATATCTCGGTGAATTTTGGTCATAAAAGGGCGATTTTTTTCTTTTTTTCTTGTCCATGGAATTGTATAAAGAAAACTTTCCTAAATATAACTATTTGGAATGGGAGTCTCCATAAAAATTTAAGTTTCGTAATTTTATAGGAATTGATTTATTGACTTCGATTGTTTCTCATATAATAGATTATATAATTTAGAGTGTTTTTGCAGTTGGAACTATGTGTCTCTGACTAACGGTTTAGGAAACAGCCATTGGGGAATGTTAGAATTGGACACCCTGTATATATATATATATACATATATATATATACAGGGCTAAACTGTTGGGCAAAACTTTAAGGGTTGATGCGGCACATAATAAGGAATCAGAATCACATAGCATAGTGTGGTCAAAAGCGCAGTTTTCACTTACCTGGTAATAATAGCTTTGTGAAAAGCATTGAAGTGTTCGTCTAATTTCTTAACCAAGTTTTATAAACATTAGGCTCGTCGCCAAAATTTCATCCTTGAAATAAAATAGAATTTTTAAACTATGAATTTTAGTCTTCTGTTTTCGGAGAAAAATACATTAGTTTCTGGCTAACAATGGTCGGAAAGTGCACTGTTTTTTCAGCACTTTTGCCAAAGTGATTATTAATAGCTACATGAAGACGATGTTGCCGACCACACATTGCTATGTGATTCTGATTCCTTAATATGTGCCCTATCACCCCTTAAATTTTTGTCCAAGAGTTTAGATTCACCCTGTATATGTCATACATACACTACACACATAGAGTATCACAAAATGACTAGATAAACCTTGCACGATCAGATTTCTAGATTGTAGAAAATAAAAGAACTACATCACTATGCTCCATAGTTTCCGATAAAAATGTGCAGAAATGTATGGCCTCACATCCGATGCAAGAAAAAAAATTATTAGAAACGTGAACATTGGCCGCTAGATCCCACATGGGGGAGGGGGCAGGATTTGTGGCCTCCACGATCAGCAGATCTGGCACCTCTATAGATTTGTTCTTGGGAAGACGTTTAAAGGAATAGGTCCATCGAGACCTAGCTGCTATCAAAAATTATTTAGTTCGTCCCTTCATGCTGCATATAATTTTGTGGACACTTGGATGATGCTACGTGAGCACAAATTAGTGTATAAGACACATTTTACTAAATAGATTTTTTTTTCCGACGTGGGCCGCGTACAAGTCGAAAAAGTGCAACATTTTAAAAATAACGTGAGGATGTTTAAATGTAGTTTTTTCCCCTACCTTATTTTCAATTTTTTTTTTTCAGTTTACATTGCCCATTTATCTTTAACACATAAAGAATTAAAGCATGCCATCACCTTAATGATACGCCCTGTATATATCTCAGGATGTATTGCAACTTTGCGATAGATATTTAACTGTTAAAATAATAATTACAAAAATTGAAATTAAAAGCATTCTTTTGTATGAATCACCAGTTTCAAAGCTATACACGCATCTGTGTTCAACACTTTCTTAATACTTCTAGATAAAACCGGATGGGAATTTCCACGTACAATTCACAACCCATTACGATTTTATCATTTTTTCCCCCGCTGTATCTGGGAAAAGGTATCCTGTTTCCCTCATTTTTTGTCTCATCCTCCTCTAATGGAAGTTCACACTTCTTCCTTCAAGACATCTCTGATCTTTTCTCTTCTTATGATCTTCAGCTCTTTTATCTACCCTGACGCATTTGTATCTATGGCAACTGCATGAATGTTTCAAATACAAATCAAGCTTGTTTGTCTCAATCCACTTATGTTGCCATATTTATTGATGTCGTAAATAACGACACCCATACAAATTAGTGCTTTTAATGTAGAACGAAGCAATTTTATTGGGATGGATTTTGTGAGGACGCGCACACACAAATAGAAAAATCTTCATCTTTTTTTTTTCTTTTAGCATTAGATTCAAGGAGTCTTAAGGAATATTTTTTAAAGTTTTTAGGAAAAAAAAGTCACGGACCATTATACTAAAACAGTTGAATAATATTTTAGTAAATTAATGATATATTCATGAAAATCGGTATACGTTTTTCAGTATATTATTTAGTTAATATCTCAAGATAAAACGATCATATTTTACTAACATTTAAGTTTTACCCTTATTTGTATGTCATAACCTATTTTTTCTCTATTAATAACTGCGATTTGAGAAAATGTCAATTTATGATTATATAGTGCATGAACTTTCTATTAAGTTCAGCGGCCGAAAATTTATTCTTAATAAAACTCGTTGTTTGTTGATAAGTTATTAATATGTTTCACAAAACTAATTCATTAAACAGCTATTTAACTACTCTGAGAAGATTAGATATAGTGACCTAAATTTATTAAGAATTGAAAGAATGACAAAGAGTTCTCTTAAATGAGAAAGTGATACACGGACAGTCAAAAAGTTCCCGGAAAACCCACAGCACTACTTTGTTAGTACCGGAATTCATAGCAGGCAGTCTGATGAAAGTTTAGATGAAGGTACTCGTCGGAGTGTGTGGTGATCAGCTAGCGCGATGTCAAAGTTCAAGCAAAGGGCGGACTTGAAATAGTAGAATCGCAAAGGCCATATTGTAAATTGGCATTTGTTTATATTCCGTTTTCATTTCCAGCATTTTTTGGGGGTGAAATATAAGGCTATTAGAATACGAACAAATTCTTTTATGCTGCTTTTTAATTTGATATTTTTTTGATATTACGGATTTTTCTAGGAACACATGTAGGGTGTTTTAGGCTTATATAATGAATGAAAACAAATTTGAGCATTTCACGCTCCATTTCAAGCTCAGTCCTAATATTCAAGCTTTTTTTTAATATTACGGATATTTTCTAGGAACACATGTAGGGTGTTTTAGGCTTATATAATGAATGAAAACAAATTTGAGCATTTCACGCTCAATTTCAAGCTCAGTCCTAATATTGAAGCTTTTTCTTAATATTACGGATTTTTCTAGAAACATGTAGGGTGTTTTAGGCTTATATAATGAATGAAATCAAATTTGAGCATTTCACGCTCCATTTCAAGCTGAGTCCTAATATTCAAGCTTTTTTTTTAATATTACGGATTTTTCTAGGAACACATGTAGGGTGTTTTAGGCTTATATAATGAATGAAAACAAATTTGTATAATTTCACGCTCATTTCAAGCTCATGTGCAGGTTGGGGACATGACGGGGCAGATTGGGGTCAATTGCGGATAGGGGAAAATGAAGGTGGGGTGCACATTGAGCTTGTACACCCTCCAAAAAAAGTATTCGAGCATGAGAGAAATTTCCTACGTTGGTTTCGTATATTAAAAATTATTTATCATGGAATATGAATTAGGCTACGTATAAATATGACTTTCCATATTTCTATCAAGTTATGCGTTTTTTAAAAACTCAATTATTATTCTCAAATCTAAAATAGGAAATTTCTCTCTTGCTCGAATACTTTTTTGGAGGGTGTACCAGCTGGACAAACTGTTAACGGTCTTTTTAGGTACAAGTTTTGAAAAGACTGCAGGAGGAATTCCGATGAAAATGTCCCGCAAACTTGCAAGGAGGATGGTCACTGCATCACGACAAATCCCTCTCTCCCACACATCGACTGTTGTGCAGACATGGCTCGCAGAAAAAGAACATTCCACTCCTCCACCATTCTCCCTACGCACCGGATTTGGCACCGCCGGATTCTTCTCCAAGATCAAAATGGGCCTCAAAGGTAACCATTATTACACCGTAGAAGACATCAAAGCCAACGCGACCGCTGAACTTCGGAAGATACCGAAACCGGACTTCAGCATTGTTTCCAGCAATGGCAGGAGCGGTGCAGCAAGTGCGTGCTTTCTGAAGGCGCCCACTGTGAAGGTGATTGAGTACCATTGTATGTAGATCGTGTTAATAAAGAATTACACCACAATGCCGGGAACTTTTTGACTGCTCGTCGTATATAATGCTATAACATAACACAAAAGCTCACAAAGTGTCTATAAATAATGCTCAGACACACAACTTGTTACGTATGTATGTTAGAGAAAGGTGGAGTAGGTTATCTCAGTGCTACGCTGTCACACGTATCTTTCAACAATATTTATTCATGAATGGTGTGTCTAGTACTGATTCCAGACAACAAAAATCTTTACTTAGTATGAAAACAGAGAAGCTGCAAATGCAAAGGCCATATTGTGAATTGACACTTGTCTACATAAAATTTTTTCAATTTCGTTTTCATTCCAGCATTATTTTGGGTTAAAATGTAATGCTATTAGGATACGAATAAATAATTTTATGCTGCTTTTTAATTTGATATTTTGTGAATATTACGCATTTTTCTAGGAACACATGCAGCGTGTTTTAGGCTTAATATAATGAATGCAAACAAATTGGTGTAATTTATGGTAGGTTTCCACAAGCAGCAGGAGTAAGTTGTCATGATATGATAACCAACCCCAGGTGATATACTACACGCCAGAGAACGTGAAATAAAGACGAGATAGTTACAGGAAACGGGTAAATAAACTACTTTTAAATTTATAAAGCAATAATTTATACATGCTATTTACATTTTATACAAATTAGAGTGCACAGCGTATTGAATATAACGAAGCATGATCCTTGTATGTGCAAGATGACTGATGAAGTTTAAAAAACACGTGAAGCAGTGAAATGTATATATCATTTAATTAGAGAGGTCTACCCTTTAATTTACTTTTTATTGGCGAGTAGAAAATATCCTAAGATAAGCGGCCTTGAGATCGATGATCATAGTCTGATAAAATTTTCAGATAGATGTCCTGTGAACGTAGGAAGAAAACAGAAATTACTGCCTGATACTAAAGAGATTGAAAAGAAGTGCATGAGGAGTATGCTTTACAAGAATATAAAAAAATTACTGTTGCATTTAACAAAGAACAGCGATATCTGCAACCATCATATAATCGATTAGTGCTAGTGAAATCATATAATCGAGCAGTGCTAGTGAAATCATATAATCGATTAGTGCTGGTGAAATCACCCACTCTCATCCTCTGTTGGTAAAACAGTGTGGTGTAAAGCTTTGTACAAGTGCATTTGTAAAGATCTTTTTGATTATACTGTTCAGTAAGCTAATGAAACAACTAATCCCACCACTTGTTGACAACCTACCCCGGTATGAGGTAGGTTGTCTCGTCCTAAATTGGATTAAAAAACAATGATTTTAAGTATAAAAGAATGCTCTGGTTTTTCATGTTAACATGGAATAAGACAACATATTACCACTTTATTGGCTACAAATTTTATTTAGATAGTATTGTTACAATAACATAATAAAAATCTTTTTTTAAAAATATATCATAAAGGTTACTTGATGTGGTGTTATTTTACAAAGTTTTTTATTATTTTATGCTTTAAATACCAGTTAATTTGAGTGAGTTTGTTAGTATTGTTACGAATTTTGCTAGTGCTGTTACAGTAAAATACCTGTTTGTATGTAACTAATATACACACCCTGTTGGTAAAATTATTTTTTTTCTTTTTTCACTCAAAAAGAAAAAAATTATGCGAAGAAATTTTTCGAGTGAGAAAAATTCTTTTAAAAATAATTTAGAACAACATAAATATGAAATGAATTCAATAAACTCTGTATTTCCAATATACATAAAATCAAACTAATATAATCCATTTTGGCAGAATTAAATATGTGAACAATATGTACATGCATAGACCAAGAAAGGTACACTTTTCACATTCATATTGTTAAGAAGTGCTAAAACAATCCAAATATTTGCACTGTATCATTTTTTCTGTTACATGTGTGTGCATGAAGTGTCAAAAGCATCAATAATGCAAAATGATACATAAAGAATAAAAAGAAAGCGAAAACTGATGGAATTTATCTTCTGTCACACTTCGCTTATATGTCTTCTAACAGCATAAACAGAGCAGGAATTGTGGAAACAAGTATAAAGGGAATGACACTGGTGCGCAGGGCAAAGTTCTAAGAAAAACATGCTTGTGTTCCTTGAAAACTTGACGTGTTAATTTATTCATGTCTGATGCTATTTTGGGGAAAGAAAAACAAGATGATAGCCTGAAAGTGTATTTTATTATAAATGATGAATTTTTCACAGACATTATAGAATGAAAACGGTAAGTTTAACGTTTTTAAAACATCGTCGTGATTATTTTTGTCTGGCTTTTACAATCCCTTAAAATTAAAATTCCCTTCAAAAGTATTTCATGCGAATAATAAGAATTGAATTTATTCAGAAAATGTTTTATTGGATTAGCCAATACAGGAGGTAATACCAATATATGATAATAAGGGAAGAAATTATACTTTTTTCACGTGATATTCAATTCTAACTACCAATCCGTATTAAATCAAAATAAACTGTGATTTAGTTTTATGTTCGTTTATAAAATTAGGTTGAAACAACAAAATTATCTTAATTTCTCACTATAATAACATTTGTAATCATCTTAAACATCTTTAACGCAGATGCGCCCGCATATTTAAACAGGGGTTTCTGTATGCATGGTTCTAATTTATACATTTTGGCATGCATTACAGCTGTAAATGCATATTCAATTTTTGGTGTAAACTAGGTTGGGGTAGTTATGACCAACAGAATTATTAAGATATCTTTGATCTGGCAAAATGGATCCGTTTATGACAGTGAAAATTTTCCGAAATATTTGGCATAAAGTTTATTACATATCATACGTATCGTTCATCGTTAATTTCAAGTATTTTTTAGGTAGTAGCAATGTAAAACTTATGAAAGATATGAAAGTGTTTAGTAAACGGATTTGACGGTTCTGCCATCAAAGTTAGTAAGCGCAAGGGGAAAAATTTTCAAGCAAGATAATTTTTAATAATAATAATAGAGATATTGTTTTTGAATTTACGTTATGCAGTTTTTTTTATTATTTGGCTTCTTTAAGTACAATAAAGACAAATATGTTGGAAAATATTTCATTTTCGATATTTTTGTATTGATTTATACTTCCTCTTTCCCAGATTTATTTATTTATTTTACATTTAAAAATGAAAAATGAAACCACAAGAAAATTTTATAAACATGGCTTTTGTACATTTTCAATTTATTCTCGCATATTTTATAGATTTCCATGAAACAGATGTAGACAAAATACATATAATTACCATTGCTTATGTATTTCTTACTTGTAATATGAATTTTCTAATAATACAAAAAAACATTATACATAAGATCACTAAAATATGTGAGAAGCCCTTTTGTTGTAAAATATTTATCTCCAAATAATTAATTATAGAAAATCCAATTCTATGAGCATCTTTAGCTATCTTCAGTGCAGCCAAATCTTTATGTCTTCGATTACTTATATTTCTGTCACCGGAAATAATCATGCAACAGAAGAAGTTGCCTTTGCGAAAATATTGTATCTAAGTACTTTCTGTTATTTTTCTTTATTTTTTTTTCGCATGTGTGCTTCCCATAAGAATACACAACACTTGTTTCTAGAACAAAAGAATTAAAGCCTATCGTCTTTCATCACATTATTTATGTGCATAACTAATTCATAGTAATTTTTATTACTCTCTAACAGTAATAGAGCGTAATAAAAATTACTATGAATTATTTTAAATTAAAATCTATAGAGCATACTAAACATTTTTAACTAATAGAGCGTAATAAAATTTTTTATTACGCTCTATTAATAATAAAAATAGAAAGAAAAGATATTTTTAATTTATCTCAGCATAAACTTAAGAATTCATTAATATGCTTTAAAAATGCATATGATTATAGTTAGTATTCAGGCGTGACTTTTACGTAACCAATATTCTTAGAATTACAAGTATGATTAGCTTCTAGTTTCTGAAAAGATATCAACATTTCACGGATGCACCGCTAATATTGTATTTTTGATGAGTTTTTGCATGCTAACGTTACCTTATTTTCCAGAAATGTTAATTGTTTGATTTTTGTAGTTTTGTCGTTACGTTATTTAATAAATTAATATAAATATTTCAAGGGACCCATTTAAATGTATGGATAACTGCGTATTGTGTAATTAATGACTAAATACGTTATCAAAATATATAAAATATATTTCGTTAATATACATTATTTAAACTTGAATTTGTTATCGAAAGATCCTATTTTGGATTTTCTATTCATCGTGGTATACACAAAAAATAATAAAATCTCTTAGCGGGTAACGATAAAATCAATATAAATTTATATGCAATTAGAAAAACGTCACTGGATATTATTATTTTATAGCACAAATTTCATTTTAGCTTTATACCTTGGGACTATGAAATAAACAAATTATTTTTAACTATAATCCTTTTTTCTGATAAAAATCTTGTATATTTTTGAAAAACGCATCCATTTAAAAAAAATTGGATCCATATAAATAAGTTATAATAAATACATATTTTGACATACTTTTGTAAAAATTATCGATACCTCACTTTTTCAAAGAAGGCATGCTTTTGATAGTAGAATACAGGGTGATTCGAAATTAGTTTTACAAACTTTTAGGAGGGATGGAATATACCAAGATTTTCAGAATCACATAGCAGTGCTGTGTCGGAAATATTGTCTTCATGTACTTGTTAATAATCACTTAGGAAGAAGTATTAAAGTGTGCGTCTAATTTCTTCACCAAGCTTCATAAACAATACGCTTTCTTCCGACAATTTCATCAATGTAATGAATAAAAAATTCTTAATTCACATTTTTTTATCAAGCGTAATTGAGGAAATATGGATTCCCAGCAAACACACACAGGTTCTCTGAACGTCTATTAACGTTCAGAAGACGTTTTCTGAACCGTCTTGGTGTATCTTGGCCCTCCAAAAAGTGTGTAAAACTAATTTTGAATCACCTTGTAAATAGATATAGATATAACTACTTTAAACTCTGCATTCATTTTACAGAATTTCATGAAGAAATACATCAGAATTTTGCATAAATTATTTTTCTCAAAAATGATTATTTTTTATGTATTTTAAATAAAAACATTCCACTTAGCAAAAAGGAAATATGATATAAAAATTCAAACATCATAAACAGTGCCTTGCATATTGATAGATTCCTAAATATTTTACTTTAAATATATGAAACATATTTGTTTATTTTATATATTTTTATTTGTTTTATTAGTCCTTGGAAAATACAATATGCAAACGATATATGGTGGAAGAAATTGATTTTCTATCTCGTAGAAGCCCTTTGGGAAAGAATACGGAATGTATTTCAAGAATTACATTAAAATGGATCTTTTATATGCATATAGAAATTCCTAATATGAAATCCAATTCAATATTTAGTAAAGATTAAAAAAAAACTATTTAACTTAAATCTGCATAGAATATATATATATACATTATGCTATTCTGATTATTTTCTGCAATTGATTTTGTTCAATCTTTGTATAATAATGCTTAATCTCTCTGCTTATTCCCCCAAAAGTTTCTTTACTATTTTTTAAAAAATGGCAGATCATGCAAAAACTGGACATAAACGCTCAGATAAGTTCCCAATCTGTGGCATCATGTTCACATTATTATTTCGTTTAGAAGTTAAGTCCGGTGAATGACGGAAAGAATAACACACTGAGCACTGGTAGATCGCTGAAGTGCAGTTACAGTTTAAAAAGATAAATAAAACAAAATTAATGCAAAAGAAATTCAGAAACATAACCGATCTTATTGATCTGAGACTATCCTCTCATAAAACTACATGGTGTGTACATTATTTTAAGTATTTGTAGAATGTATTGGTGATAAGTATGTTAGAGAAGAACATCATTCCTGTGAGAGTTTTACATATTAAAAGTATTCTTACTCTCTGTATTTATATATAATTCTGGTTCAAAATCCCATTTTCCGTTGAAGATTCATTTTCAGTTCACAACCTACCTGGTAGACTGTATGGATATTTTATTAAATTAAGACAACTATTTCCTAAACTTGAAGCCTTCATATTGACTTTTGAGCGAACGCACTTCTGATATTCCATTTAAAAGGCTGTAACGATACGTAAGAAGTAGAATTGGTAACCAAATGACTTATTTGTGCTTTAGAAAAAGTAAAGAACACCTGGTGAAACCAATTCAATGCCATTTGTAACTTTACAAATGTGTTACAACGAATAATTTTGTCTAAAAATTGCATTCAGATTTCAATGATATTTCGTTTTATTAACATCTGATCCTCTCTAAAATTTCAATAAAATAGGCATATCCAAAGTCAAGCAAATCGTATTATTCCAAAAATTCCATTTCATGGCAATATGAATAAAAAGATTTGGCACAAGTAATACGTGATAAACTAAACGATTTCATAGATTTCTTTAGTACAAAGTGGGCAAGTAAAAGTGGTTTGGAGAACTAATAATTCTCCATAATAAAGTTATGTAGTTTATAATAATAAAGTTTCAATAGTTCGCTAACCTTCCTATAGTAGATGTTGAAAATGACTGTCTTTCATCTCTCGGCTTTTTTGGGCCCAAGTAACAACTAGGCAGAGGTCAGAGGTCAGTATGGTCTCTGTCCTAGATCGGTCCTGATCTGTCTGTGTGCCGTTACTTTTTTGTGGGGAACACTGACGTCCACGGTGTATCGCAATCTTCAAGAACTGAAGCAGAATATTTATGGTGAGATTGCAAGCAATTCACACAGTTCAGTTACGAACTGCCTTCAGCAAAGGGCCGAACAGGGCCCAAAAGTGCCAAGAAATGAATGGTGATCATTTTCAACATCTTATATAGGCAAGTTAGTATTATATTATATTATTTATAGAGTATTTTGTTTTCTGTGTTTCTTTATAACCTGAAATTCTGTTCTCCAGGTAATTTGTATATGCCCTATCATAAGCAGTACAACAGGTACTCTGAACGTCTACTAGCTTTCAGATAACATTGCTGTGCTGGCTAGGATGAAGTATGTTAGGAAAGAAATGTGTGTACTTTTGAGTGAAAGTGCATAATTAATTATGTAATTTGCGACTGACATAGACATAATCACTTTTTGAATCCAGCCAAAATTGTTAAAATATATTTTCAAACGCGCGCGCTAGCCTCATTAAAGTACGGAGGTTTTTGAGATTTTATTTTGTATGACTTATTGAAGATTACAGAGATTTTATTTTGTATGACTTATTGAAAAAATACCAATGGCACTGACATACATATTATGAAGTAGGCTTTTGAAAATCAGGTTGTCAGTAAAAGACAGATGTGCGCATACAAATTTTTGATTCAACCTGTGTATTATGCTGTTAACAAATCAAACTTTAACAAATCGGAACAAATGTGAAGATCGGAAGCTAACTAGTTAAGCTAATGTGCTCTTCCTTTCTTTCTTTCTTCCTTTTTTTTTCCTACAAAATTTCACATATTAAATGCCACAAAATAATGCTATAGCTTTAAAAAGAAGTTCCTCTGACGCCTAAATTTGAAGATGAATGTCACAATTCTTTAAAAAAATCGCCATAAAACAATGTACAAAAAGAAATCCAGAAATATTAAAATATGTATTTGTATAATATACATATGAGGGTGAAGAACAAATGTCATCACAAGTAGGTATAAAAATATAAGACGATGAATAATGTTGAAGTATATACTGAAAGTTAAAACGCTGATTTTCAAATTTTAGTGGGCATAAGAGCTATTTTTATACATAATGGTAGTAATCTTCAATAACACAATTTTAAAATCTATATTGACACCGAATTATACTGGGACAGAACGATTAAATCCACACTCGATTTAAATCAAATGCAGATATAAAAGGAACTTTTATAAATTTTCATCAAAATGTTTCAAACTCATTTCTTCATAGAATAGAGTTCGATTTTATCAGATATATCTTGTAAAAAGTAATAAAAAAAGATATATCGAGTGACAATAACATTCGAAGAAAGGTTCCATTTAATAGCAAAGATATATTTAACAGTTTTCAATCGAACAGGCCAAATTTATTGCAGCATTTCTTTGACGTTTTTGAAATTACTGCCTTAATTTCAATGTTAAAAGAGGTCATAATGTCGATTCGTGATTTATCTCGCTACCGTGTACCTCAGCAGCTATCGGTGACAATATCTTTGTGCTTAAAAGCCTCTTGCGGAAGCAACAATGGCGGGCATTCCTGAAACATTTTCTGCGTGTTACGAATGACAAGATATTGCGATAAAGTTGAAATACTGCTCAACATTTTATTTAAGAAATATTCCAAGTAATAAGTGTTCAGCTTCGCAATCCGAAAAAAAAATATGTGAAGAAGTATTCCTGCGTTAAAATTTAGTAGGTAATGTTCACGAATAAAATTTAATTAAAATATTTAAATTTTACACATTGTATTTAAATAAAAAAAATAAAAAATATTAAAAAATGTATTTTTGTGGTTAATTGCTAGAGCGATTGTTAATTGTTTAAGCAGTTTTCTAGGACCATGCAGCTTAATTCAGTTTGAGATATTCAAAAACTGGTTCCCGCTTTAAGTAGATTCTGTTGTGTGCTAAATGGGGTTTTGTATGAAATTTATATTATTTAAAAATAAATCTTGAATCTAGGTTACTACAGATGGAACACCAAAAAATTATAAAAATACAAAAAGTATGTTGCGTAAGAATTAAAAAGATGTATCAAACTTTTGATACTACATAAGTATCAAGAATTCGCCATAACAAAGGCCAAGCTATTGGCCATTTTATTACAGCAGCATCCAATGAGCGGCCGGAGTTACCCTCGACGGAGGGACGGACAAATTACCACACGAGACCAAGCCAGGAATCGAACTCGGATCCAAGGTGTGATAAAATGGATCTTCAGCTATTACACCACCATGGTGCTTTGTTAAAAAAGTCTCATTAATTTAATGAAAAATGTATATTGCAGCAACTGTTCATTTATAAATACTATATTGCAAAATATAAATGAACATTTAAACACAAATACACAAAAAATATTTTCTTACCAAAATTACAAGTCCTATACATAAAAATGTGCATATTTATTTTTGTTTTATATCACGAGATTAAAATATAATTTAAATAAATTATTTAAACACATTTCCTGATTCCATAAACACAAATCAGCCATAAATAACCTAAGTGAGCACATAAAATTGAGTGAACTATATAGAATTCTTCGGGTGGTTTACTATGAGTATGCAAATCATTTTATTAACATAATAGAAGTTTCATAATTAGGAAAGTTTGTTTCCCCTTAGGCATTTAATAAACCTCGAAAACCACTTATATTTCCCAGATTACGTTTTTCTCTGGAGATATTTAACACCTCACGTGAGATTCGATTAAATGTGTTATCTTAATGATATCAACTCCCGTGGTCAAATTTTATGGAAAAATATTCGTTAAAAAGTTTGCTACTTACAGAAATTATGAGTTTTAGTTATTAACTCTTTGGAACAATGCATATGTATGCTGATGTATACTTGCACCGGAATTACTCAATTGATAAAAATGTGTACCCATCATTTTATTAAATGTATATTTTAATGAGATTATTGTTATATATATATATATATGTGTGTGTGTGTGTTTTTTACTATAGATACTTTGAAATGCAGATTACTATAAAATTATAGTTTTTATTTTTATTATGTATATCTAGATATTTATTTATAAATACTTTTATATTAACGACATTTTTTTTTCTGGCTGTGCTGCATAATTTTTTCGAAAATATGCGGATTTTTTTTTTGTTTTTTTTCTCCCGCACGTACATATTTATATATTTATAGAATATATTTGCTTCATTATTTTAAATATGTTGTATTTAAAATAATGAAACAAACATATTCTATAAATATATTTGCTTCATTATTCTATAAATACTTTGCCCTTTAAGTATAAACATTTCCGTGAATAAAACTAAGACAATATATTTATTGCCCCCAACTTTTTGTGATATAAATTCCATGATAGCATGAATCTCTTGACAACCAATTCTTCATCAATGAAGTTCAACAGAAAAAGTGTCAGTTTAAACGTATCAAAACGATATTTAGATTTTAAAGATATAAGTATTATCTGAAATCTTTGGCATTGCATATACTACAATAAAAGCATGCATTTCACATTTGTTTTTTATCCTGGATAATATATTATTTGCTATTATGTTTTTTTAAAAAGCTATTAGAAGAACTTCAAATTTAGTAATGAATGCCACTTTCCACTCAATGGTATGCGGAAGGATTCTTTGTGATATTCAGTGCTATGTGAAACTTTTACTGAACTCTGGTACGACGAAACCCTTCTGCTGCCTATGGTACCTGTCCGGCAGTTACTGTTCTTGGGAAATCCAACGCTCGGTCACACATTGTCTTCGGAGAGTTTATGCCCTTGAGTAGCCTGTTATGTCTCCAGAATATTTGCCAACTGAATTAATTTGGAGATATATTGTCTGGGCAACTTAACACGTCTTCAATACCTCTGGACTCTCTGAATAATTGCTACATTTGAGGCATGATATGTAACAACGGGATATGGATTAATTCAGAGAATCCATGATTTGCCAAATATCTCTTTGTATACTCCTCAGGGCTAGTATTACTATCTGTTGCTTTGCACAATCTTTCGATTACTTCGCTTTAAATAAAAGTTTTTTTGCCGATTTCGGATCACGTATATTCATTTTCTTGAAATCCATACAAATGCTTAATTTCGAACATAAGACTGCAATGTTTATACACAGAAGAGCAAAAAAAAATTAGGTACACTTATCTAGTGGAATAGCACCTTTCCTTTGATGAAGGCTATGATTTGTGTTGGCATGGACTTTAGAAAACGATGGGAACTTTAAAAGACGAAGGGACACCTTTTTAATTCACAAAGGTTAGATAGAACGGAGGTAAACGGAGCCTCGAACATCTGTTTCAATTACATTTCAGATGTTATCGGCGGGATGGAGGTCAGATGATTTTAACGACTAGTGAAGCGCGTGCAGGTCTGTAGAATGTTCATCCAACCATCCGAATACAATTCGGAAGCGATGGCACGGCGGGTTGTCTCATAGAAAGAAATTGTAGGTTTTGGGCTTTCAAAGACATTTGGGCATTTGAAGATGGTCTTCAAAGATATCGTGGTAGCATTCACCTTTCAGAGACGATGTCACACGTACCAGGGATCCCGTTTCAGTCCATGTGAACACTTCCCAGACAATAATTCCACCTCTTACAGCTTGAAAAGTCCGCTGCTGGCAGGAACGATTCCCTCGCTTTATGTCGTTTACGCCGTACACGTACTGTGCCATCGGTATGTATCGAAGTGAATCTCCACTCATTACTCCGGGCAACATTTTCTCACATCTCGATGGTCCGCTCGCGATGTCCCCGTAGCCATGCTAATCATTGAGCCCTGTTTTTGTGCCCTCAGCAGAGGGAATTTCTTAGGACGATGACTCTTATACTCCATTGAGAAGAAATGGTTTTGTAAAGAGTGGCAGATTACACGTCGCTGCGCATTAGTGCTAAATTGACAGGTGTTCTGTCGCACTGTGGCCCATCTATCAGCTGTTATAATGTGGGGTAGACGACGTTGACCTCGGTTTTCCACTTGTTGCTGTCCGTGGAGGTTGGCCCTGGAAGGATTGATTTTGTCAGATTCGACATACTCAATGCATATTCTTGACAGAGTGGTGCATGAAAATACTATAGTTCCTGCACTGCTTTCAAAAGGGAGTGACGCATTCTTCATTACCCGACTATTTAGCCATTATTGCATGCGTTTATTTCCGTATTCATAACCAGTATGCCTTTGAATACTACTGATACTGTAATCAGAACACTTTATCTTTTCAAACTGCTGCTTACACCATTTGCATGTCAGTTCCAGGCTCGCCCACAGCTTGAAATTTATATAACGTCAGGTGTACCTGATTGAACTTCAGTTCATTATATATATATACTAGCTGAAGTACCCGTTCTTCGCACGGGAATGAATGGAATTTTTGATATTACGATTTGTGGTGATTACTATTCATTGTAATAAACAGATATAGCAAAGTGAATATCGCGTTGTATTGTGTCCAATAATCATGCATACCGAATTGCAAGGCAATCGTTTGTACGGTGCAGAAGGCCATGCGGTGTAGCACAATCTAGTGGCGAGTTTTAGCGAAACGGATACGGCGGAAATATTCTTCGCATTCACATATCGATGTATACGAATTTTCATGACTATCGGCTGGACAGTCCTGAAGTTCATGTGTTGACGCGACATCTAGTGGTAAGTTATAGGAAAATGTATAGCACCAAACTCTTCCTCGTGTTCAAATATCTATGTATACCTATTTTCACAGCGATTATTTGCACAGTCAAGAAGTGATACACTGCAGGGCCCTCTAGTGGTTAATTAAAGTAATGATTTGCTACAGCGCCGTCAAGTGGCGAGTTATAGGAAAATGGATAACGCCAAAATATTCTCATTGTTCAAATAGCTATGTATACTGATTTTCATAGCGACCGTGTTCAAATATCTATGTATACCAATTTCCATAACGATCATTTGCACAGTCAAGAAGTGATACACTGCAGGGCCATCTAGTGGTTAATTAAAGTAATGATTTGCTACAGCTCCGTCAAGTGGCGAGTTATAGCAAAATGGATAACGCCAAAATATTCTCATTGTTCAAATAGCTATGTATACTGATTTTCATAGCGACCGTTTGAATGGTCAAGAATTTGGCCTGCTGCAGCGTCATCTACTGCCGAGTTAAAATAATAATGCATTGCAGTGTCATCTGATAGTGAGTAACATCAAAAGGAACGCAGTTAGAATATATTCTTCGTGCTCAAATGTGTAAGTATAAAAAAATTTATGCCGATCAGTCGAACGGTATAGAAGTTGATGCATTGCAGTGCCATTTAGCGGCAAGTTACAGCAAAATGGATAGTAAAAAATATTCTCCGTATTCTAATATTCGCGTGTACCAAATTTCATCGAAATCGGTTGGACGATATTCGCATAGCAAACGGCTAAACGGAATAGAATTCGACGTTGTGCTGCGGCACCAAGTGGCAAGTTAAGGAAAACGGATAGCATAAAAACCTTCTCCATCATAAAAGACTTAGGTGAACCAAATTTCATGGTGCAACGGTGCTCAACCGTGCTGGAGTTTTTCAACCTCATAAACACATACCAACATTCATTTTTATCTATAACCAGTGTTATTATATATACCAGTCTCAAATAAAATCCTGTTTCAAATCTAAGCCTCGCCAAAGTGCCAACATACGCCATTTTGCAAGAGTTTTTTCAGGAAATCATTCGAAGCATTGACTTTGCAGCAATCAATATGGGAAATGGTTCGACCGCCAAAGAGTAAAGCACGCATTTATTTGAAAAAAGTGGAATCCCTTAATACAGCCGAATTTTTTAAAATTATCAACTATAATGTGTTTTATTAATCGTTACTCCGATGTACTAAATGAGAAGATTTCAATTTTCTGAAATTGGGCGGAATTCCCCCAACTTAAATCAATGTACTCAATTGGCGAGGATTCTGAAGTTAGATCGCTTGAAATCCCTTAATAACTGCATTATTTCTTCACGGATCATTAAAATTTAACGCTGTATTCTAATAAAACCTTTGCACTTGTTTTCAAAAATCTATTTCCTTAAGCTCTCAATAAATTGCGCCAAGCCGAAAACTGTGCTCACTTATCAAAATCGATATTTCAGCCACTTTATTTTTTCGCCAATCTAAAAAATTTTACACATTAGCCTCGGAAATCTTCAATTCTTATTGTTTTGCGTATAAAACATTTCATTCCTGCTTCTATTTTCCATGCACACGATATTATAATTAAAAAAAATAACCTTACGAATATAAACTAACAACAAAAAAAATCATTATTATTCTTTTATTTTTACTTTGAGAATTTAAAACATTTTATTCGGCAAAATCGCCACACATGGCAACCACGATCCTTATTTCACACTTTTTTCACTACAGGGGTTACAATTACGGAAAGCTTTTTGTGTGGAGAGCATAAAAAATCTCTTAAATTCCGGGAACGGGTGGACTTTCTAAGTTTGAAAGTGGACTACTATTTATTCTATATTATTTTACATATCTGTGCTAAATTTCAGGCCGATAGATCCATTTTTGTGGATTTGTATACGAATCAAATCCACAAACAAACAAACAAACAATCAGAATTTCATTTTTATTTATAAGATTTGCTCCCCAAGTGTTTACATATTTAAATGCTAAACATAGAAAGTTATAATGTATTTATCAAAGGATTATGTGGTAATTTACTAAGAATATATGTTCATTTAAAGTTCTCTAAGTTATACTTTTTTCTTTAACCGCAGCATTTTGAATCTTTAATTTCCTCATGTCACACTGAAATATAGACGTCAAAAATTTTGATAATCTAATGAAGAAATTTCCTAATAAAATTTTTAATTTATGAAGCACTATTTGGTAATGATCTCTTTATTTTCATTTTAGGTATATATTTTTTTTAATTAAAATGAAAAGTAAAGAAAATGACATTATTTAGGAGCTAAAAAATGATTTTAAATAATAGCTTACTGTATTTCAAACAGCAAACTATTTCTTGAGGTGGATTTTCATATTTTCAATGTATCGTATTACTTCATAAATTGATGTTGCAATCTTGGGTGGAAATAACTCAGAGGAAGAAGTTTATGACTCCTTTAAATCTGCTCTAACACCTGTAAAGAACTGGCGTGATAGTTGATAAATCTAAAATCCTTAATATGCATCATCTATGATGTATATCATACAAAGAGTAAATTTACGAAAAGATAGGTTAATTTAACCCTTTCGCGACGGGAAGCGCAAACGCGCGCTTATCGCTGAGGCCGGCAGTCTCTTTCGCAAATGTCTGTCTAGGGCTGGAGACTTTTTCGTGATTAAGCCTAAATCCATGAACAGAACAATTAGAATATGTTATAGTGTCACTATAACTACTATCCGAATCTGCTTCAGAATCAATATCTCATAATTTCAAATAATTTGCGCCATTTCTGCTATTTTAAGCTCTAACACTTTCGAAGCTTCGACATTCTAACTGTAAAATGAGAAAAAATCGACGTCTACTAGATCTAATTATCCACTAAAAACTGGACTGCAAACCGTAATACCCAACGCTGTAGCGAAAATAAAACTCCCTGCTTACTATAAAGAAATACCACGTACGAATTTATAGAGCCGTCATAAAGTATACCATTCAGAAATATTCCTTTAAACTTACGTTTATATTATCAAAAACCACGTGTATGTGAGTCATGCTACTCCCATTCTGAGTAGAAGGTCAAATCTACCTGTATCTGTAACTGCATGGACATACAATGCCATCTTGTGCCAAAAGTTATAGTTTTTAAAACGTTCCAGGACACTGGCACAACTGTGTGACGTCCGGGGGTGAAGGAGGAAACGCTCTGGCACGCAAGCGTGTCGGCCGGGAACTGAGTGCGTTTCTTACTGGCACGTATACGTGACAGTCGACGCGAAAAGGTTAAATCATTTACGATGAAATGTAAAAATATTTATTTCTGTGTGGTGATATTAAATTCAAATTGAATTAGCCTTATTGGAAACTTTCTAGAAAACACTCACATCGAAACTTGATTAAAATATACCTTTAAAAACAAAAAATTACAACTGTAACATAACAGATATTCATCAAAACTCTATTTTTTAAAATTTATTCTTTTAACCCCTTCCCTGTTTCATTTTTTTCCCGAATTCGATCCAAAAAATGTCACATTTTTTTATTGCATATTTTTGTTCATTTTACATTTGTAAGCTGGAAAAAGTTATTAAAAGTAATATTTCTAATTATTTTAAGCATTTATAACAACTTTTTTGTTTTCAATGTTTTCCCTTTAAGTTGTCTTTTCTCACTCACGTGCGCCTGACGGGGAAGTTACATTTACAGTTGTGCCTATAAAAAAAGACAATTACTACGCAATTATTTTCGATTTCAATTACTACATAATTATTTTCGATTGCAAATAATAAAAGTACATCTACTTACCTTGTTTTTTCAAAGATCTGATTTAGTGTGATAAATCTTGAAACAGGGCGAGAGGCATAATCCCACGTCACAGTCCGGACAAAAATACCTAGTCTCTTTTCTAATTCTTTTGCCGTTGTCATTTTTTTTCAATGAACACACATAGCACTGTCTTGCGGGTCTTTGTTTTTTTTCTGTAGATGGAATTACCTCTAAAAAATGTCTCTCTGTCAGTCGTAGTGGAGTTGGTAAATAACCAGGTCGACCTTTCCTTTCTCCTACTGCTGCATTCCTTTCAATTAGTCGGTCGATAATGTCTAATCGAAACTGTAAATTTGTATCTTTACCGCCATGTTTTTTATACATCACATAAGCGTTCCATAAACTGATGTCTAGAAGATGAAAAAATATTTTTTTGTAGTATTTCTTCCCCCTTTTTTTATCACAGGATAAGTATTTAGGTTCTGATCCATTCGATCTACACCACCCATTGTATTATTGTATTCCATGACTACTCTCGGCTTTTGTTTCATTTCATTATTGGACGTGGATACTTGAACCATTTCTGGATTATGTACTGTAGATAAAAGAGACACGGGTTTTTTGTCCATCCATTTCATAACACACACTTTACCTCTCTGGTAAGCGACTATCTGCCCTTTTTGAAGTTTTTTTTTCAACAATTCTTTAGGAACTTCCTTTCTCTGAAGTTTTAATGTTCCGTACATATCTGTGCAGCAATTAATGAGCACGTCTGCTAATTCAGGTGATGAGTAAAAGTTATCTGTTGTCAGACAGTATCCTTTATGTAAAAGTGGTTGCATTAGTGTCATTACAACCTGCGACGATTTGCCCAAATGTTTGTAACTGTCACCAAACACAGTTCCTTTTCCTGTGTATATTAACAGAGACCATACATATCCAGTCTTTGATTCACAAAGCATGTACGTTTTTATTCCAAACCTTGATCGTTTTAGTGGAATATATTGTTTCCAACTCAGCCTTCCTTTGTATAACATAAGACTCTCATCTATGGTGACATCTCGTTCAGGGGTAACGACTTCTTGGAACCAAGTTTTCAAATGCTTTAGAACGGGCCATATTTAGACTAATTTTGGGCACTCATGAGAATTTATGTCAAATTTTTCATTATCTGAGAAATGTAAATAACTATCAATTATCTGGAAACGACGATATGACATTATTTTGGGAAAAAACGGTGTAGATGTAGAATGCCTCTTGCTCCAATACTGTTCTACTACTGGCTTTTTTATAATACCTTGAAGCATAATCAAAGCAAAAAATACCTGTATTTCATCTTTCGATGTTGGTTCCCATTTTTTTTTTCTGGAATGCCTACTAAATACACTATTTTGCATGCACTGCTCAGCATATCTATTTGTTTCCAAAACAATCAGGTCTAGCAAATAATCATCAATGAAAGCTTCATAAAACTGGAGTTTACCGTTAGCTATATCAATATTCACGTTAATTTTTGGATTTCCAATGAAAGCAAATCTAGGAGGTGGATCGGGTGGATTATTAGAATTAATTTCAAAAAATTGCCTTGCTTGTCTGAAATCATCTGTACTACTATCAGAGTCACTAGTGTCGCAGTCATCAAGAAAACTTTCACTACTTCCAAACTCATTTACAGATATTTCGGATTCTGATTCCGAATCACAAATTAGCTCCATACATTCTGAATCATCCATTATTTTATGATAAAGATAAATTCATTTATATATAAGTAATGAAAACTATCAAATGATGTGTAAAAAAGACGCAAAACACTCAAAGATAAAAACTCGCAGATAATGCAAAAAAAGCCCGCGCTTTTGAACCAATCAGAATGCACATTGCAAACTAGCATTTTGTGGGTAACTACTGCCATCTGTACCACAAATTTGACATTAAAAATAAAAAAATACTGCAAAAATAGCGAGAACTACAAAGAAATCAGACTGCCCGTACGCCGTACGGGCAAATCATTTAAGGCACGAACCCCTTGCACGTACGGCGTACGGGCAAAACAGGGAAGGGGTTTTAACAAGTAATCACTAATAAATTGTGAACTGGAAAGAAGTTTATCTAAACTTCAAAAAACATTGGAACAAATAATTAAAATTTTTCTTAAAATATATTCAATATTATAAAACTTTCACTACTACTTTCAATAAAAAAAGTCAAAATACTGATGAATCTCTCTTAAAGTTGAAAGAAAAATTATTTTCCCCATGTAAGTATTAAAACTTTTGAGAAAACAGTCAATTAAAAAAAAAAATCTGTCTATTAAATAAAAAATATATTTTATTTTAAATACATCCCAATTAGATAAATAACTATCTCTCATAAACATTTGAGAAAATTTTACATCCCTTGAGTTTCTTTTAACGTAGAACAGTTTACTTTTGATTATTAAATTATTCCACCTCACTTGTTCTGATGAACATCTAAGAAAGATAAATATTTGTACTTTCAAAAAATTTTCATTTCAAACTCCAGAAAACAGTGATAAAGTGTGCCGGCTTAGTAGAAATAAACAACATTAACAGCCACACAAAAAATGGGGCTCCTACGAAATTGAAATTTTGATATGGATAAAGTTTGTGTTTAATTCTGTTAGAGTTTGAAAGGTAAAACGGAAAGAAAAAATCTTGTTTACCTAAAACACTAGGAAAACTAATATTAAAATGCGAAACATCCATGTATTTTTAAAAGTTATTTGACAGAAAAAGAGCAAATAGAAATTCGATGGTTTCGTGGCATCAAGTTACTTAAGTACCAAAGCAACATTAATCTACTTTTTGTTAAAACACGGATGGAATGTTTTACAATTAAATAATACCATAATAGAAATAATAGTACCCGGCGTTAGTTTTTAATACACATGCTATATGTTTTAGGAAAATTTAAAATATTTTATTGAATGACCTTTTCAATTATTTATTTCAAGTAGGAAACTATAGTTTGATGGTAAGTAAATCAAATATTTTTTTTCCAAAAATAGCGACAAAAATAAATTATTTTCTTTTCAAAACTGTTTTAATTCTTAAAAACATTTTTTTAATTTCTAGTCTGTCAGAAACGATTAGACTGTAGAGCCAGTATACACGGATGAGCTTTCGGTACCAATATCGATCACTTAATGCAACTATATTCAATTAAATTACCTAATTATAATTAATTATAATAATGAGATTAGATCATCAAAGAAATTATAATAATAATAATAATAATAATACATAATTAAACGAAAAATAAATATTTCACAATAATTAGAATTATTATTACTCTGTTTCATTATATTTGTCATAATAATCATTTTACAGCCGGTATGTATGTGGGAAACAGTTAAGGTTACCTTATATATTGGACGTTGAGTAATGATCTAGGAAAGTATAACGCATCGAAACCCAATAACATTTTTTTACAAAAGGGGTTAAAATTGTATATTTAGTTCAGATTCATGTAAATAACGAGGATTGAAAGCGATTTTACCTAGACTTAATTAGAAATGATTAAAATTACCACCCCTTCTCTCCCCGAAAGTTCCCAGACACCCGGTCATTGACGCTACCGTTAACAAAGGCCAAAGTTGATCTTGCAATCACAGACAAGAAAATGCCACGGCTTTACCAGAAAACTTTCACGTAGCTACTTTACACGCGCCCGTTTTGATACTATGCAAAACGCGCTTAATTGGCCTGAAGAGCTAGAATTCTCTAGCACTTCATTATTATTATATTTATTCTATATTCCTTCAACGGAAGTCTAAACATTCTTTTTCCTTCCATTATTAAAGTAGTCGAATTATCTATAAATCCTGTCTTTGTGATATTATGTGTGTCGCACGGTTTTATCCGGAATATTTGTCTTTTATAAACTATTTTCCAGACTTTAAAACTGTCTAGTATTTGACGGAAATTATTTTAGAAAAATGAACTGTCAGAGGTTACATTAAAAGCAACGGTTATATATACATATGACATACAATTTTGCTGGGGTTGAGGTCTCTTGTCATGTGAAACGAGTGATCAGCGTTGTTTTGTTGAGCCAGGAAAGTATCGCCAAATCTCAATTCATTTACTGGAACAGTAAAAGGTTCATTGCAATTGAATGGGGCATTATTTTCGAAAATGTGATGTCAGTTTATTGTATCCAAATGATTAAGTTTGAACAATTTGGAGCAGGACCTCCTAAACTACGTATGCTTGTATGTTTAGTTCATTTGTGCCGACAATTTTTTAACTTATATTATTAACTAAGACATTTTTTTTTCAAATAATAACTTAAAAGTGGGATTAATTTCATGTGTGGTTTGGAAACAATCAGAGACTCTCAGGCGTTCAGCAAAAAATGCTGAGAACTTTAGTCAGAAGTACTGGTAGATATTTCTTACATGTTTGGGTGATATTTCTTACATGTCTTCAATATCTCTTGTACATGGGTTTAAAAATAATTAATGTCTATTGTTTGAGTTGAAATATAGACGCATTACGCTAGAAGTAAATGTGTCATCAATTCAGTATTATATTTTAATTTGAAACGAATGCAAAATTTGCAAAAGTTGGTTATACATAATATGGGAACACCTAACGCGTTTCAGAAGCATGCAGCTATATAAAATAATAATAATTATTATAATATCAACGACACATATATGAATAGTGATAAATTTTCGATTAACTATCCATTTATTCTAAAAATACTGAAGGACTTCAAAAATTCTACTATTAGTAAGTCATGTTTTTCAATATCATAAGTATATAAAATTAAAACTTTATTATTGCTTGTATATTTAAACTTAATAATCTCCATTTATTTAGTTTTCAGGTTTTCTAATGACATTTGCCAGTGAATGCTTTATATAGCAGTTCCTATTAAAAAAATTGCCATCATAATAGCAAAATGAGTACAAAAACTACAGACTATCATAAAACAACAACTTAAAGAAATATATATATATATATATATATAAATGAGGTTTAATGACGTACTATCCAGACATTCCACGCGTTACTAAGATTAAATGTGAATTCCAGAACCCAAAATCTACCGACATTAAGTGATACTTCCGAGCATTAAGTGATTGGATATAAAAGATAATTAATCAAGGTGTCAGTTAAACTATCTAATCCAAAGATAAATCTACGGCAGGAATTCAGTAGATAGCAAGTCGAATGTAAATATGATTAAGAAAAATCGCTCTTTCATAGGGGCAATGCGTCCTTTGTTCAAACAATGCAGAGTAGTTCTCGATAAAGATTGGATTTAATTCAGCATAAAAATAATATTCACATATTATCCAGAAATGCACATGTGGCCAGACGGATAAATATTCCAGATGAGCATATATACGTATATTTGTATATTTTTTGAAATTGTATTAAACAGGGAATATTTTTAAAACTTTTATCGCTTTACTATATATATTAATCGTGCTATAAACATTGATTAGAGAACACTCCCACATATTTATAGCGAGATAAAGATGCTCCTTAATGCTCCTCAGATATAAACTTACATCACTAATTTATGATATCCTATTAAAAATCGGATATTTTTATTTTAATATTATACAAAATATTTTAATCTTATTAAATGCATTTATTTTAAAAGATTGAACCTGAATGTATCGAAATTGCATGTCTTTTCAATGCTCTTCTCATAAAAAAAAGTTGTTATTGGCTAAGTAGTACGACGAATAAGCTATAATGGTACTTAAAAAAGGGCAAGTTTGTGTGTTAAAATTAGCAATCATTTTTGCACATTTTTGCGGTCATTCCACACTGTAAAAAAATCCAGGAACGTTCTTTGGAAGTAATGGGCAGCTGAGGTGCCTTAGAATTCCAAGGAGAAATACATGAATATACCAGAAATTTTACAGAACAAGTTATACTGTACTGTTAAATTTAGAGGAACTTTTCTTACTTGAACAGTAAAGTTCCTTCTATTTTCATATAGCGTTCCTTGAAATTCTAGGGCACATCAGCTGCCCATTATTTCCAAGGAAATTTCTGGATATTTTTACAGTGCATTTTTATTGATTTTTCTTGCGGAGGACAATGTTGAAACTTTATTTAGGATTGTACCATCTAGTTGTGCACCTCCTCTTTTGGTCGCAGTCGACTGGATAGTTTATCTATAGGGCCCCCAAAAGATCTTCAGTACATTACGCTCTACGGGTAGAAATTCATTAAAGCGTATTTTAGAGGTACTGGGCCATTTCAAACGATTTAGAAGTGATGTACGTTTTTAACGTTTTGATGTACGTTCTTAAAATGAATTTCTTCATCCAAAACAAAGTCTTCATCATTTATAGTTCTGCTACAGGGACACTCAAGATTTCCAATACATTACGGTCAATCAGCATTTTTGGGGACATTCATCCATTTCAAGCACAATACAGTCCTAACATTTAGTTACGTAATGGTCAGACCACAGTCGCGTGGTCACGTCCTTCGAAAATTACGTCAAAAGTCGCCAAGTTGGCGACTTTTGGTGTATATATTTAACTCTCATTGTTATTCGTAGAATATTGAAATTTCATGATTCTCGTAACATCTGGTTGTGCATCTCCATTTTTTGTTTCCAATCTACTGGAGAGTTTACTTACAGGACCACCCATAAGAGTATTAATACATTCATGTTTACGGACATCTTCAATTTATTATGTCTGTAGTCACTGTTTGATCCATGCCCGAAATTCCACAATTTATCATCTACCTTGGAGAGTTTTGCCAAAATACTGCTAAATTTGGCGCTAAAAATTTCGTATTTTACATAACTCTAGAACTTTTAACCGTAGAATATTGAAATCTTGTATTTAGAACTATTGTAACTGTTGGTGTGTACATTTTTATTTCCAGGTTCGACACGCCTTTGCCTTCTTCTCTTTGGCTCACGGCATGGACGTTGTCGGTTGTATTTGTAATCATGTAATGTATTTTCTGTGTGTGAGCTCGTTCAGTGCTAATAAAACATTTAATCAAGATAAAATGCCCAATCAATAACTAAGTTTCCTAACATGGTAGCCGAGATCCATGGTTTTGAAAATGTAATGAAGTCTGCTTGTAAATAAACTAAATTAAAGTGGGTCAAAATTCGAGTTCAAAGGAGTCGGTTACAAACAACATACAGGTGAAACTAATAAAAGCGGTGATGTGAAGGATCAGTGAAAAAAAAATCAGAAAGTTATGTGAAAACATGCAGTATCCAAGATAGACATCGGGATTGAGTTGCGCGGTTAATATTTTACAAGAAACAAAGGGAAAAATCCATGCCATAATGTGTTTACTTGTAGTGAGATTCGATACAAAATAGCACTTGTCGTCAAATTTGGCACGTTTGAGGATCATTTAGCAAGGTTCATCTATCATTATTAAGATTTATTTTATTCGGGAAACGTTAATTAACGTGAAATCGGTGAAGTAGTATGAATAACCATATGAGTAGCATGCTTCTAATTTCACCAAAGTGTGTATCTTCGCATTTCGCAATATCTAAAAACGGTAAGCGCTTTGAATATGCCCAAACATCTTTGCCATTGAAGCACCAACTAAATGAGGTGACCCGATCAAAAAATCGCTCGAACATATCTTTTCTGATTAGCGGGAAGTCATTTGCTTCAACTGTTCAGAATGAGTGTATCGATTGCGATTCTCAATTCCATCATTACAAAAATTGAATGCAAAGGAGAAGTAAATTTGAAAAGCACTAATATGTATCGGCGGGCTATTTTATTTACCCGAAGCTGAAATAACGTATGATCTGCCATTCAATAGATTATTGGAACATTTTTTGGGATGTTTTGCGAAATATAATTTTTAAAAAATCCGAAATTCTACTTTTTATTTTGCTTATTTTTCTTTTCTAAGTCAATTTCAATGATTTCAGAACATATATTCTCCATTTAAATGATGTCCGAAACAAAACAGTAAATTCCAACTATGACAACATTATTTCATACCTCATACATTCTGATTTTTCACCATATTAATTTGCATCGGGAAACGAAAGTTCTCTTGCTTTCACTATCTACATGTAACTGTGCTTTTTACAGGTGTTCTATTCCATTATTTTTTCCTTTATTGTTAGCACACTCCTCTTTTATTTCATGTAATTTTCACAGTTTATTTATACAGCTAATTTAATGTGCTTTCTTAAAATAAATGTGAGCTTTAAGCTTACCATATGAAAACACGTAAAATAATTTGATTTAAAATTGATGTATTAAAGTGTTGTTAATATTCAGAAGCCAGACATATTCGTTGATTTTAACTCGTCAGTATCTACAAAACTAAATCTTTAAATGAAAAATGTATCAAATGTCTCTAGAACGTCTCAAAGTTTTCTTAGAAAGTCTTAGAAATAGTTCGACACATAAAATTAAGTCAAGTAAGCTAGAATCTTCTTTCGAACATCACTTAGTGTGACGTACGTGCAAGTTAATTAGTTATATTAGTTTGTTTTGCATGTTATCATGCAAAACACAGTGTTGGAATATTAAGACATTCTATTTTCAGATGCCAAAACCAAGGAACTTGCCAATTTTCTCTTATTCTATCAATAAATCTGGTTTTAAAGGTATCTTTCACAGCATAAAAGCTAAACTTATCGACTTTTCAATAGATGTGAGGGTGTGGTTGACTAAAAAGAAAAGCGGTCGACGATTTTAATCATATCCCATTTTTATGCAAGAGTAATAAGTGAATTCAAAGGGCGTGCCCATCAAACAGTTGACTGTTGAACAAATGTTTGTAGATAAAGTAAAGAACTTTACTTTTCTTGAAGAATTAATCTGAAATTATCGAGCTGTTAGATTTAATCTAATGATAGACTATGAAGACAGGACTAGATGCATCAATGGGTGTGTGTCAATAATCTCGCATTTATAAAATATACAAACTTGTTTGTTAAACTTGTTCAGTGGATATTCCATCTGCACTTCAACTGCTTTTAAATGTATTAAAATTTTGTTATTTTCCAAATTATTAGGTAAAATATTTGGAAGGTATGAAATATTAATTATTCATACATAAAATTTATTTTTATTTTTTCAAGTTTTTTGGAAATTTATGCTCACTGAATGCTGTGTAGTGATAGTTAAATTTTCACTTTCTAAAGTTTAAAAAATATATGAACAGTCAAAATATGAATCTTTGTTACTTGAATTATACGTGAAGAATTATGGATCAGTCAGGTTAAAAAAAAGGGAAAAAATAACATTTCAGAAGGGAATCAATAGATTGAGTTGTACTCATAGAAAAATGTACATGACTAGAGACACAACCCAAACTGGAATCTATATGGAATACCACACACAAACATTCCAAAACTATAAATGATCCTTATAAGAATGGAAATGTAGAGTGGAAGTATTCAGAATTGGCAGATCATCTGAAGGGATGTGCATAAGATTTAATGGTTGTACTGGAAGTTATTGGTTCTTTTTTCTTTACAGTTTTACGAACCGTGCTGAAATGTCCAGAAATCTACATTTCAACTTCCAACACCAATATTTTTCATTTTTTTCAGTGATGTTTTTGCACTTCTGCAGCTATATCTTCCACTGAGAAAGTTTGTTTTCCTCTCTCTTGTAGATGTTTGGTGAAATAAGGCGAAGAAATCATCTTCTACAGAAGATTGGCAGCTATCGAACCAAAGTTCTTCCTTTTACCAATCATTACATTAAACAAGTTCAAACAACTGACGCATAGTCTCCATTCTTATTTAGTCAGTTACTCAATCACAATCTCATACCATTGATGAGACTTAACGAGCTTCTCGAAAATAGAATAACGTGACATAAATATATACCACGCTGAGTTACTTACCTGCTGACCTCAAAATTATTGCGATACCAATGACATGCCATCTTGCAACACCCTTCAAAATAAAATGATCTTGTTTATTTAAACTTTTAAGTAACATACGAAGCTACTTATTTAATGTTACGTATTTGTTGTTAAACTACAAAATCAGCACGGATGGGAAAAACACGGTCAAAATCACGGGCATTAGAGCACTTCTGAGGACTATGCTTTCGCTAACCTCTTGTTGGTACCAGATGATCGAACGTGAATGTTAGAATGCGAAAACAAAAAATACAAATTGTGCACTTTGAAATGACATGCATTCGAAGGGCTCGCTTACATGCGACAGCTAAAGATACATCTATCTATTTTACTCAGGTCTGCTGACTTTTTCCTACACTGCAAAAATTTACAGAAAAATCTGTCGGCCAGGACGCCAGTTTATTTCCGCTTTTTTTTACAGAAGTCTTAGGTAAATTTTACAGACTCTCAGTTTATTTTACAGAATTTTTTCGTATGCGGAAAAAAATACGGAAGACTTCTATAAAATATACGGAAATAAAATGGAGTCCTGGCTGACAGTTTTTTCTGTCAACAGACTTTTTTTTTGTAGTGCAACAGCATATCCTCACAGGTGCTCTATTGTCTGTAACTTTGATCGTCTTTTTCCCATCAGTGATGATTTTTTTATTCAACAATTAGCGAACATGAATTCAATAAGTAGTAGTGTTATTTAAAAGTATTAAAATTACAAGATTATCCTGTCCTTACTATTCAAGTAAAAAATAAAACAAATATCAAATGAACGACTAAAATACAGTTGTATACTTAATAGTATTATAGTACACAATATACAATGTGTTCTGTTCCAAACAGAACCAGTTTTACTCTTTCACTCTACGCCTTTTCCCTGGACATACGGACATAAGCGACTCGTAAATCCTTTACGTGATGAAGACGCAAGCTAAATGTACTTTGAACGGTTTTTCAACGGGCTTGTGCTTTTGTGGTAAAATCTCCGAAATAGAATAATCCAATAACTATTACAGTTACACAAGTGCAGTTTCGTGTAAAAGAATGTTTGAAGATCAAATTTCATTTTTATAATTGGAATATTTATATTTTAAGCCACAGCTAAGAATTTTTTTAAAAAATGCGCGGCACCTTATAAAGTTTGGTATAAAAATTTACTTCTAAATGGAAATATTTAAATATATGCATAGTAAAAAGTCAATAGATAAAAGAGATCCTCTTAAAAATACTGTGAAATAACCGGCACACACACAGATATATGTATATAAATATATATCAATTCTTGCTAAGCTTATTCAAACATTTGCAGTATTCGTAGAATTTAGCTAAATGATAGGAAACAAATATTTATACAAATTTTTGTGCGAAAATATCTCTACATATTAGTGAAAACTTTAAAAATACGAAACATTTTCATGCATCAGCTTATATTATCGTAAATTTTCTACCTGTGAAAACGCATTTCCTGCAGATAAGAGCGTAATTCTGAAACCATAATTCAATACTGCGGTAATTCATACTCTGACAGATCTTAGTTACTCTTATCTGAAACCAAATATTCAAAGCCAATCGTTAAACACTGAGCTGGAATTTATTGAAGCAATTTATAAAGAAATGATGGGAATAAGTTAATCAATAATGATTACGTTTTTGGATAAAACAAAAATATTTCTCCTAAGTGTGCTGTATTCAGTATCCAGTAACTTAATATTTAGATTAATGTAAAATGTTCTGACGAAATAGTTTAAAGCGTGTTTTGTAATTTATGATCTTTCCGTTAAAGTTACATTTATGAACTTTTATTTGTGCTTTTGGAAAACTGTTCACCAGCAATTTATCGCTTAAAAGCCACTCGATAGAAAGTATGATTACTACTTTTTGAAATATATTTCGAAGATTTTTATAAGAAGGGGGAAGTCGACTATAACCAGGCAGTCAATTTTGAACTTATTACTGTTGAAATTTGTCTAAAAGCTCATGGGACTAGTTTAAACACTATCCATTGCCGAATGTAAAACAGTGCATTTTATTTCCTTGTAGAAGCAGATGTTATGAAAAATTCTATCACAAAAGCCTTGATTTTTATATTATTTATTTTACATTAAACTTTTAAATTGCATAAAGATTTATTATAGGTAAATCTGATAACTCCTCTTTACATGGCATTTGAAATATGTTATGTCTTATTTTCTGCTAAATGACCTTCTAAGTCAAAACTGATTAGTACAAGGATTTGGACTACCATTTTCTTACTTAGTAAAACAGAAATATTTTTTCAACTTAAAATATTAAAATTATAATACTAAAATTATAAAATATTTTATAAAAAAATAAGTAAAATGAAAATTTATTTTATCTATGTTTATCTTCTAGATTGGTGAAGTCAACCCCCTTATACTCATGGCGATCGTCTGCTGTCAGTCACAGCTTACATTGAGAGTGTTTGGATAACCAATGAAGCACACACTTTATAATTCTAGGAGTTTGTAGTGCCGTTTCTCTCTGCATACCCACTCATTCCTTTTCTCCTAGATAGCCAATCTTCTCATATCAAATATATTGAGCTAATAACTGCTTCAATTGACAACATGTGATTTCATTGATTTCCCACTTCTTTGTACTCACCACTTATAGCCATGCTTAATACTACTTAATACTACTTTTAAGTGACTTGAATTGGATCTGAGATATTGTGCAATCAGTTATGTCATCTGTTTTTGCATGATTGTTGGCTTGCTTGTTTGCTTGCCCAGTTTATAAATCAGAAATGGATCTTGAGTAGCAAAATTAAACGACGATACCAAAAAAGAAAAGAAAAACTTAAAGCGGAAACTGCTAGACCGTAAGCAGAAAACTGAAAAAAAAACCGTAGATAAATACTAAGTTTAGAATTGAAACAGAGTTCCATGAGTAATTTAAAGATGACATCAAAAGAGATCAAACTTCTGTCTTTTCTAATAAAATGTACTCTTGGTCAAAAAATCTTTAAGGGTTGATTAACAGGGATTTCTAAGCAGGCTTCCTCTAAGTGCCGTAAATGTTGGATTTTCAATGTTCTAGAATCAAAGCGACTATTTTTTTAAAATAAGCCATGATTGTTTGAGAGAGGACGGTCAAAGACTATTTATTTCAAGTTTTTTTCTTAGATTGGTCAGTCTGTTGTTCCAGTTCAAAATTTATGTAGGAATTTTAACTCACTGCCTACGGTCCAATCGAGCTGAAGCTTTGCATACATGTGTAAATCTTATAACACTGTGTACTGCTGTTTTTAATTTGTGGATGGTTTTTTTAAAAATTAGGTATTAAATATCCTGTACCAAAAATAGTGTTTTTTCTCGCATATCTTAGCGTATCTTACTAACTATTGATTCGACATTTCTTATATTTGCATCGTAGGACCGTTCTTTGAGTTCTGAAAAAGATGATATCAGCTTGGATTCTCTAGCTTAAATTTTAATTTTTAGGATTTTCCAAAAAATGATATGCCTACAATTTTTTATATGAGGTCAAAAGAAGTATTATCTCCTGAAGCTTTTAAAAACTTAATATTATTTTACAGTGAAAAAGGTGATATAGAATAAATTTTAATTTTTTTTCCTTACACTAATTTTATTTATTTTACTATAGGAATTAGCATGAAAAATAATCTTTTATGTGAAATTTCACATGAAATTGTTGATACTCAGAACTCTGATTTGTATTTTTTTCTTGAAACCTATTAATTATACATATTTTTATCAGTTGATTTTAAATCCATTACTTTAAGGGGAGAGTTCACCCACTCGAGGCATGAAATCACTAAAAATTACGCCATCTTCAGAAATCTTTGACAAATTATTATAGGTATTAAAATGATTTTTTCAGGCTGGTTGCAATGTTTTCCATAATAAAAATAAAAAATTAATAAAATACAGTTTATTTACTACTTAAAAGCACAAAAATATAACACAAAATTTGGCGTCTTCAAAATTAATTTAATGCACTCCGCTTAGGATAACATCGAAAGGTTTAAATGCTTTTCAACAAATTTCACGTCAAATCAAAGAAGGTACTGTTGCTAATGTATGGACTACAATCATTAAGTAATTTTAAAATTGCACGATCAATTTTTAATTTTGATTACTAAAAAAAAAATCTTGCATTTTTTGTTGTTTTTTTGTTTGTAAAAAATTTTGTATCTGTTTTATAATTGTAATTATAGTACATTTTAAGTATATCAATGCTTTACGAAGTCCTGAAACTTTTAAAGAATTATGTTGACGCGTTCCAAAGATACGCTGCGCGGAATGTTAAAATTTGAAAATTCTGAGAAATAAGAATTTAAAGACAAAATTTACAATTTTTTTTTTTCAATTCCTTGCTATCTCATGAAAAATTTTCGCTATATCTCATGAAATAAATATCATATTTGAAATGTCTGTATTTAAATTGTTCACAATGAAATAAACTATAATTTAGGATTAAAAAACAAAAATCGATTTTTCGGCCGTATTTCAGTGAACTGTTCCCCTTAAAGTGACTTTTTTAATCGATTTAAAAAAATTGTAGGTTTATGAAAAAAATAACATTTTTATTTGTAGTTAAACATCTTTTATGAACAAAAAGCAGTTTACAATTTATGAACGCAATTTCTCATGAGGCCAAGGAACTATGACCATCAATAACAATCTAAGAGCGAGAAAAAAAGGTATTTTTGATCCACTGCCAAGCGCTATTAAACGAAGCGAATCGCGATTCACAAAGATAGTATCATATGGCCAAGGAAACGCCGTAAAATTGAGCAAGAAGGATTTTGCGATTATTTCTTTTAATTTGCATGTTCAATTTTAAATAAATACATATGCGATAAAATTAGATCGCATCATTTAAATATTTATATCATTAGAGATCCATGTCCTTAGTAATTTAAATCTGAAAATAATTTAGATGAATTTGAAATTTAGAAACGAAGATGAGTGTATGGGTCATACGTTTCAGCGAAATATTCCTCAGTAGCGTTTAGGAATGAAATATTTTTTTGTAATGTTAAGCTATACTAAATCAATTTTTATTTGTATTTTCCATTTTTATTTAAATAAAAAAATCCTCTATTGTTTTCAGTCGCTCTGCGTCCTACAGTTTCAAATCTTGTAATTAATTTTTTACCCACTACCAACGGACTCTCAGCTTCCAAATTTATCATTTGGATGGGTTTCTGGTAGAAATAGAATATTATGCTTGAACTTTTAATTATAATCCTGTTTCAAACCTAGTGAAATTATATTAAATATTTCTCTATACAGTGTAGGTCCGGTGTTGATTGCGTCAGGATGGCTGAGTGCCTAAATCACACATTTCGGCCTCTGGTTCTCTTGGACACTTTGTGTTCTAGTCTTACTCAAAACAGCGTTATTTTTAATTTTGTACTTTTCAAATTATTTTTTATAGAATTTTTGATAAAAGTGTGACATTAAGTCTAAAACAAATACTGAATTTTTTATTACAAAAATATACAACAATTATTAAACTTTTTAATCTGAAAATGCCTCATCTCTGTTTTAGATAGACAATTCAGGCACTAATGCGTGCAGTATCAACATTTCAACAGTTACTCAAAAACTAGAAAGGAAAGCCCGTTGTGAAAGCAATTAACCGGGACGCTAGAAAAAAAATGACGAAAATGTGTCTACACTCAATAGACTCAATATATTTAATTTTCGTCCACTTCATATCCAATTTTTATAATCTACCCAGGTCGTATTTTAATGCTCTTCTGAAAACGTCCGAAAACTTTTCGTATTTCAACGATTTCGTTGTATGTAAACAACCCCTCTTGTATTAATGCTTCATGCATAAGATTTCATTTTAATAGAAAAAATGAAATTTTTTTATCTGGAAAAATTATTTTAAGCGAATTGGAATCACGAATTTCCCTTCGAAGCCTGATGGCAGTGTCCTCAATATGACTTCCTGTCAATTGCGACACCTAATTTTGCCACGTAAATGATTAACTTCTTTTACTCCCGAAAATAAAATGGATCTAAAAATAGAGAGAAGTCGTTTAAAAATGAGAGAACGGGTGCATTTTCAGATTTTTAAAGTAGTGCATATTGTTTTTTATATTTTTATGCAAAATTATGAAAATTTTCAACAATTCCTACAAACTGAGTAGACGTCATTACGCTTTTGTGATTAACTTTTTTTAACCTTTTTGGAGTAATGGCGGTAAAAGTATTGGAGTGGTTACCTGGAATTGTTACAGTGAATCGGGGATTAGCGTAACTATTTAGTATGATAAATAATTATTTTAACATTTGCTGGTATGTTTTGCATATTTCCAAACTCTAGAAGGAAAAAAGAATATTCGGGATCGAAAAAGTTTAGCCTTTTTTTTCCGTCATATCCAATTATGCTTTTATGAAATATATACTGACTCCTCTAACTATATATATACATTTCGCTATTTGTTGATACTTTCGGTAAACTCGAAGATGACTGATAAATATATGTTTCCATTTATAACATATGCAATCATGTTATTTTTTTAAATGTAAACTTTCGTTAAAACTAATAGTGTAACTCATTAGAATGTTTTCTTATCCATTTAAAGAGAAAACATTAAAGTTTAATTTACTTGTTCACACCAACATGTTAGTGATCCAAACTTTAAAAAATTCTTACGCACTGGGAAGTAGAAATAATTTATCAGTTTCACAGGTAACCGAAAGTAAAGAAAAGGATTAGTTTAACTTAAATATGATCAAATACCTTACAGCAAATTATCACCTTTAGAGTTTAAAAAAAATCTATGTTAAAAGAATGAATAAGTTACAGATTTTACGTTTATTTTCCTATCCTTTTTCAAAAAGGTTCATAATACGTTCAAACATTGTCATTTCTAAACCAATCTGGGAATTCCGTTTTTTAGCGTTTCAAAATAAATTAATATTTAATATGAATATAATAGTTTACTTCCAATATTTTCTACTTAATTTTTACTATTAATTTTAAGAAAAGGTTTTCTACTAATATATAAAAATATTTGCCACTCCTTTTCATAATTTATTTTGTTATTTATTCACGCACAAACTGATTTTAAAATTTAAAAACCCTGTTAACTTCCTACTTTAACAGCCGACAACTGCCTTCTGAAAATTCCTCCAGCACTAAACCTAATGCATTGTTTTCTCCAGTTTTCTTGAAAATTAATATTATTACATTGTCATTAATTAATGCAGTGGCCCAGTCGGATAGGCTCGGTTCTCATAAAAATGTCGAAGTGGTGCCGACCTTGGCCAGTTTTTCTGAGGATGACAACCTCCTTCGCCAAAACTGCTGGCGAACCGTGTATGCTAAATGAAGCTGGTGCAGGTAAAATCTGTCGTGGCTGTATTTCGTTCAAAAGTATCAGGCCGTTCATAGGAAGCAACTTTGGTCTGCCTACGAGCAAGTCCCATAATGAAACTGAAAACATCTCCAGATCTCGTAGTGGTAAAGCCTGTAGTCGGCATCTGATCTGACCATTAGATAGAAAAAAAAGAAATATATATATGTAATAATAAAATAAACTTTTCCAATTTAACCTAATTTAATTTAATGTTATTTGAAAAAGCTTCTTTGTTACTCTTACTGTAAAATTTTCTCGGCCATACAAATATTACGCTCGGAGACGTTTTTTGAAGTTCCATAAGGAGTAAAATTGTTGATTCAACAGTATCTTCAGTTTTCTGTGGTTTCATTACGATGCACTTTTAAAACTCCTGGGTAAGCAGGTGTTTCTCATGTATTGATTGACAATCTAATTAACTAATTACGTTTGAGAGTAATGCCTTCGCGATCGCACTGCACCCTGCCAGCAGGTGGAGTAACTAAGGAGTATTTAAGCAAGAACGCGGAAATCTTGAGAGCTTAGCTTTTTAGGAGTTTGGAACGTGAAGCTTAGCTTAGCCTTAGCTTCGGGCTTTTAGACTGCGATGTAAGAATATAGCCACGGAACTAATAAGGTCGCCGGCCTGACTCCTGCCCTCTGTCCGAACTTTGAAATAAACTATTTAACCTAGAACCCCAATGGATTTGTGTCGATCATTTCAACAAGGGATGGCGTAAGGCCATTCCTTACCCATATATACTATGCCATTTATACTTCACTGAAAATTGAATTTAGTGCATTTTTGTACTTTCTTCTCTCTTGTTCATTCTTTCTTTTTTCTCTGATAACTCAGATTTCGTTCAGATCTTTTTTCACTGATACCAGGCTAGATATAATACAGCCTGAACTGATATGCATAGTAAAACTCGAGCGGTCATTTGTACCACGAAACTGTCTATGCAAAATTATGTATGTAAAAAATAACTTCGTGGCTTTTATTTTTGATATCGCTATGACTTGTTATTGACTGGAAAACGAAAAATGTATTCCGTTTCATTCTAATCAAAGCGAGTATTTATGATTGAACACTAAATTTTACTGGTTATTTGTTTCTGTGTGATTAAAGGCAATTTTTGTATCCGCTTTTCAAAAAGATCTGTTTTACAAGCAATAGATGAGAGACAAAAAATAGAGCTGTTGTGTTTCAGATAGCAACTGGAAATCTCTGTCTCATCGTCTCGTCGTTCCGCCTCTAAAACTTTTTTTTTTTCTCGCCACATCAAATTAAATTGGTATATTTTTAACTGGATATTGTGAATTATATACGATTTTTAAAGACAATGTTATGAAATCTGTAATAGTGCAACGATAAGAATAGACGGAAGGAAAATATAGTGATATGGAACTCCTCGAAATTACGGTGGTAAGGGTTAAGCAGTAGCACCGTGTGTGTTTTGATACTGTAAACATTGTCTGTCTGAATTACGATTTCAAAAAGTCTCCGAGATGGTTAGTTCAAACAGTTAATTTTGATACATTAGCCAAATACTAGCACGTGTCGCCACTTTAAATTGGTCTGACGTAAATTTGTTATCCCATATCCTGATTTTATTCCCTCTTTGTCACATCAACCCTAATAGCACAGATGGTCACAAAAGAGTCGCTGTGACGTCACAGAGGGTCACGATTGTCACAGGACTGTCACATACTACCCACATTGTGACTTGTGAGTGATGTGACTCTACTGTGTGGTCACTGTGAAGTTTATTTGTGACCAGTCACCAGGTGACGTCGCCGTGAAGTCACCATGTGACTAGTATGTGATCGGTCGCTAAGTGACTCCACTGTGAAGTCACCACGTGACTAGTATGTAATCGGTTGCTCAGTAACTCCACTGTGAAGTCACCATGTGACTAGTATGCGATTGGTCGCTCAGTGACTCCACTGTGAAAGTCACTGTGTGACTATTTTGCGACTTCTGATTTTTTTGGACTTCAAAATGACGTCACACTGGCCGCTTTTGCGACTTTGGATACATACTCATTTTTTCTAATATTTTGTGACAATTTCTTTCCTGAAACATTTAATAAATAAATCCGAAAATAGTAATTCAATAAAACCTCGCAGTTATGTAGTAATGGAATTTAGTTTAATTTATTAACTTTTAAATTCCTTCGTTTAAACAAGACAATATTATTTATAAAAAAATATTATTCTTAAAAATATTAGAGTTAAGAGTTCTAATCACAAGTAAAAACTAAGTATCTGTGATTAAAATTAACAATTTCTTTCATATCCCCAAGGCATGTATGTTTCGATAGCGTATGTAAGGTTTAAATTTCGGATGGGGGGAGGGACTATCCGGTATTTTCAACCTTATTGTTACTAGAGTAAATACAAATGTCTCAAAATTGCTGTTTTTTAATAATTGCCTTTAATCACACAGAAGTTCACACAGAAGTAAGTTTTCAGATCCCCTCCCCCTTTAAATACGTCTCTGGTATGTTTGAAAGTTCCACTACGAAAAATTTGAGATAAAACTATGGGTCTAAGTCAAAAATACTTTATTTATTTTATCTAATGCATGTTTTTCCAATTAATTTTATTTATTTTTATATGAAAACCCTTTTATGCAAAATATAGCAAAAATATAAATCTTTTCCCTCATACCTTAATATATCAAACCTCACATGTCGCACATTACAAATTTATTTCATAACCGAATAAAAAATTTCAATAAATCATTAGTTTTTTCCGATGAAAACCTAAATAAAACAGCACATTATCTCCTGAAAATAATGATATTTTTTATATTAATTAAAAATAAATATATATATTTATATATAAAACTTATTTATAAAATACTCACAGAAAAATTTTAAATTTCCAAAAGAAGCCGTCAGAACTAGCTTTTGCAGCCGTCAGTTTACTTTTAAAGGCTGCCGAGCACGGTAATCACAGCGTTGCGGTAAGATGCTGGGCTAATAACCATTAGATCCCTGGTTCGATTCTGGACCTCAACTTCTTTTTGCCTGAGAGTTTGGTGCTGCCATCTGGTGTATGTTTTAGGTAACACTTTTTCCCCGAATTTTTTCGCTGTCGCAAAACTGTCTCATCGTGACTTCTCTGAACGGTCGCAATGCGACTACACAGCGAGAGGACATAGGGACTCTGGCGTGACTTTGCTGCGGAGTCGCGGCGACTGTTTGTAACTCTATTGTGACAGTATTGTGTGGTCGCATTTCAGTCACAGGGACTGTTGTGCTATTAGGGAAATACCAGTGACTTTGCTTCTAACAACTGGAATTCTTGTGAGTTATGATGTTTTATATCCATAAGAGAGAATAATACAAAATGTTTCTTCTATGATACTAAATTTTTCAATTCCCAAAATGGTGTTGAGTACAGCGTTTAGGCAGATAGTGATTGCCTTTGTGGTGAATTATAAAAACTATGTTTACTACTCAGCCTGAAAACTTGCTTTGCGCAATTTTTCACACTTTATTCCAGTAAAGCCTATTTTAAACAAACCATTAATCTAGAATAAATTTACATTTTGTTAAAAAAAGAAGGAAAATGTAAAAAAGAAGCTGAAAACCACTGCAGGGTTGATTGTTACACTCATTTGACGTCAGAAGTAGGAGCGTACTAGGATAGGCATCTGTGGTCTTGCCGCAATATTGAATTTTGCTCATTTGGTGTATGAAAAGACACAGACAGAAATTGATTGCTCATAAGCAGACCTTGATTATCGCACAGGCTTTTGTGGCATATGTCCTGTGCAATCATCCAGAAATAGGCTAAAGATTAAGTTTAGAGTGATATATAGAGGCACAGAAAGCCAGCTATATATAGGCGCACAAAATTTGAAAATTGCACTGGATATTATGGTCAGGTTCTGCTCATTTGTGAGTATTTTCCGTGGAAAAAATACATATTTTAAGCAAGTGGAAAACATAATGAGGTTCCATGTTACCATCCCTTCTTTATAAATATATAACTTATCGAAAAGTTTAGTATTGCTGTAAAGTCAACCTGACAGCTGGTGGTTATGAAATTTCTTGCTCTAATTATTCAGATTGTTGAGTAAGTTAAGCGAATCTTCCTTCCAAAGCCAACCTTCGCCAGATACCGGCCATGGTTTCGGACTATTTGATCTTTCACCAGCAACAAACTACGCAGGCGAAGGTTCATTTAAGAAGCTCTAAAAAAGAAAGACTCTCCGAAACATCTTACGCGTGTAGCGGTTTACATTGACTGTAAAATTCATTTACCCTGATATTCACAGTCAGTAAAATAACGGAAAATTTGGTAAGCTTTTTTTTCTTTTAAAATACATCTGCTCTTCTCAAATGAACTATCGCCTAGGACGCTATTATCTACCAAATAGCCGGTGACTTGTCCGGCTATTCCTGTTGGTTGATGATTTGTTGGTTGGTGACTTGGGAAACAAAACTCACAATACTAGTCTGTTTTGATATCATTTCTTTAAAATGACATCCTTTTGCAAACTATCTGCAGCTAGAACACTATGAATAAATCGCAACAGAATTGAATTATTAAAAGAAAGTGGTT
This sequence comes from Cheiracanthium punctorium, assembly GCA_038373885.1. Taxonomy (NCBI): domain Eukaryota; kingdom Metazoa; phylum Arthropoda; class Arachnida; order Araneae; family Cheiracanthiidae; genus Cheiracanthium; species Cheiracanthium punctorium. Next base: position 89,718 of record JAWZYV010005987.1, on the reverse strand, counting down.
CATACAATGCAATTCAATAGTGGTTAGTTAGGGCATTAGCAGTGGCTAGAATCCATCCAACAATACCTCGAATCAGGGTTCAATTCCCAGCATAGATTTGGGTCTCATTTCGTCCATCCCTTCATAGGAAGCAACTTTTGTATACCTATCAAGTACCTCCATAACAAAGTGGCCAATACTTCCGGCTTTAGTAGCACCCAGCCCTACCATGGCTGAGTGTAGAGGATACTGAACATGGTAGATGGCTGAAGTATAGAGGTCCAGGGTTCTGACCCACCCCACAGTTGTCGATCTAGCAGTCTAGAGTTTGGGGCTATTTTTTAAAGATGTAACAAGAATACGCTTTATAACTCCTTGCAAAGTCCTTCGACAAATGCATCCCCCCCCAGGCAGATGCATATAGGTTTGCCATAACACGGCACACCAAAGGTCAATGCCTGTAAACATACAGTGCCCGATATTAAAAAATATAGTTATAATTTCTCCATTGTAAAGAAGTGGTAAGAACACATAATAATTATTGTCTAACTTATTTTTCTTATAAACAGTTTAAATGTCAAAAATAGCACGATGAAAAATGGAATAAAAGGAAAAGGAAAGACATTGAAACTTAAATAATCTTTTTTAAGAATGACAAGCTACCTAATTAGGAAACATTCACTGCCGTAATACATATTCGTATAATACAGACGCGGAACATGAAATAAAATATATAAATATTCTCTATCGGAAAAAATATATATTGTCAAACAGGAAATGTTCTTTACTTGGTACGATATTATTCTCAGACACATCTTCAAAATTCATAAGAAAATGCCGCATCCTTTAGAATTGAAAAAATTAAGAAAAAACTTTTTTATTCGTTAGCTTTTTGCATTCTTTGACATACACTGATTAGTATTCATCTGGGACGTCGGTGTCCGTATACTCCTAATTTCTGTATTTGTAGACACCGTCTTCTTTACAAGAAAATGATTAGAATATTGACATTTCTCCGAAAGAATTAGAAAAATTCTGTTCTTTGTTTGATTCGAATTTTTAAATTATATCTTAGAAAGAAAATGCGTTTCTCTTTTTTCAAAATTCTTCTATTTTTTTTACTGAATTATTTAAGCTTGCACTTTTAATTTAAAATTTTTAACAGTACTTCTTTTAAAGGCATTTGTTGTTTTGAGAATAATTTTTGAAGATTTAATTATGCTTAGAGACAGAATAGGTAAAATGAGCTAATTTAAGAAATTCATTAGATTTAGGCATAAAACAAAGTACCAGCACGATTATAAGTTGCATTTTGTTTTCAGAATATAAAGCCATGTTCTTTACAGCTGCGGAAAAAACGCTCTTTATTTAGCCGTCGTTTCTCGTACAGCAAAGTCATGTATATCAATCTTCGGCAAATAACGTATAATTTAATTTACTATTAGTTTAATTTGTATAAGGGACCGTTTACATATTTAATTCTGCATGAACTTCGGCTTTTTTCAAAGGCAACACTCTATTTTGACTTTATTAAACGAAAGATAATCTTCAAATTACCCCAAATATAAATTTTCACCAATTTTATTACATAATTTCAGGAGATATTTCAAATTAGTTTTTGCGCGATTTTAAGGGACTTTCTGCAAATTGAAAAACGCTATTTGTAGGTTTCGAACTTTTCGCCTTTCATTAATTTTTCTAGCGACTGTTGAAAGAAATAAATATCATTTATAAGGAAAATACTGTTTCTAGTCTTAACGTTTTTTGTACTGAGATTATCAGGGGTAGAAATTAGAACATTTTGCAAAGTCTGGAAAAAGAATTGTAAACTTTAACCAGTAGAATTTACAAAGTGTTGGTATGAGAATTGACCTTGATGTTTCACAAGACCTGGTACGCATAAGTATTTTATTTATGTAGAGTTATTTATTAATTTACGTTCACCATCATAGTGCAGTTTTTGACATTGCTGTTTTAACTAGCATTTACTTAAATAAATTTAGTTCAACTACTATTCCAAAACAAAGACTGTATCCAGCATTTTTTTGGTATTTGAATTCCCGAATCTATAAAACTTTTCAGATTGGACTTGAATAGAAAGACAGTAAAAGAGAATTCAAAAAATGATTTTAAAGTTCTTGGAAGATACTGAATATTTTAGTGCCCCGTGTTTGACAATGTTATATTTTGGTATGATCATTTTATTTACTTATATATTAAGAATCACCTATGAGTTAGAATTCGCACATCCAGGAAAATACTAAGATCAGTTCAGGATATCGGAAAATAAGAATACCTTAAGTAAAATGTAAGATTCCTGTTTCATTTTAAAATGTATTAGTTCTTTCGAAACGGTAGTATTCCTTATAAATATGCCAAGTAAAAAAAAATGTTGTATTTTAAAAAAAGTGCAAAGTTTGAAATGATCTGTCGCACTGACATGTAAATGACTCACGTGAGAGAGTACAAGAGAACGAAATTCATATTTTACTTTCGAGTAAAGTTTAGTTTCAATCATATAGTGATATTTTGTAATATAATATTTTCTCTGTATCTGATGTATGTTTTCACAGACAGTTGAGATCTGATGTGTTTTCACAGACAGTCTCTCATGGTATAATTATGCAAGTGTGGAAAAAAATATTTAATATATTCAGGACATCTAATCTTAATAGATCTTACTAGCAGGTGTCTAGCATGTATTTCTACACTGATCCGTTCTTAGTAAGCAATGTCAAATTTGTAAATAAATATACGCAAATGTATAATTTCAATTAGAGATATGATTCGTATTTTTTATTTGATGGCAAGATTTTGATAGGTTCACTTTAAAGCAAATAATAATAATGTGAACAGGTAGGTTTAAAAAAATGCATGATTTTGATAGAACATTTAGATATTCGTGAAAATTCTCGTTACAAAGTCCTTCTCGATGAAGGAATTATTATAGTGCAAAGGGTTTTCTTACTTCATCCTCTCTTTCAATCAATGAGATATTTTGGACTAGACGAAAGATTAAAAATAACTATTCTTATGATGGAACATTGCATAATGCCACAAAGCCCAAAGAAATCAAAAGAGGTAAGAAATCACCAGCATCTTTCTCTGCAGCCTTTGAGTAAAATTCTGGAAGTGGCTTGCGCACTTACTTCCTACTATAGAGACGCGTATAACAAGCAGTTTGGTCAAATCTTGCCTAATGGCACTGGGTTATGATAGGCTAGAAACTCCTGAACTAAACTGACGTGTTTTCCGAGTTATACTTTGGAATTCTATCTTGATGATGGAAAAATCATTCCTATTAAAAAAAAACTGTTACTATGTAGTACTTTTCATTAATTTCAAATATAGATTTCGTTACTCCACAGTAATATATATATATATATATATATATATATATATATTATCATTATTTGATTTTTTAACATTACTGTCTGGGCATTAATAGGCAAGGTTCAAAAAGGAAGGTAACAAGAGCTGTGCTACGGATGCATATATTCCCCTAGCGAATTAAAAGACACTGCAGACGATCACAACATATGCCGATAAATGGAGCTAGTACAGTCCCGTAAATTTCTGAAATTTGAAGTAGTAGGTATTGGCGTTGAAGGATATATGGTCGGCTGAAGAAAGCTATTTAAGTGAGAAATATAATAATTTTTTTTGTGGATAAAGAAAACCTCCGTAGCTCCCGGGAAGCATCATATTGCTGCACGACAACGCCTGCCTGCATACAACCTCGGTTATAGGAGGTTAACTAGTGTTCCTCCGATGAAACGTACTGGAACATCCTCCCTACCGACCGGATCTGGCACCCTACGATTTCAATTTTCAAGAGCCGTTTAAGAAATACCTGCAAGGACGGCATTTTCAAACTTATGCTGCAATTCAGTACTCTGTCTATAGTTGGGCTAGTGACCTGAGCCCTGATTACTTCAACGCCGGCCTCCTTAGATTTGTTTACACATGGAACAAACACGTCGATGTCCATAGAGCCAGCATTGAGAAATAATCTGTATCAAACGCCTTGCTATGTCTGAATTTCGTGAATAAACTGTTTGGTTAAAGGACTTGTTACCTTAATTTTTGAACTACCCTCGTATCCTGCCGTTTAGAAATAATATGATTAGAAAATAAATAATAGAAATAAATAATATGATTTCATTGTCCAGCGGTAGTCTTTTCATGGCCATATATATAGCAGTACGCTCACTAATGTTCAATTTAAAGAGTGGAAATATGTTTATATGTTACGGTGAAAGCCCGAAGTCTGGTAAATTCTAGATTTCACCTGTAAAACTTAACTTTTACCAAAGTGGCTTCGTAAAAGCCCGAAATTGCGCTTTAGTATGATTCCATTTTGGGCTATTACCAAGCCTTCAGCGCCTTCCGTTAAAAACACGAAATGAGGGATTATTTATGATAAAATTTCCTTCCGCAGATATATAATATACAGTCTATCCCGTTGTACACAAGAAACCATTTTATCTTTTGCAAAGAAACTTTTCAAAAATATAAGAAGTAGTGTACAGAAGAAATAAGTGTACGTGATGTAGTAAAAAAAAAACAACAAAAAAAAAACCTTTCTTTAGCTGGTCGACAAGAACTCAGGTGCAATTGTTCAAAGACGCGCACTGCGAAGTCATGGAATCTTATTTGTAAAATGGCATAAATAATAAACTTTTTATTTATTTCTTGTAACTTTTAGAAAAATAATTGTAAGAAAGTTCCATCGATACATTATTAAATGTTGCCTCATTTTCGGTTCATATTTTCAATTAAAAAACTAGTGTGTTTCAATCTTTTGGGGATACACTTTGTACTGTTACGAATTTTCAGGGCAAGCCGCTGCTCTGGGGCTTAAAATAGTTAAAAATTTGTACTCTACGCTTCAAATAGATAAATTTTGCTTTTTGTTGTATCAAAATCGGTCAACTAGAACCGGAGATACGGAGGTTTCGGTTTCTCATTCAAATATATGGGGTTTCTAGAAAACTCGAGAAATATCGGTTGCAGGGCCTCGTTCCCTTCACTTTTGGGGACTTATTTTTGGCACCAAATTAGGCGATATTTCGCCAAAAATCGCCAAGCTTGGCGACATTTGGTCATTTGGCGCGATTTTCCCAATGGGGACTGGAAGTTGGTTTTCCTGCATTAAAAACGCATAACCTAACATTTCTCTTCTATGACGTAATCAAAATTCCCGCTTTATGTAGAATCTTCGTGAAATAGACTTTCTGGAGGCTTCTTGCACCTTCTGCGTCGGCTATAAAAGAATAGAAGTTCCTTTAAAGCCCCAGTTCAGTGTGAGAGAGCGCTCGTATTGTGAAAGCTCTCTCAGCGAGTACGCTTGCTTTGTGAATTGATAGTGCTATAGAAGCTGTGTTTTGGCTTGCTTTTTGAAGCTTTGAATTTAAGTGCTGTGTGTAAATTCGTCACTGCTGAGTCTTGAGAAACTGTTACTGTTATCCCTCGAATATTTCCACTGAAGTTTTACCTGTGGATGTGTTTTATTTTATGTGTGAATTGCAGCATTTAGAAAGCTTCTGATCTTAGCGGATTGTTAAAAGCACGTTACTGTTAGGTTGTGCTTGTGAATTCTGTACAGCTGATTGTTCTACGAAGTTCTAGAAGCAATAAAGTTTGTGTTCCATACTGACAAGTGTATTTTTACTAGAACGTTTTACACCAACTGGACTTTAGAACGACGAACCCCAGGAGTAGCAGAGTAGTGCGGCAAGAATACCATATATCTGCAAATTGAACATCCTTTCATAAGTTGCCCCATAATAGACGACATAATAAGATACTAAACATGTTAGATGGCTGATGTGTAAGGTCCCAGGTTTGGGCCTATCGCGCGGCTGCCGATCTAACAGTCTGCTGAGTTTTGGGCATTTTTCTCCAGACATAACTTGAATACGCGTTAGAGTCCCTTAAAAAGCCCTCTGCATAAGGCGTTTTACCCTTAGACAGATGCCCCTCGCTCAATGCTTGCCCTAACACACAAACAATATTGCATTTTTTACTTTTTATCTTTTAAATTTTCGAAAAATAATTATAAGACAGTTCCATCTAGAGTTCGTGTAATCCTAATCACTTACAATTTTTTCTGGTTCCGTATTCTAATCATAATCTGGGAATTTATATATTACATGAAATATATTTCTTTAATTCATTCTATGGAAATAAACTGATGTATAAGCAGTCGCTGTTTCATGCTTCGGAAATACGCACTTGTTTTTTGATATTCTGAGAAATATATCATGTAGTATTTCCTCTCAAAAGACGGGAATCATGTATTTCTAATTATTTAAAACATGAAGTTAGAATTCTGGAAACATATTTGCATTTATCAAAAAATACATTTTCTCCTTGTATAAGTGCAAAAATCGGAAATGCATATCTTCGTCTATCTGACATATGCGCTCTGCATTTTAAAAATGGAAACACAATTTGTCACTTTATTACTTTTGCTATGCCTTTACAAGCGTATGCTGAGCACGATTTTTTAAAAATAATATTTGCTTTGATATCTGAATACAGAATATTTACAGACACTCCTTTGAAGATTTTCGTTTTTACCTGCAGCAGTTTGCACCCTTAGTTCCTCTATTGCAAGAATTATGTTTAAGAGAAAGAAGAGAAGAATGTAGTTTTAAATCATTTGCATTGTACAGTGCTCTCGTAATTTACAGTAAAACAATACTTTGACTTTACTTCCTTTTGTGTAATTTATAGGGCTAAATAATGTGGATTGAAAAGTAAACAATAATTTAACTTTAACTCCTTTGTGATATACGCTATCTTCAGTTATTAATATGCAAGATAAACTTGTCAAATTCCAGTAAGATTTATTAATATAAACTAATTTTATTGAGTATTTTTAAGGCTTGCATAATATGGATTATTCTTCACACAGTCAAAAATTGGAAACGTTAACCCAAAATATTCGGAAGCTATTGCAGTTTAAATTTGCAGGAACGTTTCTGCGTATCGCGGAAAAATATTCACAAAAATTTCTGCATCTGGCAAATAAATATTCAGAAACGTTTCAGCATATTCGAAAAGATGTTCAGAAACTTTTCCACACTGTAAAAAATGTTAACTTAAAAGTTAAGGGCAGTCAATTTTTCATTTTGCTGTATTATTTTACCCTAACACTTTTAGAATTATTATTATTATTTTACTGATAACTAGGTATAGATTCCAGAACTGTTATTTTGAGCAGATTTTACTCGTACACTTCTACTAGTAGAGCACTACTGTCTTTATAGCCAAGAACGAAAAATGTTGACTTCGAAGTGGCATGTGACTTTGTCACAGTAAGGAACAAACCTTCAGATGTCACAGGTTGCTTTTCACAAAAATGATATTTCTAAACCTGCAATAAGACTCAGGGTTGAGAAACACTCCCCTGAAAAGTGCTTTTGTTTACATTAAGTACGACACCTTATTATTTTTGGAATGGGGTCGTTAACTTTTGTTTTCTTCCTCTAGGTGGCGCTGTATCGGATCTCAACCTGTAGCTCTTGGAGCCTTTAAACAGGAAACACTCCAAGGATGTGCACGCACAGACTGCTAAATGCAAACGACGCAGAAGCTGCGCAAACTGTTGCACATACACCGAAAGCGATAAATGCGATACCTTTAGCTAGAGTATGCATCTCAACTTGCAAAATTCACAGAGTTGAAATCGTCCTCCGTAATTTAAGCAAGCAAATTCTCGGTAATGGATGTTGTTACTTATTTATAAATAAACCTTAGGACGTTCATATATGATGGAGAAAGGTCAGCGGGGATCGAAATTCGAGAAGATAGTAACTAATTTAAAAGTTAAATTTTACCCATTTGTGCCCGGATATTTTTTGCGACTTTCTTCGATTTTTTGCTAATACCAGCAATAATAGATAAATTTCTGATATCAATTTCTTGAACAAGGGATGATTTCTTTTAAAATCATTATGTATAAAAATCGAAATGTCAACATCCTACTTGGTCATTTTAAAATATTTTGTGGAGTTTAGTGTAAACACTCTTAAATAAAGGCTAGAAAACAAAAAAAAAATAACGTTTACTACAAAAATAGCAAAAATGTCGTCCCAAAAAAGCGACACTAGGCATAAATGGGGTTATAAATACCAATACTTAAGCAGTTTACAACAGAGTCTACATTTAGTAAGTGTCCTTATATAATGCAAGAATGCTTATGAAAGATGAGAATTATTCAAGCAAGTAATTACTTTATTAATATTCTAGAAAAATGCTGCATGATTTGGTGGTGAGCGGAAATACTGTTGTGCTTGTTAAATCGAATACAGACGCAAAAATGAAGTCATATTCGGACTGTAGCAACAGGTGAGGCAGTCATAAATTAGCAGTCATTCATAATCGAAAACATGTCAGTATCTAAAGTTTCGCTTCGAGTACCGACAAAACCGTAAGAATAAATGTATATTAATTTTCGAGAGATAAAACTAACGGTTTCGGGGAATTTAAGGGGTCAGGTACCTTTGAGAGATGGAAACCTCGACGAAAATTGGCCATGACTTCATTTCCAATAGCTCAGCAAGTAATAATTTTGTAAACTTGCAATTTTTACCAGTTATTTAGGAAGCTTTTACTAGACTTTTAAAGCTCTTGGAATAGTTCTACACATTAAATTAAATTTTTAATAACTAAAAATATTAGACTTCTATTTTTTCCTTTTATTTAGCCTTGCGCGCAGCTTTTCATGGAAAATATGCATCACATTAACATAAAAATTGTTATGGATATAGAAAAATAGTTTATTATTAAAATGACGAAAAGTAATTTTGCTGAGACTCTTCTTTCCTTAAAAATAAAGAATACTTGCAATTTTTATAACAATCAATTGCATAATTATCCAGATAAATACAAAAATTTTGACGTTCCATGTATTCCAGCAAAATTATTTTTCGTCATTTTAATAATATGTCCGTATGAAAAAATATAAAAATTGCTGATGCCAACAAAACTATAAAGGACTTAGGGCAAAAGTATACCATCCCTGGTAAAAGAAAAGAAAATTTGCTATGCACAAATAATACATAAATAAGCCAACGCAAACATCGCAAGAATTTCTTTCAGCGGAAGTGGGGACGGTACATGTTATAAGTCACAGGTTATATATTAATAAGCAAAAGTAAGAAGCAAGCTGAATTACAATACATTTGAACTCAGAGTATTCTGAAAATGTCTATGCTCATACATATACAAGATGCACGAGCTTTAAGGAATTCGCGATGTGCAACAGATATTCTGCATCTCATGTACTCTAAAAATGTTTCATTCAACGTTGAAGCATTTGATGGATCCATGAAATTTTTTGAGTAGCCCTTCCCTCTCTAATGGTATGTAAATATGTTTTATATCTCTGTATAACCCCGTTACGATGCATTTTTTCTCAAAAAGTGAGAAGATTGACAAAAAATCGAAAACCAATAAAAGGCAAGAATCTAGAAATTTCTACTTGAAGAAAAACGCATTTTTAAAGTTCATTTGCATTTTTTCAGAGCATAGTGAAAATGTTCCAGATAATCTTATGCATATTTCAAAAAGTGACGGCTCATATAACACAGGGATACCGTATTTTCCTGGGTTTTTTTTTTTGTTTTTTTTCATTTTAAAGCATTTCAATTGCTTCGAAGAGAGATTCCCGCTATGACAACACCTGATATTATCTTTTCACAAGAACTTAGCTGGCATTTTTATGTTGATTTTTTTTGTTCTCTTTGAAATTTGAATATTGCATTTCTTTCTTCTGCCAATATATAACTTTTATTATTACTATTATTTCTGTTCCATTAACTCGTTGAAGTATCTTAAATTTATCTTAAGTTAAATTAATTCTTTTCTGCATTCGTTTAATGCACGCTCTTAATACGCATATAGTTACGAGCTTTTTGAAATTGTGCTTGAATATTTTTAGATTTTATAATGACAGAATTATTTACATGATATTATATTATTCTATTTATTTATTGCATATCTTCTATTTAGATTGTTAGCCGTTTTTCGTAAAAATGTATTCTAGAAACGACAAAGCGAGTGTTTAGCATGCACATAAAAAATAAGTTAATTGTATGCATAGTATTCATAGTACTTGTAAATTCTCTTCTTGCTGGCTCAAATTTGTGTTAATACAGTGATATTCATTATTAGGATAGAAATCTACTGTAGAGAAATTAGGTATTTTTCTGAGCTACTGTACTGAAATCTTGCTATTTTTTTAAAATAATAATACTGTGTCTGGTTCATGATGAACGCCATTATTACTTTTAGATTCAATTCATAGTTTCAGACTATTGGGGATTTTCTCTCAATTTTTGCGTCTTCGGGTTATGAATTGTTAGAATTTCTGCTCTTGAAATCCACGGTGTTGACTGAGCAATCTCTGTTGACTTATAAAATTTTATTATCTTGCTGAGTTTCTTTTGTAATGTTTTGGAACACTATTTATTTCAAAATGATTTTTAAATTTCTAATGATTATAGAGTTTCATTCGTGTAAATATCCCTGTCTTCAACGAGATTTTAAAATTTACCAAGCACTTAGCTAATCGTTTTGGAGGAGTGCTAATAACAAGAAGTACTCCATCTTTCGAATGGGATATAAATTATGGAAGGAAAACTTTAGCAACAGCGATAGTAGTTCATTCAGTGACGTCAGCTGTTCTTTCGTATTAAGCCAGGAAAAAATTTTTCATTGTTGCTAGATTCTATGAAAAGAAAAAAAATGAAAAAGAAATTTTGAATCGCTCATTTTTTTTCAGAAGATTTGCAATCAGCACCGTTAACAAATGCTTAGATTAAATGTTTTTAAATGTTTTCTATATATGTAATAGTACTTAATATTCTATATGTACTCCATTGTTTATGCAAAGTTTTCGAAACGTTTCGTCAGTGCAGAAATCTCTGTAGAAATCCACTAATTATGGTCTGCTGAAATATAATTTGCTTTTTTCAAACCTAACCACCCCAACAACAATTATTATGTTTCAAATATTTAAAGTATATTGAAGTTCAAGAAATTTATACGCACGTTTTCAGATGTTTAAAATAAATCAAAATACAAAATGTTGAGTATCTAATTTTTAACAAAATTTAAATAAATTTAGCTATATGGCTTTCTAATTTTTAATCAAAATTTTGATCAACACACAGAGTAGTAATAATTTAACACACCTTATAAACAGAACTCTGCAGATGGAGCAGATTTCCATTAAATCTTAAATGTTTATGCAAAAGTTTTAATTGAAAAAAAGTCCACCATGTGACATTATTCATTGTGAAATAAGCGCAAAGGAGGACCCAAATATGTAAATAAATGTTCAAAAATTATTCAATAAATGTTTAAATTGTTTACACATTTCGTATTAGTATTTTCATTGTTAAATTTGCTATTTTTTCATGCAAAGCGCCTCCTAGTCAACACTTCTTGAACTTTGCTTCTTTTTTTTCCCCCGAAATTCTTTGACAGCATCTCCTGCATATGCTATATACCAAATTTGGCTGCATTCCGTACTCTCGCTTAAGTGGTTGAAGAACCTAACTTGTATGTTATGTGGCAAGATCTCGCAAAACTATAAAAAAAATTAATGTATCACATTGATAATATTTAGCTTTTACTTAATTTTCCTATAAAAAAATAAAGAACTAAAATGTAAATTTCTACTTTGCATTCAAATTTGAAAACTGCACTATAAGCATTTTTAACAAAGCAGCCCGTGAATAGTTTCTTTTGCATTTTAAAAATCTCAAATTCCATAAGATACCGACTTCCCACGAAAACAATTCGGTTACCCTGTTCTGAAATATTACATTGAATATTTCCATTGGCATTTATATATTGCTTAACAAGAAAGAAAATTGGAGTTCTGATTTTTGAAGCAGGAGGCCGCGATTAAGGAAATTCTTTTCAGTAGTGCTTCCCAGAAGTTCAGGTGAACAGCTGCTTGTGAGGAGGGAAATTTTCCTAGCGATGAAAAATTTTAGAATTTGAATTACACATCACGGAATTGTCAAATTCATTTTTTTTCTCAGAGCAACCAAAAATATTCTGTCATGTTTCTAAAATTATTCAGTCGCTGAGAACGCAAAGTAGCATGCTTTGGAAATATTTCATTTCATTTTTCTTATCCTGTTGCCGTTTATCAAACAGAAATGTTCATAAGTCATTTGAATACTTTAAGGTTCACTATAGTTATTTAATGCACCTAAAACTGTTTATTGTACGTTTATATGGTAAAAGCCTGAAGCTATTTACAACAAGGGATTTACGATATTTACAAAAAATTTATATACAATAACAGAAAGACAACTGCTAACAATTAGTAGTTACATTTAAATCGTTCTATCTACGGGAGACGTCATCTCCCTTCTGTTGCTAGCTGACGACTGTCGCTTTTCGCAAGCAATCACGATTTCTTCACATTAGGGAGACTCGAGCATTATAATGACGTAATGATGCATGCACTATATTTTTTCGGACCGAGACGTTATTTGGGATTTTGTATTACCCACATACACATAATAATTTAGATTTTTAAAAGTTTTCAACAAAAGAGTGAAGCTGCAGAAAATGCAATACCTGCTTGGTCTTCAGCACAATAAATACCTCAAGATTTAAATAGCAACCCATAGAATAGGAATTTAAATTACTGTGCAGTTTTAATAGGAATATTTTGAGCTCAATGCACGCATGTGAACAAAGGTAATGAAGTCATATGCACAGAACCAAGAAAAAACCAGAAGAAGAAAAATCGAAAAATCTATTATATAAAAATAGGGTTCTCTAAATGTAAAAATTGGAACAAATTTCAAATTTTATACAAGGACCCGGTATTTTCACTCATAAAAGCTGTAATAATAAAGGTGGATCCACTTAAAATAACTTTATTATTTTAGACAACACTAAAATTCTGTATGGCAACGAATGATTATTTTGTTATCACAAATGATTTTAACTGATATTTGTATATATTAAGGTGTGCAGTGAGATTTTCTTAACTGGTGTACAGCAGAAATCCCGTTCAATGCTTTGCTGTAACTGTAAATATTTTATTTTGATATAAGCACATGATTTCACCATCCAAACTTTTAAGCACGTTACGCTTAAGTGCTTTTTTACGCTAAATGGTGAATCCATGCATGCTTTCGAAGGCTAAACTAAGCACATGTATAGAGTACTGTGTGTATAGTTGCCGATCTTTCCGTTTCGAAGACAGACAGCTATGATGTGTTACGTGTGTACCTGTACAAAATGGGATCTATGCAGTACTTCTATTTAGGTATACATGCCGCAGTTTCTTCCGTACGGTATGCCGCTTTTAGTAAAATTTTAATTTATCTCTCCGTCTCTTATATTTGATATTACTGAATTTATGTTAATGGGGTATAACTGCTAGATTTAACTAAGTGTTATTAAATTTTTTCTCTTTCATTTTGCACAGACTCGGCAAGTTGGGCATGTTATTAGTCCTTAATATTTATTGTAATAATTTAATAATTTAACGTTCTGTTTTAAAGCAAATAGTGATCTGTAAAACCATATTAATTTTAAATTTGTTTGCGCATTTTATTAGAAACGCTCGCATTTTATAAAAGAATAAAACATAATTCAACAAAAGAATAAAACAAACAAATATAACAAAATAAACGTTAATTTACTCATTTGTTTCCCTCTCAAATACACTGATGTTACGTTGTTGGTGAAATAACAATTAAAATTCAATTAAAAAAAATAAGTATTTAACTTTAGTAGTGAACTAAATCGGCAAACTAATATTGATTGAAACCTATTGATACCTTTCTCTTTGTACTCATTTAGTTCCTTTTTGTTATTACATAGGTAATTTTAGTCCAGATATGAATATTTATTTTAATATATTTTATTTAATACTTCATTCTGTTTTTTAGGTCAGACGCTGCATAACTCCCGCATAAGAACGGTATCTCACCCGCAGTACAATGTTTCAGAAAAAAATTATTAAAAATTACTAATCATTTATTTATTTATTTTGTCACAGCATACATGTTTTATATTCTACATTATATAGCACAGCAGGATTTATTTTATTGTATGTACACCGTGGGATTTTTTACATAAATTTAAAAAAAAGTGCTGCATAAGTCCCGGAAATACCCTAAACGATTAAAAATATCATGTTTCCTACAATACTGTCTTTGTAAATTGGAAGCGAGTAACACGAAATGCCTTTTCAAACTGCACTATAATGTTTTGAAAATAAATAAATAAATAAGTGACATTGTTTTCTTCAAATTCTATGGTTAAAGTATCGAACTTCTTAGCTTACGCAAAAATAGCAAGCACTGAACATCTACACCTAACACTTATCCTAAGTAAGCAATCCTTGCATTTAAAACTTACACCTAAGTAAGAAATTTTTAATTATTTATTTATTTGACAAGCAATCACTATCTTGAGTTCTTATATTTAAATATCAGACTTTACAACGCAAAAAAAATCACTTCAAACTTTTTGTAAAACATTGGAATTCATAGTAAAATCTGTATTGTGATATTTACTAGTTACAATATATTAATCTAAAAAGCATTCGTACCCATATTTGATATAAATATTTAAGTATCACGTTTCCTGTCTGCAAGACAGTTGTAATGGAAACCAGCCACGTAGTTGTTCAAAACTGTCATGCAAAAACTCATATGTGTTCCAGTTCGATGACTGTGAGTAGAACATAAAGACTACCAAAAGACTGATAATTTATTTTCGTACTATTTATATATTTGCTCTGAGAAAAAAAGACGAAATCTTTCACTAAATCTATGAAGCCCAAACTCCAGTTTAAAAGTACTTCGAAAACTTCTTTATTGCTAAATATTTCTATTTAGAATAAAAGATCATTAATGTTTTACTTATATTTCTCATAACACCCAAACATTTTTGAAAAAAAATATGCTAATGGCTTTATTTACGTAATCTGAATAAGCTCTTATATCTTAATTAGACCTTATAGCAGGTTGTACAAGTCAAAGTAAACACAAATGAGGCCATGTCGTTTGCTTTTTCTATTAGCTGATGCCTTTTCCAGTTTTAGGAGGTAATTGAGTCTTAATGTCCAAATAAGGAGATAAGAACATTCTGACTAAGAGGATAAAGTACTTTCTGAACTATCTTTTCAACGATGTCTTTACTTTTTTGTAGGTCAAACTTCAATAGTTACATTATTACGATTTTCCTGCATTGCAAGAGAGAAATTGAGTCAAGAAGCGGACATAAAGTTAGTTTTGTATCCACACTATTAAGTCTTTTCTTTTTTTTAAATAAAAATATTGAACTATATCGAGGCAGAATATTCTTATAGTATATGGTTAGTAAAAGGAAATAAAACATTTGAAAGCATCTATTTTTTTTTCCTGTTTTATAAATAAGAAGAATGTCTTATCATTTGTTACAGAATGTTGCATAACATCAGAAAGATTTGGGAATCTATATGAAGATTTTTTGAAAAAGAAAGGGATTATTAGAAAGAAAGATTTTGTTTCATAGTCATTCTTGAATACATCTGTTTTAAAAGTTGGTATCTCAGCAATATTTAAAATGGTACTTGCAGCAGAGTTGTTCTGAATTTTTAAAGAATTAAAAAAATAATGAATCTGAAATGTTGTTACATTTCTTATTATATATTCTATGTTCTATCCTTATTTTTTATAAATATCAGTTGTTCAACTTAACCTTATTTGTGACAGTTTTCATTATCCAATGTGGCAATACTTGTTAATTTAAAGAAAAGGATAAAAAAGGAAAAAGGAAGAAAATGTGAAACACCTTCAGATTTTAAATACGCACTATAGTGCTACATATTAACAGCGTATCATAAATTATGCGTCGTCCCCAGACAGCACATAAGCTTAAATCAAGCTTGGCATTTCTTTGAATTTGACGTATTAATACAAGCCTGACAGTTCAATTCATTTTAAGCTTGCAGCAAGCTTAGAGAAGTCATTTGAACTATCAAGCTTGATTACTGCTTTATTTGGAAAGCCACATCCACATAACAAATAATTTATCATCAGTCATAAATGTACTTGACCCTAGAATTAAAAAAAATATTATATATTTCCAAATATGGAAATTCTTCAAAATAAAATACAATTATACTACGAAATTGTTTTAAAAATCAGTCGTTTGTCTCGATTTTGGCCAATATTGCCCAACATGAGTGTCGCAATATTGAAAGTTTTAAAACGTGTGCTGCTTTTAAGTTTATATTATGATTATTTCCCTATTAGTAGAGTCTTTAAATCATACATAACAATATATATATTTTGATTCACCCCATGGAAAAATAAAAGATGTAGATCGGCACGGGCAATACTGATCGATCTCGCCAGAAAATGGCGTGACAACCATGACAGTCACTTCAAACTTTAGTCGTGCCTGCGCGAGGCAGATTGGCGGAACGGTTAGGACGCTGGCCTCTGAACCCTTAGGTCCCGAGTTCTATCCCGGACGCTTGATGGAAACAGATTAAATTAACTTGAAATTTCAGCATAGGGGGAAAAATGCGTGGAAAAATAAAATAGACCACCTATTTTATTTTTGGTGTTAGTTCGCCGACGGGCGCCTCTTGTATTTAAAAAAAAATTTTAAGCTTGAAATTAAGCTTGCTATGTGAAGCATAATGCAAGCTGGGCAAGTGTAAACTAGAACACTTGATTCAAGCTTGCATTAAGCTTACACGCTTGAAATTTTCAAGCTTAATTCAAGTTTATTGACTTTATAAATCAAGCTTGCTGCAAGTTTGATGCAAGTTTGTTGTGCTGTCTGGGTCCCTATTTTTCTTCCTTATTCCATTAAGTTGGAAAGTGTATCATTATTCCTGAATGTGCCGTACTTTGCTTCCTTGTTTCATTAAATCCATCTTTGGAATCGAAATCTATCTTAAAATCGCCTACTTACATTTTACAATCTTCACCAAGTATATTACAATTATACTTCACCGTCTTAAATATTGGTTCAAATGTTGGTTCAATCATCATAATCCATGAGTGTACCGTGTTTGTCTTTCTTGAGTTGATTCCTACTTTAACGCTATTAAACGTATGCAGTAACCATGACGATTTTGTGCATTTATGTGGCAATTGTAATTTAGAATTAAAGTAGCGATTTGGAACAACCTCTAAGTACTGCATTCCGTTACATTTTTATTTATCTCGGGATGCCAATTAATGTCGTTTTGATAATTAAGTGTCTTCAAATTCCTTACCTGGTGCGTTTATCGCTGATTTGTTCAGTTTAATTTTCATTTAGTTTTTTTTAGGAGCATTGAAACTTGTGAATAACTCCTAGAGACCCATGACTGCAAAGCTCGCCAAAGCTCGGGGAATTTTTAGGTTGGCGAGAGCAAGGGCTTTAAAATAGGAATCATTTCTTTCTTGAACTATAAAACACATCTTTAGAATCGAAATCTATCTTAAAATGGCTATTGAAAATATTTTACAATCTTTGCCAGGCATATTCGAACTATAGGCATATTCCAACTATATCGCGTAGACATATTTTAGATACTGTTTGGAATGGGCATCATAATCCATGAGGGCACCGTGTTTTCCTTATTTGTTCTATATAACACTTCTTCGGAATAAAAATCTGTATTAAAATCTCCTGCCAAAACTGTTTAGAAATTTTCGCCAGGCATAGTCAAACTATACTTCACCTTTGTAAATAACGTTTGGAAAGTGTATCATAATCGATGAGTGTACCGTATTTGTCTTCTCTCTTCTATAAAACACTTCTTTGGAATTAAAATCTATATTTAAATCACCTACAAAAACTATTTTACGATATTCGCCAGGCGTTTTCTAACTATACTCAAAATCTCTCTATATAAAGGAAGATGTCCTGACTGACTGACTGATTAGTATCGTCCAGCCAAATCTACCGGAGATATAGACATGAAATTTTAGGAGCTTATAGCTTTTGTTTCCAAGGCGTCATTTAAGAAGCGATTTTTGAAAATTCGAACCCAGACGGGTGTGGTGGCCTAAAACGTCCTTTTCACGTTTCCCCTCGTATCGCAGGGTGGAGAAGAGATAGTCGAAAAATTCTTGCTTTGAAATCTAACTAATGCAAATACCTAAAAGCCATTTTCAAGATTTTTAAGAATTCGCACCCGAACGAGCGTTTAATGGACCGAAACGTTCGTGAACTTATTTTTCACATTTCCCTTCATATCTCAGAGAAAAATGGATACAGCCGTAAAATTCTTGCTTAAAATATAACTAACAGAAATACTTAAAAAACCTATTTCAGGGTTTTTCAAAATTCGCATCCTAACAGGCATAAGGGGGCCAAAACCTTCTTTAATGTTTTTTTCACATTTCCCTTCATATCTCAGAGGAAAAAAGAGGCAGCCGTAAAATTCTTACTTAAAATGTAACAAATACAAATATTTAAAAATCAATTTCAGGATATTTTAGCATTCACACCCTAACAGGGTAAGGGACCAAAACATTCTTTGCACATTCCCCTTCACATTTCAAAGGAAAGAAGAGATGACCTTAAAATTCTTGCTTTGAAATGTAACTAACACAAAAATACGTAAAAATTATTTTCAGTGTTTCTTAGAATTCGCGCCCAAACGGCAGTAAGAATCCCAAAACGTTACTTAACGTTCTTTTCACATCCCCTTGATATCTCAGAGGAAAAAAGAGATAGCCCTAAAGTTCTTTCTTTAAAATGTAACTAATGTCTAAGCGCCAGCGATCACCAGACCTTCCTCATAGTATAAAAGCTGAAACTTTCTCTGCGCATATTCCCCAATACAGGTAGGAACAATCGGCCACTATAAAGTTTGGATGATCGTGGCTTTGGCAGGTAACAGGTGGCAGAGGTGTATAAAACTGCAGAAAATTTTCGTACATTTTATAAAGCTTCATTTTTTTATATGTTCTTCGGCCCAGTACTAGAAATCAATTTATCCCTTGCCAGACACTTTTCCATCGTGGCAAACCCCCCCAGACAATCTCAAAGCACATGGAAAACGTGATTCTATTTTCGTCATTTCATAAAGCGTGATTTTTTTATATGTTCTTCTTCGTAGTACTAGAAATCAATTATTCAGTTCCAGAAATTCATTAAAGTATAACTGAGAGGTATTAGGTTATTTCAAACGAATCAAAAGTGATATACGTTATTAAGGGTTACAAAATGAATTTATCCATCGAAAATAGTGTCTATTTAATTTATAGTTCTGCTACAGGAACACTCCAAAGAATTTCAACACAATACGCTAAATGGAAGTTTTAGGGACATTCATCCATTTCAAGCACAATACTGTTACGAATTTTCGGGGCAACCCGCTGTTCTGGGGCTTAAAATCATTTAAAATTCGTACTCTAGGCTTCAAGTAGTTAAATTTTGCTTTTTGTTGCATCAAAATCGGTCAACTAGAACCGGGGATACGGAGGTTTCGGTTTCCCCATTGTTTTTCTACGGGTTTCTAGAAATCTTGAGAAATATTGGTCCTAGGGTTTCGATCTCTTCACTTTTGGGGACTTCGGTCGTTTGCCCCCTCAAAAAATGCACCAAAAGTCGCGAAGTCTGGCGACTTTGTATGTATGTAACTTGCATATCTCATAAACAATTAGACGTAGACTGTTGAAATTTCATATCTAAGATTGTTGTAACATCTAAGTGCGCACCTGGATTTTTTGTTCTAATGTACTTCAAAGTTTATTTACAGAAAAACTCAAAAGAATTTCAATACATTCATGTCTATGAACATCTTCAATATACAGTAAAATCTCGATACAAAGATACTTAATATACCCAATAAAATTATCGTTCTAGAGGGATGTATCGTTATACCGAGGGGAGAACATATTGCATTGTAATTCCGTGGGACCACAAAATTTTATCATTGTAGAGAGATTTATTGTGGTATCGATTATCGTTATAGGGAGGTTTTACAGTATAATGTCTGTAGTGAGTCACTGTTTGGTCTATGCCAAAAATCTTATCATTTGTCATCGACCTTGACATGTTTTGCAGAAATATCGCAAAATTTAACGCCAAAAACAGCTACGTATTTCGCAGAACCCTAAAACTGTTTACCGTAGAATGTTGAAATTTTGTATTTAGAACTATTATAACAGCTATCTGCTTATCTCTTTTTTGATTTCAATCAACCAAATAATTTCTTTACAGGGTTACCCAAGACATTAAATACATTAAGGTCTATACTTTTCAAGTTCATTATAATGAGACTGGCGACACTAGTCATAGCCGAAATAATAATTCATCGTGATGAATCACCATTTCAGCTATGACCAAAATGTAGCTAACTATCTCAAGACTTCGGCTTTTGGTTGTAGCATGAACCAATGAAGTGTCAAAAACAAATCTTTCAAATTGAATCCAGGATGGAGATATCGGAAATATTTGGCTAGAAATCGATAAACCTTATTATTACTGCAGTATTGTATCTCGTTACAAACAAAATAAGTTTAGATGAAATGCAGAATAGAAAATATTTATGATTTAACAGACGTACAAGAAAGTCATGTGGTGTCCACATCAGATTTCTGATTAATGTATTAAGATGGAAATTATAGTGAATAATTTTTGATTTTTTTTAACTCATAAATATTTCTATTTAAAGAAATTATCCGATAAATCCAACTCCATGACTTTGAGGTTGTCTGGCGGGGGTTTGCCACGATGGAAAAGTGTCTGGCAAGGGATAAAGTGACTTCTAGTACTGCGAAGAAGGACATATAAAAAAATCACGATTTATGAAATGACGAAAATAGAATCCCGTTTTCCATGACTTTGAGATTGTCTGGCGAGGGTTTGCCACGATGCAAAAGTGTCTGGCAAGGGATAAAGTAACTTCTATTACTGGGCCAAAGAACATATAAAAAAATCACGCTTTATGAAATGACGAAAATAGAATCACGTTTTCCATGACTTTGAGATTGTCTGGCGGGGGTTTGTCACGATGGAAAAGTGTCTGGCAATGGATAAATTGATTTCTAGTACTGCGAAGAACATATAAAAAAATCACGCTTTATCAAATTACGAAAATAGAATCACGTTTTCCAGGACTTTGAGGTTGTCTGGCGGGGGTTTGCCACAATGCAAAAGTGTCTGGCAAGGGATAAAGTGACTTCTAATAGTGCGTAGAACATATAAAAAAATTAAGCTTTATAAAATTACGAAAATTTTCTGCAATTTTATACACCTTTGCCACCTGTTACCTGCCAAAGCCACGATCATCCAAACTTTATAGTGGCCGATTGTTCCTACCTGTATTGGGGAATATGCGCAGAGAAAGTTTCAGCTTTTATACTATGATGAAGGTCTGGCGGTCGCTGGCTCTTGCTCTATAACAGCAATACCTGAAAATCGCTTTCAGGGTTTTGTAGAATTCGCACCCAAAAGGGGATAAAGACCTAAAACGTTCTTTTTACGTTTCGTTGATATCTCAGAGGAAAAAATAAAAAGCCATAAAATTTTTGCTTTAAAATGTAACTAACAAAAGTGCCTAAAAACCATTTTCAGGCATTTTTAGAAATCGCTATAAACGGGGCTAAAGGTCTAAAACTTTCTTTCACGTTCTTTTCGCGTTTTTCTTCATATCCCAGAGAAAAAAATAGACAGACATACAATTCTTCGATTAAAATATAATTAACAGCATTTTCAGCGTTTTTCTTTTATTTTCTTTCTTTCTTTTTTTTTAAATATTCGCACCGAAACGGGATTAAGAGATCAAAACGTTCTTTAACGTTCTTTTCACATTTCCCTTATTATTTGAGAGGGAAAAAGGTATAGCCGCTAAATTCGTGCTTTAACGTGTATCTAACATAAGTACATAAAAAATATTTTTCAGGGCATTTTTAAAATCGCTTCCGAACGTGGGTAAGGGTCTAAAATGTTCTTCAACTTTCTGTTCCCGTTTTACTTCTTACCACAGAGAGAAAAAATAGACAGCCATAAAACTAGCTTTAAAATGTAACTAACAGAAATGCCTAAAAATCATTTTCAGGGTTTTTTAGAATTCGCACACAAACTGTGGTAAGGGTCTAAAACGTTTTTTTATGTTTTCCTTCATATCTCAGAGAAAAAAATAGAGATAGCCACAAAATTATTCCTTCAAAATGTAACTAATAGAAATACCTAAAATATTTTTGCGGGGTATCTTAGAATTGGCCGTGTTGTGAGAGGCCAAACATGAAACGGGTGTGAGAAGCCAAAACATTATTTTCATACTTGTCATCATACATCGAAGAAAAATGAAGATCTTGCATTAAAAAGTATCGAACACATATTCGTAAAAATCGTTTTCAAGGTTTTTTTGTAACGGTTCCCAATAGAGTGCAGTTTACAAAAAAAAAAAGCGTTTTTTCACATATTTTACAACTCTTGAGTGCTGTTAATTTCAGAGAAATATTTTCGTCTACCCGGTGAAGGGGCGAATCACTTTTCAAGGGTTGTCAGATTAAATGTAAAAAGTCGCCAAGGTTTGCCGTTTTTGATGATTTATCTCCAAGTTTGGCATAAAAAAGTAAGTTCCAAAACTGGACCCATCTTGGCTATATCTTTCACATTTGTCGAAAAATTGCATAACTCTACTTTTTATTTAATTGGAACATTTGTGTCTGAATTCGTGTAAATAAAAGGTGAAATATAGTTAGAATATGCCTGGCAAGGATTTTAAAACAATTTTAGTAGGCGATTTTAATTAAATTTCAATTTTGAAAAATATTTCATGTAACCAGGAAGATAAATACGGCACACTGGCGGATTATGATGCACATTCCAAACAGCATTTTAAAAAATCAAAAGTGTCTACTTGCCACACGAATGTGACCACGCCGTGCTTGAAAGAAATAGCGCCCGAGTGTAAATAAATAGGGAGTTCTTTTTCCTCCAGTCTCACGATATTTTAAGTTTTAGAATAACGCTTTTTAAGTATGCTTCTAGCTTACCACTTAATCCATCCAAGTTTCTGATCCCTAAAAATTAAGTTTATGTCAGGTATCCAAGCCAACTAGAAATGCATTAAACCAGAATATTTCTTTAAAGAATCCCATTCATGCCGAAGTTAACCGATCACAATTAGTCAACGATGTCTGGGTGCGCGTAGTTAACTATAAGTATGCTCATACTCTGAACAGCGATTTGCTTCTATTGTAGTAATATGGAATTATATGATATATATTTATTGTATCACAACTTAATTCCTCAGATAATAAAGCTATAACCGGACGTATACCATTTTCATTTTCACTTTATTCCCCAAACAAAATTTAAATATCAGCGAATATCACGACAGGAAATGGTAATGGTGCTAGATTTTAAAATTTTGTCCCATGAGATTTTTATGAATACACAGCCACAATCTCATCGATCATCTTGTCATTTGCTAGCTTTGAATTCTCCGTATTTGAATGTTTCGCTAATGGAGGTTTAATGTTCAGATGACAGTGTGACTTGCTGAAAGCTGCTCTCATGGATGATGTCAGAATAAGTTTTCTTATTTAGAGGATGTTTAATTGTCAGATTAACCGTTTTGTCACAGGAAGGGATTCTACCACAGTGCAGTAAATACTAACGTGTAATTGATAAATTACGCGATTCGCGAGAGTAATTTTGCATGTAATAATTTACGACTATTGAATTCACGTCAACATTATTAATTTGGCATAACATATATATATATATATATATATATATAATAAACAAATACAGCTTGTTAGTTTGCTTCAACGCGATAATTTCAGGAACTACCAGTTCCATACGAAAAATTCTTTTTGCACTAGATAGCGCCTTTAATGAGGTAAGCTTAGGCTAAATAACATTACAATGCGACATCAGAATACGTTTCAAAAATAAGGCAATATTTATGCGTTCACAATAATGTTTTAAGTGTAAAGTACTCAACTTTGAAATTTGTACTAAGTGGTTTCATTTTTAGTAATCAAATTATTAAATGTTTGTAATTGAAGGAGTCCCGTGACAAACAAGCGACAAATGAAAGTGTTCAGTGATAGCTTAGTAAACAAATGCAATTTCCACATTTTTTACTAATTATTTGCTACTTCTTGAAAACTTTAAAACTGTTTTTGTTAATGGAATCCTCAAGAGAACTGTATGATTTGCAGCTTATCAGCTTTGTATAATTTGTTTTAGATGTTCTGAGCTAAAAATTATTTTTTTTTCGTTAGATAGACCTTTTATTGAGGCTACGTGGATAATATGCACGTGTATGGAAGAATTCCTCCTTTAATAATGTTCCGAACCACCTTGGATTTTGTATATCACAAGATCTACTTGTACAATGACATCAAAAATTATTTTTTCGTTAGGTATCCCATTTATCTATGAAGACTTTAAGCTACATGACATCGAGCAACGATTATAATATTCACGTGGATCGAAGAATAATAAGGAGATATTTTCATCACCTTCACATCAATGTTACAGAAAAAATATTGGCTGAGTTTTCTGTTTTTACTTCCTTGTACGTAGTATAAGGAAGTAATGTGATCCCGAAAAATTTTGGGGGCCAAATTTTGACAAAAAAACCGATTTTGACTACATCTAAATTTAATTTAAAAATTTTTTTCGATGCATCTCATCGTAGGCTAGCATGCACAATCATATTAACGCGTCTGCAACTCATTTTGACCAGCGTCGAGTCTACTGTGGCCAGTTTTTCCATGCCGTCTGTACGTACGTACGTATGTATGTAACTCGCATATCTCAAAAAATATTGGTCGTAGAATGTTGAGATTTGATATTTAGGATTGTTCTATGATCTAGTTGTGCACCTCCCCTTTTGGTGGCAATCGAATGGATAGTTTATGTACAGGACCGCCCAAAAGATTCGAAATACATTACGCTCTATGGGCCGAAATTCATTAAACTCGCCTAACTCAAAAGCTATTAGGCGTAGAATGTCGAAACTTCATATTTTGGATAGTTGTAACATCTAGTTGTGCACCTCCCCTTGTGGTTCCATTCGACTGGATGGTTTACCTACAGGACTGTCCAAAACATTCGAAATACAATACGCTCAATGGGCCGAAATTCATTAAACTCGCATATCTCAAAAACTATTAGGCGTAGAATGTTGAAACTTTATATTTAGGATTGCTGTAACATCTAGTTGTGCTCCTCCCCTTTCGGTTCCATTCGACTGGATAGTTTATCTACGGAACCGCCCAAAAGATTCGAAATACATTACGCTCTATGGGCCGAAATTCATCAAAGCGTTTTTTAGAGGTATTGGGCTATTTCAAACGACTCAGAAGTGATATATGCTGTAAAGAGTTAGAAAATGAATTTCTCCATTAAAAAAAGTGTCTTTATCATTTATAGTTCTGCTACAGGAACACTCAAAATATTTCCAATACATTACGGTCAATGGCAATTTTAGGGGCATTCATCCATTTCAAGCACAATACCGTCCTACCACATAAGTTAGGTAATGGTCCGACCACGGTCACGTGCCTCCCTCAAGAACTATGCCAAAAGTCGCCAAGCTTGGCGACTTTTGGTGTACGTGTGTGCATATTTAACTCTCAAATCTCAAAAACTATTATGAAATTTCATATATAAGAATGTTGTAATATCTAGTTGTGCATCTCGATTTTTGGTTCCAATCTACTGGAGAGTTTATTTACAGGACCACCGAAAAGAATTTCAGTACTTTAATGTCTATGGACATCTTCAATATAATACAACTGTAGACAGTCATTGTTTGGTACACTCCCAAAATCTCGCCGTCTGTCGTCGACCTTGGCGAGTTTTGGCGAAATATCGCCAAATTTGGCGATAGTCAGTCATTTGGTCCATGCCCAAAGTATCGCCATTTGTCATCGTTCTTGGCGAGTTTTGGCGAAATATCGCCAAATTTGGCGATAATCTGTCATTCTTTGGTTCATGCTTAAAATCTCGCCAAATGTCGTCGACATTGACGAGTTTCGCCGAAATATCGCCAAATTTGGCGCCAAAAATTATTTCGTATTTTTTAGAACTATTGCAATATCTAACTGTTTTCAATATCTTTTTTGACAGCAATCGACTGAGAATTTATTTACTGGGTGAGCCAAATGACTTTAAATACATTGAGGTGTATGGATGCATTCAATTCATTGAAAGTCTGTGGTCAATGACTACTTTGGCTATCCCCAAAATCTCGCAGACTATCTCAAGTTTGTCGGCTTTTGGTGAAATATCGCCAAATAAAGTGTCAGAAGGAAATCTTTCAAATTGAACTCAGCTTGGCGATATCCAAATATTTGTCTAGAAATCGCTAAACCTTACTATCATTGATATTTTATCTCTTTCAAACAAATAAGTTTAGAGGAAGTGCGTCGGAAATATTTTTGATCTAATGGACGTGCAAGGAAGTCATGTGTTGGACACATCAGATTTTTTTTCTTTTTAAAGCACGCGGGTGTGAAATAATTTTAATATTAGAATAAACGGTCATGTAATGAAATCTTTCAAATTTTGCAAGTCATGTGACAAACCATCTACACATAATGTAGCAATGTAGGTGATTTGTCAGGTGGATATGACTGTAAACAGATGTAATGAAATATATTTTTGTTATTTCTGCGATAAAGGTTGTTATACACTGCTCAAAACAATTAAAGGATATTGTAAGTTTTATACAAAATAAAGATATAAGCGAATTTTTTTTTTTTTTTTTGCCGAAAATGGAAGAAGAGAATCACAAATGCAAATTTTTCTGATTTTCAAACTGTGGAGTATGCTAATTTTGAGTTCGACGTCAAAAAAGTCGCTTCAGCGGCAGTGAATGAAATTGGACTTTCAACTGAATAAAAGACAATGAAGACAAGAATGATCGGTATTCAGTGACTGATGTTACACCTGTGTAACACTAGTCACGTTTTTTGATTTCCCTTTATTTAAAAAAAAGAAAAAAAGATTTTTTTATATAGAGAATGGATAAAAGTATAGTTCTTATTTATGATACTCTTGATCAATTTTAAATAAATAAATATATATCTTTCAAGCCACTGGTGAATTTCAAAGGTTACAAATGTAATAAAATTGTAACGTCAGTCACCATGGAATGATCCCTTTATTCGCGTACAAGAAAACTCTGCGAAAAGCCAAAAAATGAACAATCGAGACACACGCAAATGAAATTTGCATATGACTGAAGCAAAGACACCAATCACAGAACGAATCACATATTCAGCATAAAAAGCCGATTAAAACACGGTGATATGTTGATTCTTCAGTCAGGATAAACAAAAATTTGCAAGATGGTGAGATTTCAATGTTTATAAAATCTATAACGCATATTAAATTTTGTTTTTGTAAAATATATAGAAGTTATCTTACTTTAAAAAAATGACACGAAAAAATAAATTCTGATGTGTTTTAGAAATGTGCGGAAACACTAAAATATACTGGATAAAATTCCATCTTCTGTTCAACACAGTAGATCTTGGATGATGAATTATGTAGATTGGAATGTTGTGCATCATAATTCTGTCTCCAAAAAGTTAGATAAATTTTAAGTATTTTAATCCATATACTGTAAGAGCAATTTGGTAAAAGAGCTATTTATCATATATTTTCTTCTCAACATTATTTTAAATAAGATCCGCTTACGCATTATTGTAAGATTCCTGCACATTAATTTAAATAGGAGCTATGCGATAAGTAATACTTGGAATATTTTTGGAGTTAATTATAATTTCAGCAAAAATTATAGCCGGCCGCATAAGACCACAAGGAAATACGATACACTTTTGTTTTGGCTCTATTGATTGATGAAGCATAGAAGTTTCCTTGAAAATATTTTTAATTATGTACGTATATTGATTCATGTTTTAGAGGAACTTCATTTTAAGAGCAAAACTTTTCGAAATAACACTTTTTGAAATATTGTTTCCTCACAAAATATTATCACGCATAGTAAAATATGGTTATTTTAATTGCACGCAATAGTTCCAGATGCAATTAGATTTTTAATTATTACTTTTGAATGTAACACACAAAGTTCATATTTCTTTTCAAAAGGACAAGGCGGATTAATCCCTCTCCCCCCAAAAAAAGAAAAAAAAACTTTTTTCGACTGGAGAAAAAAACAATGCTTTTTATGTTAATAAAAAGGGCAATTTCTCCCACATTCCACTGGAAAATATGTTAAACTTCTGGATGCATCAGCACTAATGCAAAAGATCGGAAGCATCTACGTATACTTAATGCAAAAAGCACAGGGCATGTCTGCACTACTAAAGAGAATATTATATTTTAGAATAATAAAATAAACATTTACTTTATAAAATCTTTGAGTTACTTTAATATCTAACTTAATACTAAATGTTTTTAGGCAATAAAGAAGTTTAAATTACTCACTATCGAGTGAAAGAAAATTTTTTATTGTGTTTCTCGTTAGGTGACACACTGTACCCCATTTGTTGACCCAGTGTGCCCCTTTATGGGGTACAGTAGGTTAACAAAAAATATTTAAGAGAAATGTTTTTTTATGGTACAAAGATTTTTATAAAATTTGAACTAAAATTAATTAGGATAGCCAATAGATCAGGAAACATAATATATTAGTTTGATAATCTGTTTTTTAAAATATTTTAGAGTTATATTTGAAAATCTAAAATTTACCCAATGTATACCCGTCTCCCCTACTAAAGAAAATGAAAAACATTAGAAAATCAAAAAATACAAAACGGATTACTGATATTTTAAACAATTTAAGTTGATATTCAAAGTATATTTTTCAGTTAATTACTACACATACATGTTTACACATGAAAGTGCATTTTCAAAAGTATACTGCAATTTTTGGGTTTAAGGCAAATTTAATTTGCAGTCATCCCCCGTTTATCACGGTTAATCCATTCCAGACTCCACCGCAGTAAGTGAATTTTTGCGACGACGTAGGATTTTTTATATTGAAATTGAATATTTGGATATTGGAGTCCATAGACTTGAATTATATGCATATTAAATATTTCATACATCATATTATGCTTGCACTTTTAAATATACGCGCAGAGTTTCTGCAATCAGCCACTAACGTATGGAAATATCACATTATTGTTCAATAACAATGAAGCAACGAAGATGAAAAGATGCACTGCACAGGAAACGATAAGACTAGTCTGGTAGCACGACTTCAGAAGGAAAGTGTGTTACGTAAGTGTGTTAAGTAAGTACACTAGTTTTAGTTGAAGCATCGTCAAAGTTGCTAATGTTCAAACCTTTCTTTATTTTTCTTTTCTTTACTGTTCTGGAAAACGTTTTGCTTCAAGGGATAGAAAAATATAATATTTGGGACTGCCATTAAATGTACCTGAATAGAATGCATTTCGAATAATCGAAATTGGTACCGAGAAACCTCAAATAAAAATTAAAACTTAAGAAAAGATTCACGTCGAATAAAGGATTTCTCCACCCTTTTGAAAAATCGCGAAAGAGTGAAAACGCATAATTCGAAGTGCGATTTTACGGGAAACCAGTGGCGTAGCTACCGAGGGGGGGGTTAGGGGGTCATAACCTCCCCCTCCCATGAGGATTTTTTTTTAATACAATCTTTTTTCTTCACACACACACACAACACATAAACGCATATATATGAGTTGCACTAGTCATAACCCTCCCTATGAAAAATTTTTCGCTTCGCCACTGCAGGGGACTATTGCGTTGGTATCAAAAACGATGTATTATGTTACGTAAAACTAAATCATTCAGAATAATGGAAGCATGACATTTTTTATTGATTTATGTGTTTCGTGTAAATATTCCTGAATTAGCCAATAAATTAACACAGGAAAATTTCTTCTTACTCCAAAAACTTAACAATAAAAAAAAAGTACTTTTGAAAATTTTACTGTCAGTGATACTACTTGATTTAAAGAGTCTACATTATAATACTTGATTATAAAATGTTATTCAACTTTAACCTTTCATCAAGCTTAAATGCATGATATTTTATTTGTTTCTCGGATTGTTAGCCGTTTTATTATGAGGGCACCTAATTGCTTGCCTGTGATGTATATCGCGTATTTATTATTCTCTATAACTTGTTTTTAAATTTATTCTATGTAAAATCAAGCATTTCAAAACTTCTGTTTCTGTTTTCATTTTTATTCCTTTTTTGGCTTTGAAAGTTCGTATTTCTTTCTACTCAGTACGATAGACTTTTCCTGCTTAAGTGCTTCCTGTGCTTAAGTCTCGCAAGCATACTTGATCTAAGTAGATTTTCTTACGTCAGATTGTAATTTGTAATGGGATTCACACCGTCCACAGTTGTCTCTTACTTTGCCGTGTTTTATTTTAATTATTCTGATGTCAAGCACCTCCCTTCGTGATTATCCAATGGCTGCTAGATTACTGTATTTGACAAATATTATTTTCACAAGTTCGGTATTGGCATCTTTTTTAAGTCAGTCTACCTCTTGCTCTTGTTATACGTTTTTTTTTTTATCGCTGGCCATCGTGATTTTTAATGTGTTTATTTTAAATGGTATTTTTACATAAATGCTTGTAAAGTATCTTACGTCTTTGAATTATCGCAACTGAACATGGATTATCGAAACTGACGTATTTAACGTAATGCTCATGTGGTTAGACTTCAACCAGGATAATATTCACAACGCTAATCAATTATGAATTTAAAATACCCGAAGTAAATACTTCGCCATAGTTACCTTCTATGGAGGGATGGACAAAGTACTAACAACCCAGCAAAAAGTTATGCGTTACCCACAAGAAAATCTAGGAGGGAAAGAAGAACAAATTAGTGAATTCACATTTAACGTGTAATTTGCGTTTTTATTTTAACTATTTGTGTACCGGAATTTGCAGATTCAAGCACAAAAATTTTTTAACATGTGCGTACTTACTCACACAGAGTATGTGTGTCATTTTCTTTTTTATTTTCTTTTTTGTTTTTCTTTATGATCAACGTTTGTTTTCTCTCCTTACTTATTTTTCTTTTCTTTTTATTTTCAATGCACTCAGCATAGTTTCTATTTGTTGCTTCATACTTCTCTGAAATTACGCCTGCTACCAAAAAAAAAAATGAAAAGAAAAGAAAGAAAGAAAGAAAATGAAAAAGAAAAGAAAAGCGCCAGGTGTTGAAAATTTTCTAGATCTTATTCCCGCAAACATAACACAGGCACAAATTTATAAAGTAACATAATCTTACTGTGAAATATCAAAGCATCATCTAAAGATGATTTAATAAATCCTGTTAAAGGAGCCACATAAGAGAATATCCAAATGTTTTCTATTGTTCTTAAAGAAGTGATATATTTTTGAATTTCCATATCTTCAAACTTATGTAATTTTTGTTTTGTAAATGCTATTTTGTTAAGCAATGCATTTCGTGAATATTTATGAATTTTGAATTATTTAACAAATGACTTTTGTAGCATAGAATAATTGTAAAAGATTTAATAAAATGCATCAAATTTTAGAATCCAAGTTTACTTCTCTCGTTATCTGGTAGTTTTAAAAAAAGTAAAACGAAAAGAGAAAATAAAATACAATAAAACATGTATTTTATTTTCTCTTTTCGTTTTATTTTTTATTATTGTTGTGTGTTTATTTAATTTTTTATTAGCATATAGCATTACATATGTTTTAGTTAAAATGAATTTTATTCAATAAATTACAAAAAAATTAAGAACATTAATAATTCAACCCCAAATGCATTAACCCAACTTCAATTTGAATAAAAGTAATATTTTTCAAAGACACATAAATTTAAAGTAAAAATCTAAGAATCTCTAATGAGAAACTATAAAAAAGGAAGATTATTTTAGTAAAACTTCTAAAAAAAATTAATCGATTTGCTAGAAATTATTGATTAATAAAGTTTATTTTTTGATATTCATACAAACATTTTTTAGCGCAAAATTAGAAAATGCCTCATTAGTATCTACTTTAATTGTTTTTTGTAATCTAAAAATTTTTATGTTAGTTTTCCAATAATAAGTCCACTATCACGTTTCAGGACCAAAACAGTTTCATTTTTATTGATATATTTTTATAAAATATATTGTAGTGTCTAGTGTTTAAATCATATTTTTAGAGACAAAACATTATTCTTTTAGATATGCAAATTTTTTAAATTATGGGATTAAAAATAATTATCCATGGGCGTTTTAGTTCAAGTTATGCATATTTTTTAATTGTTAATTTAAAAGTAATGATATAAGGTGTGTATCCCATCAAGTTAATCAAGCATGTAATTTTAAAGTTATTTGTAATAACATTAAGGATAATTAAAAATGAAAATTAATAAATACTTCTAAAAAGCACGCAGGCAGAATATTTAATAGATGTTGGAGCTTTTTGCAGATGAGAAAGATTACAGCTTTTGTACCATACGAAGAGATCTTTCAGTTACACACTTTTTTATGTTCATTATTTTACAAAGTTTTACTAGTTGTAATGTCATTTTGCGTTTGGAAATACATATCCATGCACAGCTTAAAAATAAATTTAAAAAATTTAAAAACGAATTCTATTCGTTAATCAGGACTTGAAAGAAAATATATATTAAGATTTAAAACCATGGAACAACTTCCAAAATTCTCAAAAGGGATCGCATTAGTTAAAAGTATACTCTAGCAGAAAAGTGTTTCTTGATTAATATCAGTAACTTGAACTCTCTGTACAGTCTAAACATACATTCACTAAAATTCCCAGTTTTCTGAGAGAATAAAGTTACTATGTTCATTTTATGAGTCTCGGGAGAAATTTAAAGGCCTTTGATAAGAGCTTAAATTTGCGTTGTTTTAATCTGAACTTTTAGGCTTTATCGTAAAAAAGATGACAAGTTTAAAATATTTTTTGAAGAATGATATATCTGCTAAAAACTTTCACACCAGTATAGTTATTTATATAAAAAAGTGAAATAGGCATTTTATTATTTTAGTAGGTATTTTCAGAAAATTTATTTAAAAAAACGTGAGAAAAGAACTTCCCATTTTACAAGACACTCTAACTCTCTGATCAACATTTCAGATTCAGAAAATGAATTCCATACATTTTC
Organism: Cheiracanthium punctorium; assembly: GCA_038373885.1. Lineage (NCBI taxonomy): Eukaryota > Metazoa > Arthropoda > Arachnida > Araneae > Cheiracanthiidae > Cheiracanthium > Cheiracanthium punctorium. The sequence goes on along the minus strand of JAWZYV010005987.1, from coordinate 56,657 downwards.
TTTTAATAAACAAATTTCTCACATTTATTTAAAAACGAGGGACTGGGCTGCAGTATTTTTGTATTCAATTTTAACTCGCGTGTATATTACGGTTCCCAAGAAGAGCACACTAAAATAAAGGTTTGCCTCGGGTGCGGCACTCTCTGGTTGCGGTACTGAGTACCGGTATGCCGGAGTTTGCTAAGAGTACGATGTTGTGGATGGGGAGCTTAAGATTAATTTTTTAGAGTAACTGGTTACAATGTATGATTGTTTCGATTAGTACATGACATTTTATATATAGAATTTAATCTGGTTATAAGTATTTTGCCTTTTCAATGAACTTGCAATAAAAGGTAGCAGAGTTTACTGGCGTTTCACATATCAAATTGATGTATTTGAAAAATCATAATTTTATTTTTTTCTCTTTCTGTTAAAGTGTCTGAACGTCAGTGTCATGAGTGTTGCCTTGTAAAGAATTGTTAAAATATAACCAAAGAGAAAAGAAACACAGTATAATTTTACTTGGATTTGTACAGCTTTTAAAGTAATGTATTTTTATAATAATATTATTTTAAAACATTTTTTTCATTCAATTTGCATTATTGATTGACAGTAAATGCATGATATCAGGCAACACTAATTGCAAGAATATGATTTTTTATTAAATGTTTATTAAATTATTTTTCGTTTAATTTGATATGATCAAATGACCCTTTCATTAATGGAATGCACCATTTTAACTATGCGAAACAAAAGTTGCAGCCAAAAAAAGATTCACCATTTTATTGAAACGTAGTCATGTTGTCCAACAACACTCACGTCACTGAAACTCAAAGATGTACTTGTAAAGTTAATATCTCTCGTTATAAAAGATAAATTCTAACATCGCTGTATCCTTAGACATAAAGCATTTCGATATAGTATCCAAAAATAAATTAAATACTTGATAATTTTAAATTTTGAAAATTTTTAAATTTTTTTATAACATTTTTAAAAATTTGTTATAGTGTATTAATTCTCATTCTTGTTAAGTACAATTTATATACTCCATGTAACTCATTTAATTTTCTCTACACCTATGTCTCAGACATTAAAGCAGAATTTTTAAAAAGAAATAAATACATGTAATTTTATGGAGGATCTATTTTTGATTGGAAACCATTCATTCCGCAGTAAAATATTGTATAAATGTATAATATTTATAAAATATTTTACTGTGGATAATATGATAAAAATTATCAAGATGTAATTATCTTTCCGGCAAATCTATAAAATTTTTTAATACTGTTTAAAATCTAAGAGATAATTTTGCTCAAGAGTTATTTTTAATAACTAGTATGGGAAAAGGTATGTAATAAGGGAAGTGGAAGAGAGAGAGAGATAAAATATGTGTATATTAAATAAAATGTGTATATTAAATCACTAATTAACTCTTTTTAGTGTTCTTAAGTGTTTGGGAATATCCGTTGTGTGTGCTGTAAGGACATGAGGATTCCACTTTAGTGTCTAAATAACCTCCCAGTATCAAACCTTTTTCATACAGTGTAAAAAATATATTTTATTAAAGTTACATAGTTGGGTAGGGATTGGGTTGTAAAAAAAGCATTCTTTTAGAAATATGCTATGTTTGTCTCAGTCCAAGAAAACATATCAGTTTGTTTCAGTGTTAAAGGGTGAAATTTTCATTTCGAAATAAGAATAGGTTCACTAATATTAAATTTGAAGAGTGAATATTTTATTTATATCGATATGTTTTATTTATACATTATACTTTAATTTTTAATGATAGTTCTGTATAAACATTATGAAAAGGCGTACGTAAAAAGAATCACGGTTGTCCATTCTTATATACAGATTTCTAAATAATATGCTAATTTAAAATTTATCCGAAAATTTCAAAATATTTGATATATGTGACGAGATATTCTTCAACTTATGCATTTAATTTTTATCGCATGCAAAACGATTTCATGACACAAAGTTTTAAACTGAATAAAAGATAATACAATAGTCATAATTTACATAAGTAACAGCTATATAGTGTGCATATATATGTTCTTTTAAGTACCAAACATTTTTAAATCAGAAGAGTTTTAATTTCACTTAAATGTTTTCCATTAAAAAACATATATCTTTAAGAAAGTATTCATGCAAGCGAATTTTATTTATTAGTTAGAAAGTTATACTTGTGTTGATCATTTGTCATTACCTCCAACAAAATTAAATTTCTAATGAAATTACTCGATTTTATCAATATATATTCTACGTAGTGAAAATATTTTCTTTCATTTGTTCCTTGAAAATAAACTAAAATATTATGTTTCATTTTTCGGAAACATGCATTTGCCTTTTGATGTTTTAAGAAATACATTCTATTATATTTTCGCTCTCAAGACGGGATTCGTACACTTTTAATATTTTAAAACAGGAAAGTATAATTCCCAAAACAAACTTGAATTTATCAAAAGTACTAATTTACCTTCTATAAATGCACAAAAGGAAATACGTACCTTCATTTATCAGACATACGCGCTATATTTTAAACATGGAAATAAAATTTGTCATTTTATTAATTTTCTCTTCCTTTACGGGTGTATGCTAAGCACGAATTTTGCTTACAACAATATTTTCTTTGATATCTGCACACAAGATATTCAAAAATACGCTTTTGAAGATGATTTTCAGTTTTTTTGGTTTTTTTTTTACTTGCTTCAGCATGCGCCTATTTCTCTTTCCATTGAAAGGATGCAGTGTAAATTCATTTAAATCGCACAATATTCTTGTAATTAAGAAAAAAGTTCACAATTATTTGACTTTATTCTCCTTTGTGCAATTTTTATTGCTCAGTGTTTTCGTATTATTTTAAAAGTAAACAATAATTTAACTTATCTCAGGAAAACAGTATCGATTCAGGAATGGACATATAAGACAAATACAATGACTTCCAGTAAAATTTTCGGATAAAATCTGACGTCAGTTGAGAATATTTTTCACCATAGAATTAAAAATTGCTCTAAATGCATTAATGTTAAGCCATGTTTCATGATAATAAGTTTTGCTGTTTAATGAAAATAACATTAAACTCCCCAACGCATGAAATTTGAAGCCATTGTCGTGTTGTGTTATGCAAAAGTAACGCAAGGGCTATCTGCCAAGGGGGGGGGCGGTGCTTTGGTCGGAGGACTTTTTTTTTAAATCGCTGTTTTTAGAATCGTTTCTCCCAAACGAACAAACTAATTCCATTGCCTATTTTTTTTCATAAGGCAGTTATAATAAGGAACGTTTTATTTATTTGATGGCATATTTCAAGGTCATTTATAGTGCTTGCTTTGCACTTGTTTTATGCAAATTAAAAAATCTATTTGTCTCGGAAAAAAAACCGCACTCCATAAAGTACAAAAACAAATTATCTCTTTCCCTCGTAAATTTATGTTTAAGTAGGAACCTCTAACTATTCTATGAACATCAATTTCCGAAATTCCTTTTATGAAGAACTAATACTAATAAATATTGATCAAGGAAGCTAAAGGATTCAAACATTATATTCCAAGCTCTAGAAGTTTGTAACAGTTAACCATATTAGTTGTGAAGAGAAAATAAGTACATTGACTAATGCTTATAGATTTTCGCTGCTAAGAGTGCATAGAACATGAGATCAAGAATGATTATTAAAATCCCACGGTACTTTAATGGTTAACAACACACTTTAAACTATCCTTTGCCGTCGAAGATTTTGCCGAAATTGGCTCTCAGCCGACTATTGGTTTAAGTACAAAGCATTATAAACATTATAAATGTCACCGATGACTCTCGCTGTCGGCATGAAAAGTTAAGTGTCAATCACTCTCCAGATCTCTATGAATGCTGCAAAACACGTTACACGGCTCATCCGTGCCGAAAGGGTTTTAATTTCAATACAAATATTAAAGCACTGAATAAGAATCAGAAGCCCTGACAAAATTAGTTCTAGCGTCTCGTCATATCAGACGCCGCGCATAATGAAAAGCTGGGTTCCGTTTAACAAGAGATGTTTGTATGTACGTTTACTCGCTGTTCTTGGCGCAAGTCCAGAAGAGTAATAGGATGTAAGTAACGGCTATTCTGGAAAAATAATGTTTCTTTCTGCTGCTGGAATCTGTAAGATCTATTCTGCCCCGCATAATCTTTTAAATACATCATAAAAATTTTCGGGATATAATCATACTCAATTCTGCTCACCCTCAACAATATTGACACTACAAAATTATTTTAAAATAAAATATTTATTTAAAATATTTTCTTTAAAGAATTTTTTTTTGTTAAAATTGTACATAAATATTCCCTACTAAATTTTTTTAAGCACTTTCTTTTTTTGTAAAAATAAGCTTTCTTATTAGTCACCTTATTTATGTTTATGTTGAATATTAGGGATTTAACTCATAATTATTAAAAATGCATGTATTTTATAGAATATTGAGATTTCCCTTGTATTTTTATACATAGGTTATAATTTTATAATTTATTTTTCTAAGTTTTTTCGCATTACGCAATGTGAGACTGCATACTCTGAATTCCACAAATACACATAATTTAAGAAAAAAACAGTCACTAATGCCATCTATTTCACAAACATTTACTTTGTTTTATTATTTCAAATTATGAAAAGATTGCCTAAATTTTTAAGCAACTACTTTATTTTTCATTGCTGATTAGGAGAGTGCCATATTTTTATATCCAATAAAGAAAAATGCCTAATTTTAAATGTCACTGCGAAAATGAAATGTTACTTTTCACAAAAGTGGAATTTCTGTATCTGCAATTTAAATCAATCGCAAAAAAATATTTCAGGAAAAGGGACTTTTTACTAAATTAAGAGTGACCCTTAACTACTTTCGAGATGGGGGACACTAACTTTAATATTTTCCAATAGGCGGCTCTGTAACAATTCGCATTATCTAGGCCCATGAACCTTTAACTCATTTATGATTAGTGTCCATTTTTGGTGGTCCCACACAAGCTGTAAAATACAGTCATTGCAGGTGGTGCTCAAACTGCAGTATACACATCGACCCTTTATGTATATTTAGTTAACGCATGTGTGTATGGAATTGTAAAATCATTCAAAAGAAGGTAGTAGTTCAAATCATTTTCAAATTGGGATTGTAAAAAAAGTTGTTTTATTAATTTTTTTCTCTACTTCAACAAATAACAAAGATTAATTGATTTAATTTTGTGGTTAAGACAAAGCTTAAGGAAAGCTATCTGCCTAAAGGGAGGATGCCTTCAGTGAAAGACTTTCTAAGGGGTTCTAAAGCGTGCTTACCTTACATCTAGAGAAAACCTCCCCAAACTCCAGACCATTAGATCGACAGCCGCATGATAGACCAGAGTCCTGAACCTTCACGCTTCGACCATCTACCATGTTCCTTGTCTTATCCACTTGGCCATAGTCGGCCCACTAACAGAAAAGTATATATTTTGCTGTTTGTGTGTCTGCAGCTTCAGTGTCCGTACTCGAATTTCTTAAAGTGCGCTCTAAGTGAGATGTGTGTTCTGTACAACTTTTGTACCTTCGCTGTGAGACATAATTTAGTACAATAAGTTCACTAATTTTTCCGAACTTATTACCGACCGGTGGCTAGTGCGCTTAAAGCGTTCCAAGAATATTCTAATTTTTATGGTTTATTGTTAAACAAAATTTGTTAAATTGGTAAAACGTGTTTTCTATGCTAACGTACATTTTTAGTAACCTGCAGTTCAAAACGTCTTTTTATAATGTACTTAGTTAATGAATTTCCACGAACATAAATACAGTATGCGGGATATTTAATCAAAAGGCATAAACGCAAAAAAGTCATTAAAACTATTAATATGGACGATAGAAACACTGCCACTTAATGCCTGATATTCTAAGTCAGGCGCGTAGCAAGAAATTTTTCATGGGGCGGGGGGTTACGACTACTGCAACTCATATATATGTATACATGTGTGTGATAATGTAGTGAAGAATATACTACTGCAACTCATGCTATACTACTGCACCTACTGCAACTCATATATATGTATACATGTGTGTGATAATGTAGTGAAGAATATACATTTTGTATGGCAAAACATTCCTCATGGGGCGGGGGGTTACGACTACTGCAACTCATATATATGTATACATGTGTGTGATAATGTAGTGAAGAATATACATTTTGTATGGCAAAACATTCCTCAAAGAGGGGGGGTTAGGGGGTTTTGGCCCCCCTAACCCCCCTCTTTGGCTATGCCTCTGTTCTAAGTATGTGCTTTTAATAAAACAAATTTCATATAATTAACTTTCTTCACTGAATTAAAACTCGGTGTAAGCAAATGTTAATTGTCAATTAAACTAGGAAATTGGATGCGCTGTAATTATGAAGAAATAAAAAATGTGATTGGTTATTGGTGAGCAGCTTTATGAAAAATAATACTAATGTGAGTTCTATGAACTAGAGTGATAACTATATGATTCTTAATTAACAATTAATTTATTCAAAGCATTTAGGTACAGAAAACTAAACATTCACTTAAAACACTAATGCTCTTTCGTAATTTGTTTAAAATGGATATATTTCGAATATACTAGCGATCTCATATTCTGTATTGTCCTCTAATCGGATTATTTTAAGAAAGAGAAATATATACAAGACAGCAAATTATATATTTATGCTGTTATTCCATTAATCGCAATAACAAGCAATTTTTAGTTACAGGTAATTAAAAAAAATAATTACAAATTATTTAAATATAAAACATTATTATTCAACTTTAAAATAAAAAAAACTACCAATAAGTCTTTATAACTTGAAATAAAAAGATTTTTGCAGAGTGAAGATCAATAAATTTTACAGAAACTATAAACGCACAACTCCTTTAAAAAAAATATATATATTATTAAATAGAGATAGATATAAAAATGTACAATATCAGGACTAAAAATGTTTTCAAGAAAAAAATTCAGTATAAAAGATTCTTGCAATATAATTAAAAATAATGAAATATTATATTATTTTTTGTTCCATGCAGGGAATGTTCCCGACAATACGAATGTAATTTGATATTTTTTTGTAATTTTTAAATCACGTTCAATTTAGCTTAATGTATTCTTCGAATATTCTCTGCTTTAATAAATGAAATATTTCAACCCCCTCTTTTTTAAGACCCCGTATTTCATGCATAATGTCATTTTAAGTGGACTATCTTTTTTTTGCATAGCCCACTTTTTTTTACTTTCCACAGCTAACATTTGTAGGCAGGTTATAGCTATGATGGTATTATATTATTTAATTTTTAAAGAGAAACAGATGAATTAATTATGTCAGTATATTTAATTAATCAAAGATACTTATATTTATAGAAGTCAACTAATTTTCTGTTTGATTTGAAATTTATGCTCTATTATAAATTAATATTATTGATATTAATATTATTCTATTAATATTATTTTCTACTTACTGTTAATGGAATATTAATTAATTAATAGAATAATATATTCTCTTAGTATTATTCTATTAATATTATGTTCTATTATAAATTATTATAAATCCCTGTAAATGCAATGCTGAATCATCCTTGCGCGCCTTGGGTAGCACGTGTATCATTTTCGCAGAGCCAGCCTTTTTAAAGCAAAGCATGTTGCCGTTCTTAAAGTAATGAAAGGGTCGGCAGAGCTGTTATGAATATCATGTATCTGTAAAAATATATACGTGTAAAAACCCGTACGATAATTTACGAAATGTTTAATGATGCGTGTTTACAGCAAAACGTGAATGTTTGAAAAAAAAATCGAAACCTGATAAAAAGGCAAGAAATTAGAATTTCTACTTAAAGAAAAGGGTAAATTTAAAGCTCATTTGCATTTTTGCATGCACATAAAAATATAAGTAATACTATATTGGATGTGTGTTATTGGTAGTACTTGTTAATTCTTTCCTTGCTGACTCAAATCGTGTTCGTATACAGATATCCATTTTACGGATATCACACAATTGTAGTGAAATTAGGTATATATTTTTAAACTGCAGTACTGAAATCCTGCTAATTTTGAGCATAATCATAGCGAGCTTGTTGAATAATGAGTAACAACGATGCTACCAGTCCAACAATAATAGTTCTATTTAATGCATGGTAATGAGATTCAAGAAATTTAAATAGTTAATAGTAAACTTCTAAGTTTTTGAAAAAATAAATAAAAGTGCAAAATATAGAGCATCTAGTTTTCAACTAAAGTTAAATACATTTAGCTATGTATTTTTTTATCTAATTTTTAAGAACTTTGTCATTTTTTGTTTTTAATTATTTAACGTAGTTATTTGACGTTTAATTTAACGTAGCAAGATATAGAAGCCAGAATTATACCAAGTACTACTACGTAGCCAGAATTATATCAAATTAATGCATCACATCAATAAGACGTAGCTTTTAATAAATTATTACATACAAAATGTGGAAGTAAAATGTAGATTTAAAATTAGCACTCATTTTAAAATTATTTTTTAAACATTTTTCAAAGTAGCCCGTGAAAAGGTTATTCTCCACTTAACAACTCTCAAATTATTTAACACACCACAAGCCCACGATAAAAACTAAACCACGTTTTTCAGCAAATCCTCCTTGGTCAAATACCTGGCTTTGAAATATTATGCTGGATATTTCCTTTGACATTTATCTATTGCTTAACAAGAAAGAAAAGTGGAGTTCTCTTTTTTTTTGAAACACTGGGCTGTGATTAAGGAACTCCTTTTCGGCAGTGCTTCCCAGAAGCTAAGATGAACAGCTGCTTGTGAGAAGGAGAAGTTTCCTAGCGATGAAAAATTTTAGAATCTAAATTACACATCACGGAATTCTCAAATTCATTTGTTTCTCGGAGAATGCAAAATTGTTTTGTTATGTTCCTCAAATTATTCAGTCACGTATAAAGTAGAGTCATATGTTTCGATATTTTTTAATACTGCGTTACCTCTCATTAAACTGAAATGTTCATAAGTCATTTGAATGCTTTAAAACATGATATCGCTGTCATGTACACTTAAAAATATAAACTATAGCCCGGATTTTAATAATATTTTGTTGCTTTTGTTTCAATTTTAAGTCTTTTTTAGGGATTTTCAGGGCATTTTTTTAAATTTTGGGACATTATTTTGCATTTTATGATACTTTTTTATCAATTTTGGGTCTTTTTAAAGAAACGTAAATTTTTTTCTAATAGTTTTTAATTTTATTTAGTAATTTTCAATATATACTGCAAAGGATTTCCCATTAAAATAAAACAATAAAAAACGTATGTCAATAATTATTAATTATTTAAACAAAGATTAGTGAAGTTGAAATACTATTACAATTGTTCTGCAATGCTTAATAGAAAAAAAAAAATCAACTCAATTAAGTTTATTTCTTATGTTCAATCTACATGGCGCTGCAGTCATTCAGTAAATTTTTTATGGACAGGGAAAAACAGGGAATTTGTGGGTCAAAAGAAGGAAAATTTGTACTTAATAGATATGGATTATAGATGCAGATAAACTCTTCGGGTTTAAACCTATATGTTCCCATGGATGCAGATTGAAGCGAGGACGAAAATTGCATTACTGATTCTTGTAGGATACTGAAAGATTAATATGGGCTAGCAATAATGTGTGTAACACCAAAGAATAATAACCGCTCGTCTTTGTAACGGTAAGAAAGTAAATGTTAAACTTTGTGTAAAGTTCATTTACATATAATCTATATTTATAAAATGCTAAATTCTTTTAATCAAGCACAAACTACTAATTCAATGAAAGAAAAAACTGATTCGTATTCAAGAACGATTTTTTAAGACTTTCTTTGGACCATTTTGTTTCAGTGAAAAATTAATAAGGTAAATAGCTAAAAACTTAAAATTAAATGAGAAAGCAAATTCTAGATAATTTTTTTACTGTTTACTTTGTTTTAAACCGCAAAAGATTTCTTATTTGTTTTAAATACAACTTACTGTAATTCAGTCAAAACATTGTCTATGTATAAAGACAGGAAAAAAAAAAAAAATGAACGGTGAAATCTGGAAATTTCTTGTATTGTCAATGACATTTTGTCTTTTTTTTTCCAATGGCAAAGGCAAGAAAGAAGTAAAACATTAAGAAAAAATAAAAAGATAACAAGAAAACTGTAAATAACTGCGAGATAAAATTTCATGCTCAAACGTTGAATTTCCCAATTTTCCATTATTGTTATTGCATAAATAAATATGTACTTTTTAAAAACCCACCCCCCTCCCCCTCTAACACCTTACTTCTATTCCATAGCAGTGTATGTAAGTATACTGCAACAGAAAAAGAATGTGGAAGCTCTACTGTTTTTCGCAGATCAACTTGCGGTGCGGGCGGCAACCCCTAGCGTGCAGTGTATAACAGCGGGAGAAACGACTCTTGCCAAAGGAGTCTGACTGCACGCCAAATCGCCAGAGAGCAATTTAATCCGCTTTGCCCAACCTCTCGTAATTTGTACTAAACGTTCTCACTTCTCAGTCAGTATGCTGGTGGAAAGTATAGCTGGTGAGAGTTTTATTTTATCTGGTGATAGAATGGATAGCGTTTAATGAAATACCTAAAATCAAGCCATCTAAATTTTGCCATTTGCGGAAGTTTATTTCGGAGTCCGGACAAAATGTATACTAAACGACATTATCTCGCGCAGCGAAACGACTTCATAATGGCGGAGCTTCTCCCTCCACCGCAAGCGATGCGTCACAGTCCTCACTCAACGTAACGGATTTTTTGATCCTCTAGCTATCAAGTGGTGTAATTAAATTTTGGATGTATATGATAGACATGCAAGTACAACATCAAACTGTACATACCGATTTTGTTATCATCTGAACTGGCTTTCACTATGAAAGCTAATTTAAAGACGTATTCAACTCAAATCATGCGAACATTTGTTAAAAAAAGTGTGACATATCGGTACAGTAGCAGGAGGGAAAGTGTGTACAGTTGCATAAAATAAAATTCAATCTGCCCTACAGCGAGATTAGTCTCCTCCTTTCAATTGCTAGCTGGCATCTGCCGCTTCACAGGAACAATCGTGATAACGTCACATGAGAAAAATGTGCGTCATATAATGGCGTATTGGCGCATATGTATAGAGATATTATATGGGATTGTATATATCCCTCATAAATATGTTAATATTTGGTATTTTCAATAGTTCATGAAATTGAAATTACGAATTGAGTAATAATAATCTTCTGAACTCAAAGTACGCATACAAGATATTTCGTAATTATAGGAACAAACTTCTAGGAGATGCAGGTTACAACAAGACAGAGTTCAGCATCACATAGCCGTGTGGGATCGGAAAGGACGTCTTTATGGACCTGTAAATACTCACTGTGGAAGAAGTATTCAAGTGATAATAAACTTTCCGACCAGGGTTTTTCCAAAAGTAATGCATGTTTAACAGATTAAACTTGATAAAAATTGTTAATTCAGAATTTTCTTTTTCATTACATTGATGAAATTGTCGAAGAGGCCATTATTTATTAAACTTGGTTAAAAAATTAGACGCACTCTTCAACACTTCTTCCAAAGTGATTATTAACAGGTACATGAAGACGATATTTCCATCTCCACATCGCTATGCGATTCGGAACCGTCTTATTTTAACCTACTTCTCAAATGAAGTTGTCCCTCTAATTTTTAAACACCCTGTATAAATAAATGTTCATGAAATTAGATGCATGGGATAAAGTATAACAGAAAAATCATAGGCAAAAATAAAGATAAAAATCTCAACGAATTTTAAATTTGGTAGAAATACCAATCCACATTTTAATTGTACGTATGATATTTTTATTCACACACGCTAAAATAATGAAAGTGCATCAACTTAAAATAACTTCATTATTTCAAAAATCCCTATAGCATAATTTGTGATTAAAAAATGTATCTTTCTTAGTCATAAACTGATATTTCTATGTCCTTTAAACCAGGCAATGTTTTCTTTCTTCAAGTTGAAATTAGAGATAAACCGATGAAAGAAAAAAAAATAATAATAACCTACGGTGAATTTTATATTGGCTCTGTAAAATGAAAGTGAGTACCCTAAAATACCCTTTCATACTGAACTACAATGCTCTGGAAATCAATAAATAAATAAGTTACATCCTTGACATCAAATTCCAAGGTTTAAATTTTGAGCTAGTTAGCGAAAGCGAAATACATACAAAAACCAGCACCCAACATCTTTGGATCAATCTGAGCAAGCAATTTTGTTTTTCCTTTAGTAATCAATTACTATCCTTAATCCTCATATTTAGGTATCACACTTTACAACTTAAAAAGAATAAAACGCATTTCAAACATATAAGGAGACAGTAGAATATAGAATATATATTGTGATATTTACAAGATACAGTGTTTTGATCTAAAAGGCAGCCATGATAAGCATAATTGATGTAAGTATTTAAGTACCACATTCGCCGTCTGAAAGCTAGGCGCAGTCTAAATCCGCCAGTTCGCTCTTCAAAACTGTTGCACCAAAAACTTCTCCCAGGTCTATTCGGCGGACAAGAGTACAGCAGACGGACTTTAAAGGTTTGTTGTTCTATTTTCTGACTACTTAATATATTTATTCGTAAAAATAGGCTAACACAGCAAATATTTCAATAATTAATCAAAGTGCCCCGAAAATAATTCTAAAAATACTTTTAAAACGTATTATTCAGAAAGAATTTCTATGCCGAACGAAAGATCTTTAAGTTTTTTCTTATATTTTTATAACTACAAACAATTTGAAAAAAAAAAAGTAAGAGAAGAATGGTTTACGGTTTTACTTCCGTAACCTAAATAGCCTCGTATTGCTTGATTAGACTTCATACCGATTGCACGAGTCCACGTAAGCAAAAATGAGACGATGTACTTTGTTTTTCTATAAGCTGAATTGTTTTCCAGTTTTAGGAGGTAATTTAGTCTTAATCTCCAAATAAGGAGATAAAGAAATTCTCGGTAAGAGGATTAGGTACTTTTTCCACGATCTTTTCAAGGATATAGTTCCTTTTTTGTGATTCAAACTGAAATAGTTACTACATTAAGATTTGTCTGCAAGGTAAGTGAGAAATGAAATCAAAGAACAAACATATTTAGTTTAACCCCTTAAATGTTTTATTTTTTTCACGAATTCGATTCAATAAATGTCACATCTTTTTACCACAAATTTTTGTTCATTTTGCATTTGTAAGTTGGAAAATGTTGTTAAAGTAATGTTTCTTAATATTTTAAGCATTTATAACTTTTTTACAGCAAATAAATAATAAAGTTTTCCCGGAAAGTTGTATTTCCTGTCTCATTTGTGCCTGAGAGTGGGAAGTAACATTTACAGTTATGCATATAAATGAATACAACTACTACACAATCATTATTACAGATTGTTAGTAATTATAACTGCATCATAGATTCCATCTTTTACACTTTTATTAAATCATCACTCACCACAAATTTTTGCGTTTCGGTTCAAAGCTAATATAAATTCAAATTTTTAATTTAAAATAAAATTGTTTGAAATTTCGGGCGAAAAATCTTCCGTTGAAAAGTCTTCAGTAGAAAAACCACTAGAAATATCAGAGACACTGCATAATGGAAGAAAAGACTTTATTTTGCAGAACATGATATTGCTAAAAATAGCACCGGCGATTTTTTATGTAGAACGATATTCCGATGACAGTCTTGTTGTGGACACATTTCTATCAGAGCAAGTTAACTCGTGCACAGAAAAAAAAAGGATTTTGTAGAATATTTCTTCCTTATTAAGAAACAAGAGAAAAATCCAGTTAGCATCACTTTTTTTCACAGAAAATCAAATAAAGGTTATATAATTTCACTTGTTTAAGAATGCAAAGAAAACCAACGGGCAGGCTGGAAACTTAAGCGAGAGCCCCTGCATCTTCCATTTCTCACATCTTTCTAACTCGTCAACTAACCGGTTTTTTTTTTTTTTTTTTTAATATGAAAACGTTAAACCTCTCTTTTCAACGCCAGGAGTACGCAGAAAAGCAAAATCAGGAATATTCGAATAATCAAAAGAGGATGTCATATTGTGATACACGTGGTTTCAAGAGTAAAGCAAATAAAGAGAATAAAAAAAACAGAGCTGCACGTGTGCAGCTAGAGAGAGAGAAAAATAACAAAGCATATGACACCATTTGATGTTGGGATAAAATCGCAGGCAGCACCCCCTCGCAAAATTATATTAAACTTGGCTAAATCAGATACCTAATTGGTGAAAAAGTTTTAACGAAAACGATAATTTACTTTCTGCTCGTGGTAAACTTGGCAAAATTGCACAAATCCAGTTGGCAAAAGTAAAAAGGTAGTAATGTAGTTGATAAAAAAAATAAGTCAGTTGATAAAATCCGATATTTGACTGGGCGGTTTAGAGACCCCCCCCCCCTAAAAAAGTCTTAGCAATAGCACTGACCGCAGGAAATGTAAATTGATTTTTAGGAACAAAATGCTAAGTAAAGGATAAAAGAATTAAATTACTTTTTTTAAGTATTTAATAATTAATGGACAGTGAAAAATAAATTTTTAATAATTAACAATTTTGTAACGAAAAAATATTAATTAATGTTTGTTTTCAAGTAGAAAATATGCATGTTATGAAATTAACGACAGTATGCACACTAAAGTCCCCTGCCACCGCCTTTGCTTCTGAACGTCTGCTGCTATATCCATAATAATGCGGCCAAATACGGCGCCACCTGATAGAAAACTGCAGAGTTAGCATTCCTATCTGGAAAACGGAGCGATAAAATAAAAAGTGATTTCTAGAGCATCTTAGATTTAGTACGAAAAGATACCATGTGAACACTAATGCGAGGAATAGAACGATTAAAATGCGCATTTAATCTATTTCAATTTCCTGCAATGCGACGTCATGAAACTTAAACGGAAGGAGAAATGCATATCAAACACGTAGCGTCAATGCGTATGTGGAATTTTAGCGTATCTTGGACCTAAAAAATCCTCAAATAAGCATATCCATCCGCGTTTTATGCGTTGTGGAAGTACAATGATATCTAAGTTTAATTATTTTCATTTAGTAATTAAATTCAAAATATTAATAACTTTAATATTGATCGTCCGATAAAAGAGCTGTTCAGTCATCAATCTTGTAAGTAATGGGGAACAAATCATCCATTCCTAAATATGTACCAATAAAACATATTCAAACATGTTAATACTTTAAACGCCATCACGGTTTCTAATTAGTGCAAAATGAAAGAAAGTAATAACTTGTTCAATGGTTCAGAACTTATAAGGATACTCACCTCGATTGTTCATGTTTTAACTTACACCACTTTTGCACCCAATGACTCATCTACAACCGTAACATTATGAAAATTTACAACATTTTATAGATTTGTTTTTAAACACAAAACTTTGCGTAATTAAGAGAAATTTACTTCATTTGACAGTAAAATAATAAAACTTTGATATTTGTAATATACAATATCAAAAAATTTTTGCTAAAAGAAAATGAAATTAAAAGGCTTGATTTTTCGCATGCCATAGAAATACAAATCTTTCCATGATATTCTTTTTTTTTGAATGCCTAACGCGATATAATCCATTATCTTGTCACAAGTTATGTTTGTACTTTTCATATTTGAATCTTCTACAGGAAAGCATAATAGATGTTTAATGTTCAGATGAGGGTGAAACTCGCTGAATGCTGATGGCACTAGCGATACCATTTCACTGAATGAGTTAATTTAATTCAGAATGTTTAATAGTGAGATTTATCGCCTGTCAAACGAAAAGAACACAGAAACAACTTACAAATTAACGTGTGACGGAGCAAATACATGATATTATACGCAAGATATTTTTCATACAAATATTCAACTACTGTTGTAACGCTTTTTTTTAAATGAAAATATATTGCATTTGATTTTTCTATGGAAATAAATTAATAAATATATTATTTTAGCTTTTGACACTGTAGCTGTTACACTGTACTTATCACCAAAATACCTTTATTCTCAATGGTTGTTTATATCACTGATTTAAAAGCACAACACTTATGACAATCTTATTTAGAGTAGTAGGTCACTAAATTATAAGACACACTTCTCACAGCCTTCTTTTTACTAGTAAAGGAACTTCAACATATAAATGTACTCTTATTCAACTCCTATACAAATTCAACTCCTATGGTAGAGGTTATTTTATTTTATAACATTCAGGTGTGGTTAATAAAATATGTTTATTAATATATATTGATTTAGATTTTGATTGTTACACTGTTGTTAATATATAAATATTTTCTGACAATGCTTTGCTTCACTTAGTACTTAAGTATTTTCTATATACTAAATCCATTTTTCTAGCAATTAGTTCAAAATATTGATATACTAAATGGCAAAATTTTAATGTTAATTTTAATTCCCCTAAAAAATTGTAGCAACATTTTTAAAAAATAGCTCTGATAAATTTCTATGTTAGTTCGTTTGGAATTGGAATCTGTGCATAAAAATATTTACAATTTAAACAAAATTTTGGAAATGGAAAATAAAGATAAAAAGGATAATTTTACGTTCTTTTGATTTTCGTGCATTCCATTTTTAAAGAATAAGTAAGGAACATGAAGGGTTAGCTAAAGTATAAAGATCTATCATATTTGCAGGTTCAATCGATTTTACAGTTCAAGAAACTTTGTATAGAATTGATGCCTGCACTCTTCAATCCTTTAAAAATAAAAAATTGCATTTTTATATTTTTTAAACCGATAGTTCTGTACTTAAAACTATCGTTACATACAGTTTCCAATTCATGTGATAAACTTTTTAAAAAATTGCCAGGTCACGATATATCTTAATTCTTTTCATAGATCAATTCACATGACCTATTCAGCATATGTGTCAGATTATTCAACTCGACCAGTTTGAACATTAAAGTTAAGACTTATTTTGTTAATATTAAAAATATCTCTGATCAACATAAAAGGAATTAGGTTAAATTTGCATTTTTGGTAAGCGATGGTTTATTTCCGAATTGTATTGTTTTCTTTAACCCGGGATGAAATCAAAGAATTCATTACCCTAAAGTTAAACAAGAAAACATGTGCCAGTTTATTGACGTTTTCAGGAATTCAATCTACAGACATCTCATTTGAAGTATGTATGTTCAGGAAAGAGTCGGAAATCCGGAGTAAATCCGGAAGCAAAGAAAAAATACAAATTGCAAAAGGCGACTTATTACGTTTTTTAATGCTAATCAAAAAGATATTTACAGAGTACTGAAGTCATGCAATCTCAATTCTTCTTTTTCTACGAAGACATGTAGAAATTATTTCATTCACAGTTGATGTGTAATTACGATAATCAATTTAGAGTTCTGCAATTTATTTGTTATTGCTCAAAAAAGTATTGCTCAGGTGAAATTGAAAAAGAATGATTCGCAAGTAACGGAAATTGAAATTTGCAATGCAAGAAATGAAAGAAAACTATAGTGGATATACTTTGGAAGTATACGTGTTTAAACATGGAACATCTGCTCATCATGGAATTCAGCACGCACCATGGTGTTTATACTTTAACCTGGCGGGTCCAATCATGGCCAAGTAGACTAAACATGGTAGATGGCTGAAGTATGAAGATCCCGGGTTCTATAGCGCGGTCATCGATAAAACTGTATTGAGTTCTGGAAGATTTTATCCAAACATAAATTGATTACATGTTAGAACTACTTAGACAGTCCTCTGACCAAGGCACTCTTCCTCATGCAGATAG
The DNA here is from genome assembly GCA_038373885.1 of Cheiracanthium punctorium. Taxonomy (NCBI): domain Eukaryota; kingdom Metazoa; phylum Arthropoda; class Arachnida; order Araneae; family Cheiracanthiidae; genus Cheiracanthium; species Cheiracanthium punctorium. The sequence goes on along the minus strand of JAWZYV010005987.1, from coordinate 38,902 downwards.
CACTCGAGTAGCTTTACTTTAATACCCAATACAATATAATACAATAGAATTCAATTAATATGGAAAAGGACAAACCTCAATCAAGCAATCAATCCATTCCATAATTAAAAAAGGTAAACATCTGCTTTTAAGGACTTTAACGGCAATCCCTTAATAGCTTAGATGATCACAAAAGAGTCTGTGTGATCTCACATAGGCCGACTATTGTCACGGGACTGCTACAAACTTGTTAATTGTGACTTGTGAGTGTTGCGACTTCACTGTGAGGTCCCTGTGACGCTTTATTTCGTGACCATTCACCAGGTGACGTCACTGTGAAGTCACCTTGTGATTTCTGTGAGACAAGTCACTAAGTGACTACATTGGGAAGTCACTGCGTAACTGCTTTCGTACTGCTGGTTGTTGTGACTTCAAAATGATATCACAGCTGTATTTTGTCATTTGTTACGACTGCATAAAAAAACTTATTTTTGCTAACAATTTTAGATATTCCATTTGTCAAACATTTAATGGATAAATCCGAAAATTATAACGAGTAATTCAATAAAATCTCGTGGCTGTGAAATAAAGATATATACATGAATTTATTAATTTCAAAAATAAGTTATTTTTTAAATTGAACAATATTATTTATACAATGTTATTATTCCAAAAATATTAGAGTTGTGAGCTGTAACCAAAATCTGCTATGTCAGGATCTTAGCCAGGGCATGAATAATGAAGCTACAGCCAACCCCTGAAATAAGTAAACACAAGAAAGAAAAATACAGCACAGTCATGAATAACGATACACCTTTGCAACTTAATGGAATAAGTAAGAAAAATAGGGACGACGTATAAATTATGATACGATTTTAATATGTAGCACTATAGTGCGTATTTAAAAACTGAAAGTGTTTCAGATTTTCACCCTTTTTACTTTCTGAACATGTACCATGTAAGGAAAGTATTGTAATCATGAAAAAGTTCAACTTCCAGATTTTGGTGTATTTACACGTTTTGAGGTCTTCTGAATTCATTTATGCTATTTGTACGAGATGTGTGTGTGTGTGTGAACACGATAGCTCCTAAACGGCGCTACCTCCGCAAGAGAGAGACTATGAAATTAAAGTGTAGCGGTTGCTGTCTCATAAAATATTATTTAATGTTAAAATAACTTTCAACTTGCGGTATTTTAAAAGTATTTATTTCCTTACTCATGGCTCACTTGGATAAATACAGGCTGTCCAGAAAGCTCCGTTTTTCCGTACGAGTAAATTTTCGCTTCTTCGCCGATTTGTCGCTTTTACCCAACGAATCACTGTTGCCAACTCTGCCGGAAAAAATATGCCTAAAATCAAAGCTAAAAGTATCCAGGAATGGATAACAATGGCCGCATTCGTAAACGCCAAACGAGTTGCACTCATGCAGCGAGTTTATCGTTTACGAATGCAGCCAATGTTTTCAAGCCGAGAAAAAAAAAAGAAAAAAAAGCAGTGCTTTGGCGCCTTTTTTAGCACCTGAGTGCTATTTCGCTCGAGCACGGTTTTTGTGTAGACACGATTTTCCTACAGTTAGTGCGTCTTGTCACTTTTCAAGTATGTTTTTTTTTATACTTAATTTATTTTCAAACTAGCTGCGTGCCCGTTCTTCGCACGGTAGGAAACGAAAAATTTCCTCACATGTGTCATTCGAATTAATTGTGATGTGGAATCTAGAAAAAGCAAAATTATTTCACTCTTGACTTAAAATTTGCGTCATATATGTAATAACCTGAGATCATTTCAATATAATGACACACACACACACACACAAAAAAAAAAAAAAAAACTATGTCAGCATCATTCGGTATCAAAAAAGTGAAAATGGACCGTTTGCAGTGAACTTCTCACTTTCAAAATGTCTTATTTCCGCAGACATGCTGTCTTTTAGGTTCACGTTTTAGCGTTAAATACCTCAGACACTACATGAAATGGACATTTTTTTTTATTTTAAAAATATGTCACCCTCTCTTGCAACCCTTTACAAAAAGAAAAGAAATAAGAGATAAGACTGCGCTATTTATAAAGGCTTTAAAATTGTTTTTCTAGATTATGCTGTTTAATTTTTCTTCTCACAAATAAATCCAGTATTTATAAAAGGAAATCGAGCCAAGCAAAGAAATCGTCTGCTCCCGGGACCCGTTTTTATTTATTTTTTTCAACTGGCAATTTTAATCATTGTTACTGTATCCATGATAACCAAACCGCAAGATATCAAACCGAAACTCATAAGCAGGTACTACTGAAATGAAAATCCTTCTTTACTTAAAAATTCGTAAAAATTCTCCTAATTTATATTTTTCCCCCGTTCTTCTTTTAAAAGTGGGCGAATTGTGTGCTCCGTCTTTTGACCAAATATAAAAAAGTTACGACAGATAGAATTCAAGATGCAGCAGTTTAAAAAATCTTTTTCGAAAGTCAGCGTCAAATTTAATTTTATTTGAAAAATTCCCAAAAATCTGCAAATTATGTTACACAGTCCGAACAAATAGTTTTTAAAAGAAAATTTTCTCCTCTATACGATGATGTAAATATCGTTTTCTTGCGAGCGCAATTACCGGCGTTATTATGTATTACGCAAGAAAAATCGCTAAAAATCGGACAAAACATAAAATAAAACATTTTCTAATTCGAATTTCGAAAAAATCGCTTCAAGGTGTGTCAAGACCCGTCTTGGAGAATTTCCGTACAAAATTTGGTAGGTCTACGATCACCCGTTTCGGAGCTACGAGAGACACAGACAGACAGACAAACGGACAGTTTACACTCTGTTTTATTTATATAGATAAGATATAGAGAAAATTACGTATACGTGAATGAATTTGAAAATTACACTCCGTATCCCCATGGATTATTTAAATGCTCTGCTTAGAAAATATGAGGTTAAGGTACAAATCTAAGACAAACTTTATTTTCTAATATACGATTATCTGACTGTAAATACTGTGAACCTGATTCATGAATTTATTTTTAATTTTAAAAAACCACCCTTTTCTGAAAGTTATATATATTTTCATAAGTTATGTCTACGTTTTGGAAACGAAATCCATGTCTAATGTATCAAACCTCGTAAATATATCGTATTTTATAAATTTATTTTTTAATATCAGAAAAAATAAATAATCAGTTTTTTTTTCATGACTAAAATATAAATCAAGGCTCTATCTCTTAGAAAATATTTGATGTAAAAAAATTCAATCTATTAGTTAATGGTATGGTCCCTTCATTTATGAAGTATGTCACTAAAATAAAAATTTCAAAAGTAAATTATGCAATGAGTTGCCATATAAAAAATTCCTGGCAAGTTTGTGCGCTGCGTAGAACGCAAAACGCGAACCACATACACTAGAGGGACGATTATTAATTGAATAAAACGTTTACGGAAGCATACTGAACTACACTGATTATTCATCATATTTTCTATCTAGAATATATTAATAAACATATAATATATCATGTATCATTGAACACAATTTATTTTTAGAACTTATAAATACAGATATTAAAAACATATAAATTTTCTGTCATTACATCAGGAAGGCCCATATGCCTACAAATACTAATAAAATATTTTACATTTTGAAGAGAATAAAATACTTAAAAAAAACAGATATTTAAATATTTGCTGATGTCAAGTTTTGTGATCGATATTATTTCTAAAGTTACAATTTGCCTATCTGATTATTTCTTCTAAAGCTAATAAATTCAGATTTTACTTCCTTATGGATTAGTGTTCACTGTCGTAGTCACAGTAGTCATTGAAAGACTATTATCATACATGATTATTTTGTTATTTTTTAAATAACAATTTAAATGCAAGGTTCTTTTTTTTCAACGAGATGGGGCACAGTCACATCAAACCGGAGCCTGGGGATCACCGAATGTGGACGTCATCTGGGAAGGTGAACCGATGGGTGACCATAATCATCCCTCACAAGGACACGAAAATACTTGACCATGCCGAGATTCGAACCCACATTAAGAATTGTAGAATGGTACACTAACCACACCATCACTTCTGTGGCTAAAATGAAAATTTAAATGTACACTAAAATTTATATCAAATTTTTAATCTTTTGAAAATGTCTAATACACATTAAAATTTGTTTTTATACAGTACATATACGTTATCTTACTTATTTTAAAAATTTATTGACTTGAAAAACAAGGCATATATTTAAAATAAACGCTAATATGTTTTAGAAATGTATCGTAAGAAAAACAATAAAACAGGCCGGATAAAGTTTCATCTTCTATCCAACACAGAATGATAAATTATGTAGATTGGTATCTTGTGCGCTGTAATCCTGTCTCGAAAAATTTTATCTGATAAATTTTAAGCGTTTTATGAGTAAACGGGTAAAAAGCTATTTATCACACATTTTTCTTCGGAACATTATTTTAAGTAAGATATGCTTACTCATTATTGTAGATTCTTGCACTTTTAAGTAAATATGAGCTATGCGATAAGTAATGTTTGGGATATTTTTGGAGTTTATTATAATTTTAGGAAAAATTACAGCAGCCCCCTTAAGCCCATAAGGAAATACGATACTTTCATTTTATGTCTGGTGTGATTGATGGAGCGTAGAAGTTTTTTGAAATATAATTTTTAATTGTCTAAGGATCGATTCATGGCTTGAGGATTTGTTTTTAAGAGTTTATCTAAAGCTTCTTCAAACAGTATTTACTACGATTTATTTACATATAATCATATTTGTTTATTTTAATGAAATGTAATAATTCCAATTTCAATAAAATTTTCAGTTAAGAGTGTGAATAATACCGATAATGGACGTAATAAAATTTTAAACAAATATTATGGAAATAGAAATTAAAAATAGTACTTGAAAATTCATTATGAATCAGTCATATTTACAAGCCTTTAAGCGAAAATATACTATACATTTTTTTAATCACCAGAAGACTTCTATGTCGCACAAAAGCATACATTTGTAAGTAATACGACTGCCGTTTTCTAGTTTAAGACAAATCTCCTATATTGATTTATAAAATAAACTCGGCTGTACTTGCCTTGTGAGGGGAAGACCCTACTGAACCCTGTAAAGGAGTTAATTAGTTTGGCTGTTTTAAATTATTAAGTTTCGTTGTGACATGAAAATCCAGGTTCGATAGACTTTGTTGCAATACAATAAAAAGACGTTAAATACTTAAAACTATTTTATTAAACATATACTGAAACATTATTATAACGGGCGGTGGTGGATCAGCGAAATAAAAAATACGTCCTATATGGACAGTGCAATTAAGATGGAATGACTTAAAAATTACGCCAGCACAGAATTACACATTGGCGAGAACAAACACTTGGCTGAAATCAATAACGCCAATTCCAGAGCAACCCTAACAGTTAATCCAATAAAATTAAAATGACGTAATCTCGAGCAAATAATTTTACTCGAGACGTCGGAAGGGCAACAAATAATAAAAACGCCAACACCAAGCCAAAGGAGGGGAATCAAAAGTACGTTGATTTTGCAAACGGACGCAAATATAATCTATTTTTAGCACACCGGTCTGCAGAGACGGAAAAAACAAGTAAGAATAGTGCATACGGGGAAAAGCAAAAATACAGATTTAAAAACCGAAATGGCAGAAAATGAAAAACAGAAGTGATTTAGACATCTTGATTGATCTGAAAGAAAGCCAAAGTAAATAATTATTAAATTAGATATGTGATCTCCATCACAAACCCCCCTATTTATTTATTTTTTTAGTTTCATTATTGCCATATTAAAACGATATTAATTTACTATGTCATTTTATCTCTAACCTTTCGTGTATTTCGCCTGGTAACCCTATTCTGAAATTTTTATGATTGTAACCTATTTATAGAAAAATACATATGATGCATATTCTACAGCTTACGAAATGTTGCAACAATAGATTAAAGCTGTTGTGAACTAATGGTATTTAAATATATGTAAAATTATGTCGCTTTTTTGGGACACATTTTTCGGATAATTTTCATTAAAGGGGGTGAGAGATAAAATGACATAGTCAGTAATATCTTAGTTCATATAAATCTATTTTCCTTAAATTTTTATTCATGTGCGTGTTTTGGGTAAACGTTGCTGAATTAGTCTTTAACACTTTCAGGTCAGGCGTTCACAGTTGAGGACATAAATTTTTAACGAATATCACACAGAAAATACTAATAATTGTAGGTTGAATTCGGATGAGTAATGTACCTTAAAACGTATTAAAGTAATAGCTGAATTTCCCTATTATAATTTTGTTAATGAATAATTACTTTTTGAAAAAAATAAAATTAGAAATAAATATGCGAAATTATTGTTATATACGATATGATTCCCTTTTACGGAGAACAATATTTTAAATATGAAATAGACATGCCTATTTTAACTTCTGCTCGAATACTTATTTGAGAGGGTGTGCAATTACGAACAAATTAATAATGAGGATTTTTTCTTTTATATATTTTATTACAAATTTAATGTCTATTTTTATAGAAATGTACATGTATATCTGTTTGAGACAGAATTATTTAATCAGGTTTGAAAATGTTAAAATGAACTGGAAAAAATCATATTTTACTGTATGATATGTATATATATCATATAGTAAAATATGTAGTAAACTAGAGCTATGATAAACTTCACCCCCTGCCCCACATGGGCAGGAATAAAAATAAGTAGTAAACTAGAATATATATATATATATATATATATATATAATCATCACGCACGCATATAAAATGTTATTCAGCGCTTCTCCTTACTAAAGATTAAATCACCATTTATATCTGGTTTGGAAATAAACTGCACAAAAGATTATTTTTGTAATCTTTGCTTCAAGAAAAGATTACAAAAATAATCCTTATTGCTTTATTGGGTCCCATTTGGCTGATCCCTTTTTTTTAAATTACTTGTACAAGAGAACATTTAAATAAATTATCTGTTATTCAACGATCTTCGTAAATCTAAAAGAGCAATAAAAATGCTGACTCTCTCCTTCACAGAAAATCTTTGTGACTGTTTTACAAGTCTCGTGAGATGTACAAGCGGGTTATTGGGAAACACTTAATTTCGCTCTGATTTCTTAACCTCTTGCACCACTAATATCGATAACCACTATACTTGTATTTTGTCACAAAATTGCTTAAATGGAAAGAATATAGCTTAGATGTGTGTACTATTTAATACGCACTCTTGAAGTTGATGAATTTTTATTATTTTTGTAAGAGAATAATCAGACGCTTTCCTTCCTCTATAAAAGTTAAAATGTATATTTTTTGACGGGAAAATTTATATATATATATTTTTTTTTTGTAATTTACGTATTATATTGTAGCATGTTTTTTGATGGCACCTAAACACTTAAGTTAATAATCATACAATGAAAATTTTTAAAATTAATTCTGAGCTTTTCATCTATTGGCATAAAGCTAAATTTTATTTTAGTGCTATTATTGTTTTACAGCAAAACTTAAAACCTGTGATTAAATTTTACACTGAATTTCATCTACTCTTTTCATTTTTTGCAGTAATGTATAGAAATACAGTGTTCCCCACCTAAATAAAGGCACCTTGATTTTGGGCCGCAATTGGATGTGAAACAAACGAGTAAGAACGAAAATAAATTAAGAAGTTAAACACAGAAATACGTATTTACAAGACAATAACTCAATTTCTGTCCCACGGGATCGATCACAAATGTTGTTCTATCATGATGCCGCTTCAGCACATGAATTACTAAAGATCTAACCAAAACATTTGGAAATTGTAAGATAATTGGGTACAGGTCCGGCCTCTTGAGTTTCCTCCAAGATAAATACGTAATACGCAAACAGAATGCTCAGTGAATTTGGAGCTTTTTGCAGCTGAGAAAGAATAGACCTTTTGTACAGCCCGAAGTGATCATTCAGCGGTTATACTTTTTCTTACTATTTGACAAAGATTTACTAATTTTAAGCCTATTTTGTGTTTTGAAATTTATGAAACTATTCACAGCTAAAAAATAACTTTAAATAAAAAAGTTTAAAAGGAATTCTATTCGATAATCAGAACTGGAAAGACCATGCGCATTAAAACTTAAATCCATGCATGAACTTCCAAAATTATCAAAAGGGACCGCACTAGTTAAAAGTGATCTAGCAATATTAAGGAAGCTCATATTAAGCTCATATTAAGGAAGAAAAGCGTTTCTTCCTTAATATGAGTTTCTTGATCTCTCTGTGCAGTGTAAACATGCAGTCATGAAAATTCACAGCTCGCTGAAAGAATAACGTTACTATGTTTCTTTTATGGGTCTCGGGAGAAATTTTAAGGTCATTCATAAATGTTTAAATTTATGTTGCCATTATCTATCCATAATTTTAGGCTTGAAAATAATTTTTTAGTTTAAGTGCAAGCCTAAAAGTTTTTAATGCACCTTTAGGCTACTAACTATGACTAAATTAAAATATTTTTTTTGAAGAATTTAATGTCTTCTGAAAACTTTCACACTAATGAAGCCATTTATTTATATATTTAACATTTTAGTACTTAAAATGGTATTTTGAGAACATTTATTGAAAAGAAAGTGATAAAAGTATTTACCATTTCAATAGGAATTCTTACAAATTGTCCAATATTTCAGATTGAGAATGAAAACTGAGAAAATAAATTCGATACGTTTTCTTTTAACATTGAATTTCTCTCATTTGACAAAAAACAATGTACAGGATAGCAGTGTTTTTATATTCAATTTTAACTTGTATAAACATGAATTTAGCTTAAGAGAAGTATAGTAATGGAAACTGATTTATAAAATGACAGTATTTTTAGAAAAATTATTGAACTGTGCATTCAAATTGTATGCTGCATATTTTCTTATTAACAAAATATTTCTGCCCAGAAATTTTCACATATATTCATAAACGAGAAAAAAAAGCTTTTTGTTTGTTTTTCAATCTGAATAACATGGAAAAGGATTTTTGAAAATGTAACTATTCTTGCTCATTAGTTTTTAAAACGCGATTGACCAAAAGATGAATCCTGTGTCCAATGCACAAATGTTGTACAAAATGTTATTCAATCGAAAAAAAAGCAGTTTATCGGTTTAGTTCCGGTTTTCGTTCCGCCAAAAATAAACGGTTTTCGGTTCAGTTCGGAATGCGTAATTTTAATTTATGTTTATTCTTATTTGTATAAAAATATACTTATACCATAAACAAAAAATCTAATTCTATCAAACTTTAAAAGATTTTATTCTTTTTTTAATTGGTAAGTTGGTTACAGTATATTGGTTATAGTATACACTATTGATAAGTTGGTAATAGCATCAAAATGACTGAAGATATATCGAACCCAAATAAACCGATATTTTTTTTCAGTTCAGTTCCGGTTTTCGTTCCGACCAAAATAATGGTTTTTTCCAGTTCAAAGCCCTGTTTATAAATACATCTTGGAAGGTCCACTTGAACGTTGAGAACTGTACTCTAAAATTGCTTTTGTTATTACAACATCAAACATGAAAGATGCACGAGCTGCAAAGGATGAATTTGTTGAACCCACTATGCACTAGACGTGTTTTGCGTCTTCTTTCTAAGTTTACAGCTTTAGTGCGTGCACTCCCATTTCTCAACATTGCTTCTAGCAGGATACAGTTCGATGTTGCAATGATTCAGGATCTATGCAGCGCGTGTTCATTTTGTGTGAAGCATGTCATAGATTTATGAGTTCTCTCTTCTCAACTTATTATTACACAATAAACCTTTGCAAACTCGAAGAAAAAGCTTTCTGTTTAGTGAAGACCTAGAAAGTTGAAAGAAACTATAAAAGAGCATCTCCTTTGAGAAATATTTATATAGGGCTTACAGATAAACAATATCAGTACTAACAAACTTCTTTTGAAGAAAAACTTCTGGTAAAAAAAATATTCTTGCGATATATCTAAAAAATAACGAAGCATGATGTTATTTTTGTTCCATGTTTGGAATTTTCCCTTACAATAAGACTGCATTTTGATATTTTTGGTGATTTTTAAATCTCGTTGCATTTAGTGTACTGAATTCTTGGAATATGCGTTTCGATGTATGCGTTTCGATGAAGGTAATATTTCTGTACCTTATTAGGTTGATTTTGTAAAAAATTATTTTTAAATACTCCGTATTTCATCGATGATATTATTAAAATTAGCCTTGATATTTTTTCTTTGGCATACGGTTGTAGATCACAAAGTTTGGCATTTGCACGCAGGTTGCAGCCACAGTAATGCTATACTACTTAAACGCTTAAAGAAAAACATGTGTGTTAATAAAGTCAGTACTTTTAAATAAATTAAAGATACATAATTTAACACAATTTCGATAATTTTCTGCTTGATTTGAAAATAAAGTTATATTTTAAATTAATCCCATTAAATTATATAATGAACTATCAAGGTTTAGGGACCATGCGTGTGTAACTTTTGTATGACTGGCCTCTTAGAATAATTGTTTCTGCCGTTCTTTAAAAATTAAGGAAAGCAGGGTATTTTTATGTGAATAGACTGTATATTTATACATATATATATGTAAAACCCCGTTTGATTATTTGCGAAATTTTTAATGATGCATGTTTACCCAAAAAGTGAAGTAAATGAAAGCTACTTCATTGAACAGGATGGGAATAATTTTCTGTTTGATTTGAAATCCTTATTCTATTTTAAATCAATTCTTTTAAACTGAATAATAAATTATTATTATTTTACGCTTTTAACCAGGACGTGCATCATTTTTGTGTTACAGCGGCTATTAAGGAAATAGGGTAGGACAGGGCTTTTTTTAATACCCTTTATATGTAGTTATTACATCTGTGTAAAAGACCGTATGAGTCTTAACGAAGATTTTTTAACAATGCATGCAGGTTTCTTCGCTCAAGGCAACCCTCCTTAGAAAGACAGACCTCGAGACACTTTCCCTTGACACATAATACAAATACATTTATCATAGTGTTTCCCTCAAAAGTGAAATGTTTGACTAAAAATCGAAAGCTGATAAAGAGTCAAGAAATCTAGAATTTCTACTTAAAGAAAAGGCTATTTTTAAAACTCATTTTCATTTTTACAGAATATAGAGGAAAATTTCCAGATAATCTAATACATATTTCAAAATGCGACAGCTGGTGTATCACAGGGATATGATATTCTCCTGTTTTTTTTTTTTTTTTAATGTATTTCAGTTAAATTGGAGAGAGTTACTTGCTATGGCTACACGTGATATTATTTTTCACAAGAATTTAGCTGACATTTTATATATTTTTTTTAAATTTGAATGTTTTATTTTATTTTCTCATTACATTTACACGTAATGTAGTTAATTTTTTATCATTACTTCATTAATATTTTTGTTTCGTTTACTGTTCCAACTATCTTTAAACTTCTAATTTTCTATAATTGTGTTTTATTTGCTTTATACACGCTCGCACACACACCATATATATATATATATATATATATATATATATATATATATATATATATATATATATATATATATATATATAATATTTATTTATTTATTTATATTTATTTATTTTTAGATTTTATAATCACGGAATAATTTATACAACTTTATGTACTTCTAAAGATTTTTCACAGTTATTTGTTGAAAGTATATCCTAAAAACGAGAAAGGCCAATCTATTTTGAGAATAATTTCCAAAAAGACAGAATTTTCGTCAGCACTGTAAGAGCACAAAGAATGGAAATAGAATACTGGCATAAGAAAAGAAAGCAAAGTTATAACTTTTGTGTATCGTTAAAAGCTTGCAGGTTAGAGAGTAATTAAGTAATTTCATTTCATTCGCTTTAGTCGTTATTATGTGATGCGCAAACGAGTATTTACGCAATAAGAAATAATTTTCGCAAAATCTCAAAATCTAATCAAAATTGTTCAAAAAATTGAAAGCCTAGAGTTTAAGTTGCGTGACCACCAATCATGTCACCAAATTTCGCAACATTCCCTTTAATCTTTACTTAGTCGTACTGCATTTACAGGTAATTTAAAGAGATAGAAATCGCAAAATTTTTCAATTCCCCAAGTATTGTACAGACAAAAAAGTCTAGTTATATATATATATATATATATATATATATACATATATATCTGAGGCGTAGCCAACATCAGCCCGCATGAGGAATTTTTGCTATATAAAACATATATGCTTCAGTCTCTTATCACACACATATATTTGTAGTAATCGTAACCCCCCCATGAAAAATTCAAGTCAAGGCTACGCCACTGATATATATATATACTAGCTGCGTACCCGTTCTTTGCACGGAAGAAATAAAATTTTACTGACTTAAGTGAACTTAATTCCTTCGTCACGGAATCTGAAAAAATGCGAAAGTCCTTGACTCGTAACATAAACTTTGCCTTACGGATACTAATTTTTGGTGACTTAGAGCGAAACTACAAATTAATAGCACGTCAGCAGTACTTCCGATCTAAAATACATAATGCTATTCACGCATTCTACGAAAAATCTTCTTTTCCAATAAAATGTCACTTTATTCCACTAACGCCCGGCGTCCTTTTTTGAGAATGCTCAATTTTAACCATTTTTGTTCTCGGTCACAGAAATTTATAAGCATAAATTCATTTTTCTGTTTCACTTCAACGAATGATAAATTTAATTTTCCCAAAATGCTTATCGATAGCAAATTGAAATGCGTATCTTTCGCTTTTTTATTGAAGGAAATACATTCTACTTACCCCTATTATCAGAAATTTACTTATCTCTGTAGGCATCAGTATAAATTGTAATGAGAATGGCTGGGAGTTAATGAATGAAGCGACTTCATACACTAAATCTCTCTCATTAAAGGCATGTTGTTAGAGCCTGAAACGAAATTAAAATGGGGTGACCGTTTCCTCAGCACGAAATGTCGTAGGTCACCTCGCTGCGTTATCCATTTTTTTATAGTGGCTGGATTCCCCAAGAGGCCTATACACCACTGTGTAAAAATAAAAAACAAATAGATACAATATATACCTGCAGTATTACATACGTTACATAACAGAAAAAAAGGAAAGGAGAGGACGTATAAATTAGCATTACTACAGTTGAATAGTGTCATTATGAGGCAATACATTCTTCAACAGTTGGTTAGACCTTCTTTCGTAAAAACTACCCACAGGCTACCCTGCCTCCGAGACCTGGCTACTTCTCCTCACATGCAGAGTGCACGTCACAGTATCTAATTAATTCGGTCTTGAATACCTGTGAACAGGAAACTACCTGTAGTGCACAGGCAAGACTTTGTTTTAAATCGCACGGCCTTTGTCATGCTATAGTTTGGTGGAACAGCACATATAAGGTTAGCATTAAGACTGCAGTTGGTCAGAGTAACATACTAATTAAATCGAGGTTCCTGCCAAAAATAGGGAGGGGGGGATAACCTGGAGAGGAGACTAATTAATTAATTTATTCATAAAAACCCCATTACTAATATTGGCCAGGTGCAATGGCCTTTTGGAGCTGACTGGACTTCCGATGAAAATGGGTTTGTTGAAAATTTTCCAAATAAAAGTAGTAATTTAGTAGGCGCAACACCTTTTCCAATTATTGAGCTCTTAAGTTAGAGGGATAGCATATTTTAATTTTTACAGCTAGGACATTTTCCGTAAATTTAGTATTATTGTTGTTTTAATAAGGGTTTACTCTACAGGGCTAGAAACGAAAAACAGATGCACAAAGCTGATATAATGTGGTGGATATCTTGAGTACTATCACCATTTTGAGAATAAATTGGCTCTTGGGTAGGCAGTGATAGAATTTTGCGTTTTATATCTCTAGTTTCAGAATACTGCTCAAATGACTGAAATGCTATTGACTGCACTGAGTTTTAAGTCGTTGCTGACACCGTAGTGCTGAGGAGATCCTGCCTTACTCCTACCTTACTGGATCGAGAAAATTTGTGTCGTGAAAAAAATGGATTCCAAGTTAAAAATGCGGTTGGGGGTGGCAGCTATAGAGGAGGAATGGATCTACCACCCCTGCCAATTCAGAGACCGCACACGAGCTACGATAAAGCCCAGAACCCTCCACCCTCTTTCTCGGACACTCATCTTCTCACACGGTGATTTGGGTGAAGCCTCGGGTGCTTATTGAGATTTAGCGGTCTCTGGAACCGCGCGGAAACAAATTGAGGATTCTTTAATTGGTACCCTTAATCTCTCCCCACGCTTATTGATACAGATACATACATAAATAAGATATCACTACTTAAACAATATATCATATTAAAATACAGTGAAACGTATTAAAGAAAACACTCTAAAAAACTGGTTAAACTATCAAAAAAAAACCTTTGCTAATAACACACATATATATGAAATGAAACAACACTAACGGTTTCGGATGGCAGAAAAATTCCCCCTTATTCAGCTGTAAAAAGTTTTCCTTTCAACAAAAATAAAAAATGAGAGAACAAGAAATATGAAGGATAAGGAATTGCTATTCGAAACAACGAAAGAAAAACCAGAGAAAATAAAATTTAAAAGAATGTTGGTGGGTCCAAGGGGCGTTGCAAGAAATTAGCAGAAAGAAGGGGAAGTGAAAATATATTATGTAAATGTGAAGAACGGGCATGCAGCTAGTATAATAATAAAATCAACATTATTATATTAACAACAAATTTAAAATTAAATAAATTTTAAGTGAAAATAAATATAAAACGAAAATTAAATAAAATTATGCTAATTTACAGCATTATAGATTATTAATGAGCATTGCATTGAACATTACATATAAATATGAATAAACATAAAGTATATAAAAAAATATTATTAAGGTACAGCATTCTACCTAGACCTTTGCTCGGATACTTGCTGCTTTTTCGAAGCCATCTGGCGAATTGGTCGCATAGTCCATTTCTAAGAACAGCCATTTTCACTTCGGTATTTAGTTGGTCAGCTCAGCTGCATTCGGTACTCAGTAGTTTCAGTCTTCTGTCAGGTTTAGTTTGTATTTGGTGTAGTGCCTGGTGAAGTCGCTGTACAAATTCAGACTTGTCCATATGTTGCTGTGTGGCACCAACCTTGTTTCTTACATTTTTTATTCATTTTTTTCATCGAACATGAAAGGCACTCGTCGTCCATATTGTCAATGCCACCAGATAACATGGGACACCCTCTCAGCCATCTAAGTCCGTCCCGGTGTGGCTTACATATTGTTCTTTTTTTACCGAACACGAAAGGCTTTCATCGTCCATATTGGTAATGCCACCATATAGCATGGGAAACCCTCGCAGCCACCTAAGTCCGTCCCGGCTGAGGCATACCCGTTTTTACTTATTTATTTATTTATTTTTACCGCATACGAAAGGCTCTCATCGTCCATATTGGCAATGCCACCAGAATGATTGGGAAGCCCTCTTAACCATCCAAGTCCGTCCCGGCTAAAGCGTACACGTTCTTCTTTTTTAATGGAGATCGTATTAACATCACAAAACATAACAAATTTAAAATTAAAGAAAAAATTAAAAGTGAAAATAAATATATAACAAATTAAGTTAAATTACGTTAATGTTACACATGAAGCATTATATAAATAAGCATTACATTGAACATTATATACATATCAGTAAACATAAAGGATATAAAAAAGGATACATTAAGGCATTGTATTCTACCCAGACCTTTGCTCTGATACTTGCTGCTTTTTCGAAGACTTCTGGCGGATTTGTCGCATAGTCCATTTCTAAGAACATTTTCAGATCTGTATTCAGTTCAGTTTGGTCAACTCAGCTGCATTCAGTTCTCTGTATTTTCAGTCGGCTCCTAGTTTAGTTTGTTTTCTGCGTCGTGACTGGTAAAGTTACAGTACAAATTCAGACATGTCCATATGTTGCTGCGGCACTCATAGTTTTTTTTTACTTTTTTAAAATTCATTTTTTTTATCGAACACGAAAGGCTTTCATCGTCCATATTGGCAATGCTACCAGATAACATGGGAAACCCTCTCAGCCATCTAAGTCCGTCCCGGCTGAGGCATATCCGTTTTTATTTATTTATTTTTTTTTTACCGTATACGAAAGGCTCTCATCGTCCATATTGGCAATGCCACCAGATAGAATGGGAAGCCCTCTTAACCATCTAAGTCCGTCCCGGCTAAGGCGTACACGTTTTTTTTATTATTATTATTTTTTTTTAACCGAACACGAAAGGCTTTCATCGTCCATATTGGCAATGCCACCAGATAACATGGGAAACCCTCTCAGCCATCTAAGTCCGTCCCGGCTGAGGCATATCTGTTTTTATTTATTTTTTTTTACCGCATACGAAAGGCTTTCATTGTCCATATTGGCAATGCTACCAGATAGAATGGGAAGCCCTCTTAACCATCTAAGTCCGTACCGGCTAAGGCGTACACGTTTTCTTTTTTTTTTAAATGTGTCGGGGGTCGATTCCTTTAAATCAAACACATTGCTCACTCAATTTTCAAGAACTTCGGGGTAAACAATATTTGGAGTTCTGCCCTTAGGAGCCAATACGTGTAGATTGTTCTTATTTCCAACACGTGAACATGCTACGTATAGTTGGCCATGAGCAAAGCATGGATTCCGCAAGTCCACTCCAACAACTCTGAGTGACTGTCCTTGCGCTTTACTGATTGTTATTGCAAAACACAGACAAACTGGGAACTGTAAGCGTTTAAAATTGAAAGTAAGGTCTGTCGGCAAGATTGGGATTTTCGGAATGAACACGTGCTCTCCTTTTGCAGGTCCAGTCATTATGGTTGCCTCTGTAAGATTACCAGATCCACACAAAAGGACAGACTTGGTGTCGCCTTTCCAGACAGTTTGTTTCAAAGCAATCGCACCTTCAAAGAGCGCCGAAATTGATCGCGTCTACGTGAGCTGGATCTGAAGGTGCCTTCTAGAGGAGATGGACAGGCGCCAGGTGCGGACCAATTGGGAATCCTTGAATCCACCCCCGTCTGTAGAGATATCCAATAAGGAATCGATGAAAGATGAGGGTGAGAGGAGAACCGGAAGAGAACCGAGGGAGTTGGCGGAGCAAAAGAGCTGGGGAGAGGAGGTCGAGAGAAGGCCTCCGGAGACATTTTTTTTTTGAAGTCCGATCGAAGGACTGTAGGGCGCTGCCCTGTGAACTGTTTTTTTTTTTGTAAGTCCGGTTGTGGACAGAAGGGCTCTGCCCGTGTGAAAGGACTGGTCTTCTATTGAAAGCCCTATTGGGACTCTGATTTACTTGTATCTAACATCCTATTTAATCATGTTAAAATTGTAAATAAATTAATTTCCTGTAAACGGAACTTAGCTGTAATTCTCAACGCTACCATTCCACACCCAAGACGTTACAGCTAAGAAAATGGTGGCAGAACGGTGTGGATTGTAGGACAAGAATAGAAGTCTGCAGTCTGAGAGAAAGAAGGACGCCCGTTCCTGAAAGAGATAGACATCCAGTCTGAGAGAAAGAAGGACGCCCGTTCCTGAAAGAGATAGACATCCAGTCTCAGACACAGAAGGACGCCCGTTCATGAAAGAGATAGACAGCCAGTCTGAGAGACAGAAGGACGCCCGTTCCTGAAAGAGATAGACAGCCAGTCTGAGAGAGAGAAGGACGCCCGTTCCTGATAGAGATAGACAGCCAGTCTAAGAGAGAGAAGGACGCCCGTTCCTGAAAGAGATAGACAGCCAGCCTGAGAGAAGGACGCCCGTTCCAGTGACTAAGTGTTCCGGTCGTGATCCAGAAGCAAGCTCGAATACCATTTCGAGGAAGCAGACGTCGTCCAGAAAGGTAGGCAGTTTGCATTATATTATTACTCTACTGTACAAACCGGCAGGATCAATTTGGTTGAAAAATACTAAAAATTTCAATATTTTATGTTAAGAATTTCATAATATATGGTTGAGACAAAATTTGAATTCATATAAAAAAAAAATTGCAAGTGTAATAATTAAACGGAATTTAAAAGGATATAGCTCTCAAAAGTTTGTAATCTTAGAAAGAAATTTTTTAATATAAATTGAATGATTCAGAAAAGAACAGTTATTTTTTCCGCAGAGTGAATAGTATGATATGTGAAAGTTACTGTTATTATATGTGATAAGTGTTTTTAATGCATGATTAAGGAGTATTGTATGGTAAAAGTGAGAATTTATGTACCTTGTAGTAAGGAGTACGGGGAGTATTGTAAATTCTTGATTGTTCGTGAGTTCCTAGAAATTTGGGAAGCGTGTAGAGACCTACAGTTATATTAGTTTCTAACGTAAAATTTTGGGGAAGTGAAAAATGTCTGAATTAGCTCAATATAGAAAGGCCGATCTGATAACTTTGGCGGGAGAATTTGGAGTAGAGGTCGCTTCAAGTGACACGGTCATTAAAATCATTAAAAAAATTGAGGAAAGTGAGGATTTTAATAAAGAGATAGCTATAAGCCAGATTAAAGTGATTCAGGAAGAACGTTTATAAAAAATAGAGGAAGAAAAATTGGAAAAAGAAAGGCAGTTGAAAGAGAGGCAAATGGAAAGAGATTTTGAAATTGAAAAACTGAAAATCGCGCAGACGAGCGAGACCCTCAGTTTAAATTCTACTACTGGAGAGAGAACTCCAAAAGTTTCCTTGAAAAATTTAATGCCCTGTTTTGACCCCTTAACTTCTGACATGTCACTTTTTCTGACACTGTTTCAGAGACATGCTAAAAAAGCAAATATTGAGGAAATTGAATGGGTCACGCAATTGTTATCATTCTACCTATGCAAATAGCAGAAATGATAATTCGGGAGCCGGAATCTAAGTTAGAGGATTTTCAATATGTGAGAAACATGCTACTGAATAGGTTTAAATTAAGTCCCGAGGCTTTCCGAACTAAGTTTATTTCGCATGCGAAACAAAGAGAGGGATTGTGGAAAGATTTAGTATTCGAACTCAGAAATTATTTAGAGGGATGGCTTTCAGGTTTGGAGATTAAAACATTCGAAGCTCTTCAAAATTTAATGATCACTGATCAGATAAAAAGACGCGCGACTCCAGAGATGAGAGAGCACATGTTAGACTCATGGAGCAAATTCACAGATCCGAATGAATTGGCTACTAAACTGGATGAATATGAAATGGCAAGGAAATCCAATAAAAAGCCGTGGGTAAAAGGAAATGAGGAACACCAGGCGGAGAAATTTAGACAGCCAGAAAAATTTCGCCCCGATAAGAAACCGATAGAAATTAAAGTACCAAACTGGAGAGATAAAAATAGCGATGGGAAGCAAGGGGAGAGGGAGAAAATCTTTGAAAAAAGAAAACCTCCCGCTTGTTTTTTCTGTGGGAGTTTAGAGCATTTGCGCCGAAATTGTCCGAAATTCAAACAATATCAAGCGGAAAGAGTGAATAATCTGGGTAGTGCAGAAGGATTTAGCCCATCATTTACTCCCTATCTTAGCACGGCTAGGATCAATGAAGTAGAACGGTTAGTTCTCAGAGACTCGGGGTCCAGCGTAGACTTAGCCCCCAGGGAATTTGTACGTCCTGAACAGTTTACGGGAGAGGTTATTTGGCTCAAACAGCCCCTAGAAAACGAATTTAGATGTTTACCCGTTGCGAAGGTAGAATTGGAAATTGAGAAGATCGGATTAGTAACGACCAAAGCAGCAGTCGTGGGCCCAGATATTGAAATGCAACATTATATCCTAGGAAATCAAACCCAGGAACTAATCGAGGCGAAACGGAACAACCCGGAATTAATTAACGCCGTAGTGACGCGCAGTCAGACGAATCTAGCGGGTAAAGAAAATTCCCTTACGGAAGAAAGAAATGCAGAATTCGGAGAAACACAGGAAGAGAAAGGGGAGGAAGAACCAGACCTCGAATTACCACCAGTGGAACCCGACGGGGTGCTGGCATTAGCGAAAGTTAGCCCGGCGCAGCTCATAGAACATCAGAAATTAGATGACACTTTGAAAGTCATACGGGAGAAAGCGGGAAAGGAGAACTCAGAGTTTTTCTTAGAGAATGAATGCTATTTTCGTAGGGTGACTGATCACCATGGGAATTCGAGAAAGCAGATTGTCATACCGAAACTGTATCGAGAGGAATTATTAAAGCTGTGTCATCACGGAGTAGGGGCGCATTTAGGCGCTACCAAAACAAAAGGGAAATTGTTACGGTATTTCTTTTGGCCAAATATTATAAAGGACACAGAAGAATTTGTAAGGACGTGTGAGCCGTGCCAAATAGTCGGCAAGGCGATCAAAAGCGCGCTCCTCTTCAACTAGTGCCCATAATTACAGAAGTTTTTTCCCGATTAAACATAGATTTAGTAGGACCACTACCTGCCTCGGAGACGGGAAAAAAAATATTTTTTATCGGTTTTATGTGTAGCAACAAAATTTCCAGATTGCGTTCCCCTTGAAAATATTAAATCAGAATCGGTCATCGATGCTCTGTTGGTTGTTTTCAGTCGTACTGGTTTTCTGAAAGAAATACAGTGTGATTGGGGCACGAGTTTTGTTAGCGTACTCACCTGCACTTTCTTTGAGAGATTCGGAATTAAGGTGATTCATAGCTCTGTGCACCATCCACAGACGAACGCAATTTAACGCTGGCATAGATCGGTGAAGAGGTTATTAAGGGTTTTGTGCTTAGAAAGTGGAAAAGACTGGGAGAGGAATTTGCCTTTTGCGCTACTAGTGTTGAGAACCGCACAGCACGACTCGACGGGTTTTTCTCCGAGCGAGCTAGTATTTGGTAAAAATCTGCGCACCCCTGAGACCTTATTGTATGAAAAGTGGAGCGCGGAAGAAGAAAAACCGAGTTTAGTCACTGAATATGTGTTTGACTTAATAAATCGGTTAAAAAGGTGACAGGAGTTAGCCTCCGAGCGAATGGAAGAAACCAGAGAGAAACGTAAATACTGGCACGATAAGAGTAGCGTAAAAAGGGAATTTAAAATAGGAGAACAAGTCTTAGTTTTGGCCACTTCAAAACCAAACAAAATGACCGCTAATTGGGTAGGCCCAGGGACGATCGAAAGTAAAATTTCGGAGACGAATTACATTGTAAGATTACCCGGGAAGAAAGAAAGATTGCAAATATATCACGTTAATCTCTTAAAACCATACCACCAAAGGGTGGAGATGATCAATGTTTTGGTTGAAGATAAGGTAAATAGAGCAATAGAGGAGACAGACTTAGAGATACCGTACCCGAACGCGAACCCAGAAGTATACAATTTTGAGGAGATAGTGAGGGAAGATAACTTGGATAAGCGGTATACTGAGGAGCAGATTACTCAGTTAAAACAACTGTTAGACAAGCACCGGAAATTGTTTTCTAATGATCCGGGTAGAACAGATTTAATTGAGCACGATATCGAGTTGATTAGTGATCAGCCTGTCCGATGAAAACCTTATAGAACATCGCCGAGGCAAACAGAGATTCTGAAAAGAGAAATAAAGAGGATGCTAGAGCTAAACGTTATCGAAATTGGCGAGAGTGAATACACTTCGCCAATGTTGTTGATAGAGACACCGGGGCGTGACCCGCGGCCGTGTATAGATTACCGGAAATTAAACTCGATAACGAAGGCAGAGTACTTTCCCTTGACAAATATAGAGGAGAGAGTGGAGTTAGTCGCCGCAGTTCATTACCATTTTAGATCTGACTAAAGGATACTGGCAAATACCGCTAACCCCCAGAGCTCAAAAATTAGCCGCGTTCGTAACAACCTTCGGGTCGTATTTACCGGTAACTATGCCCTTTGGGTTAGTCTCTGCACCTTACCGTTTCTCTAAATTTATGGATATGTTATTACGAGGAATGGAGGAGTTTTGTGTCCCATATCTAGACGATATCGCCATCTTTTCGGCACATTGGGAGAATCACCTCAAACACGTAGACTGTGTTTTAAAGAAATTGAAGGAAGCGAAATTAACGATAAAACCTTCGAAATGCAAATTCGCTCAAGACGAAGTAAAGTACTTAGGGCACGTAGTAGGAAACGGTCGTCGAACACCTTCACAAGCGAAAATTCAAGCGGTGCTAGATTTCCCATCTCCCACTAATAAAACTCAAATTAGGAAAATTTTAGGTATGGCTCAGTTTTATCAAAAATATATAGAGCATTATGCCACGTTAGTGGAGCCTTTAACGAGGGCACGAATCGGAAAAAATAAAAAAGAAAGCATAGAATGGACTCCCGAAATGGAAAAGTCCCTTTCCGAGTTAAAACAGAGGCTGACGGAAAATCCGGTGTTGTACGCTCCAGATTTTAAAAAAGAGTTTATCATTCAGACAGATGCTTCTAATGTAGGGATTGGGATAGTCATGGCCCAGAGAACCGGGAAAGACGAGCATCCTGTTCTCTGTCTAAGTAGGAAATTTAGTGAGGCTGAGAAGAAATTTTGCACGGCGATAATATTCGCCATAAAAAAGTTAAGACATTACTTAGACGGTCAGAAATTTACTATAGAAACTGACCATAACCCTTTAGTATGGCTCAAAAGCAACGCGGGGAACAATCCGAGACTATTGAGGTGGTCACTGGCATTGCAGCATTTCGATTTCACAGTAGTTCACCGCGCTGGAAAAAATAACTGCCATGCAGACTGTCTAAGTCGTATCTAAAGGTGAAAGCATAAAATGTAAATATTTTCATTGTGTAAAAATTTAAAGTTGAGATTATATGTGTTTTGTATTAGGAAAATATAATCAGGTAATATGTATGTATTTTCTAACTTAATATTCTAAGTATATTCTAAAATTTAATTTTGAAAAGGAAAGAAACCGTTAGATATATTCTGGATATATTTCTCTCCTTTTTTTTCGGTTCCTTGCCTATTGTATAGTAGAGTGTAATTGATCAACTGCCTGAACCAAAGGATTAACTTTTCCTTCGAAAAGTTCACCGGAGAAGGGGGGGAGTTGTAAGATTCCCAGATCCACACAAAAGGACAGACTTGGTGTCGCCTTTCCAGACAGTTTGTTTCAAAGCAATCGCACCTTCAAAGAGCGCCGAAATTGATCGCGTCTACGTGAGCTGGACCTGAAGGTGCCTTCTAGAGGAGATGGACAGGCGCCAGGTACGGACCAATTGGGAATCCTTGAATCCACCCCCGTCTGTAGAGATATCCAATAAGGAATCGATGAAAGATGAGGGTGAGAGGAGAACCGGAAGAGAACCGAGGGAGTTGGCGGAGCAAAAGAGCTGGGGAGAGGAGGTCGAGAGAAGGCCTCCGGCGACATTTTTTTTTGAAGTCCGATCGAAGGACTGTAGGGCGCTGCCCTGTGAACTGTTTTTTTTTGTAAGTCCGGTTGTGGACAGAAGGGCTCTGCCCGTGTGAAAGGACTGGTCTTCTATTGAAAGCCCTATTGGGACTCTGATTTACTTGTATCTAACATCCTATTTAATCATGTTAAAATTGTAAATAAATAAATTAATTTCCTGTAAACGGAACTTAGCTGTAATTCTCAACGCTACCATTCCACACCCAAGACGTTACACCTCAATAATTTTATTCATCAGTCTTTTGATACGTAATCGAGTGCCGTTACACAGGTTAGGGGGATCTAAATTTCGCATCAGCATGATAGGTGCGCCTTGTTTGAGATGCAAAGTATGCGGTGGTATTCCTGGAATTTCTAGAGAATTTAAAAATTCTATGGGATAATTTACTGCCTCATTTTCGTCACAAATGGTGTCGATCGATTTATAAGTATAAAGTGTTCCTGGCAGATACTGCAACAGTTCATTATTGGTTTTTATGACATGTTCATTTTTGGGACATAAAATGGCTCTTTCGCACAGATAGTTTTGATCAATGAAATTCTCTTTCAAGTCTGGAAACACACTCTGTATGAGGTCAGCATGTGATTCATGTAGCTGAGCAATTCCTATCAAACTGATGAATGCGTCATTGCTTTCAGATTCTAGTGCTCCATTTCCAATTTTCAGAAGGTCGTCTGAAAACTCGCGTGAGTTCATATCACCGGTCATGTGAACTCTAATATTTGTCTCAAGTCTCAGACGTCGCACATTATTCCTTAGGTATGAAGATTTCAAACAGGCATTCATCTGATCAGCTCTTGTGCCACGAGGAATCACGGGCAGAGTTTGACGAAAATCACCAGCAAGGAGCAAAGTAACTCCTCCCATAACTATTTTGTTATTCCTGATGTCCTGTAAAGTAATATCCAGCGCTTCAAATGCCGCCTTATGAGACATGGTAAATTCATCCCATACTATGAGCTTGCATAATTTTAGAAGACTGGCCCTCTCTGAGTTTATGGATATGTTGCACACTGGCTTATCAGAATTTACCAAATCCAAAGGTAATTTAAATGTTGAGTGCGCTGTCTTTCCTCCCGCTAATAAAGTAGAAGCAATTCCTGATGAAGCAACAGCGAGAGCAATATCGTTTCGGTGTCTTACTTTTGCTAGATAAGATTTAAAAGAAATGTTTTTCCAGTACCACCTGGTGCATCCAAGAAAAATATACCACCAGATTGGCTGAAAACTGCCTCAGTTATGACATCGAAAGCTTCTTTTTGTCCTTCATTAATTTCGGCTCATTTTCTTCTATATATAACTGAAGTTGTCGAATATTGTACTTTTGTTCAGTGAGTAAATCTGAGTACGTATCGTGCTTAGGGTTCCTAGGTGGTTCAGGCAATCCAAATGATTTTAAATCTGGCCCACCTATGGATCTTATTTGATCTTCGATTAAAATGAGAGCTCTGTTAAACGAGGTTTCGTCGTATTGTATTTCCGAATCATGTTGCCCCTTTCTTTCCTGGAGAATTAGGTCCTCGGATAACTTTTCTTTGTGCTTCGACCACATTTCCAGAGGATTAGACAAATTACACGTGTGCAGCATTACTGCAAAAAGATGTCGAAGCATTTTGGGAGATCGTGTCATTGCTGCCTCTTCCAATGTAGCATCCCAGTGATTGTCGTGTTCGAGAAGTCCCTTTAAGTGGCATGCTTCTTTGAAGGTTTCACACACGTGTCCTTCAACAGTTTTTAAATCCGTAAAGGAGGTTGGTCCTTTGACGGCGTGCAGAAGAAGTCTCAAATGGAAACACTCCGAATTGCTCGGGTGAATCGTATAAACTCGCCCTAGTCGTATAAATCGTATAAACTCCTAGGACATCTGTGATGAAGATCACATATCTAATTTAAAAATCATTTACTTTGGCTTTCTTTAATGTAATCTATCCAAAATTCAAGAATTCTAAATCACGTTTGTTTTCATTTTTCTGCCATTTCCGCTTTTAAATCTGTATATTTCGCTTTTCCCGTATGCACTATTCTTTTTCTTTTTGTCTCTTCATTCTAG
Organism: Cheiracanthium punctorium; assembly: GCA_038373885.1. NCBI lineage: Eukaryota > Metazoa > Arthropoda > Arachnida > Araneae > Cheiracanthiidae > Cheiracanthium > Cheiracanthium punctorium. Next base: position 13,578 of record JAWZYV010005987.1, on the reverse strand, counting down.
CGCCGGTGTGCTAAAAATAGATTATATTGCGTCCGTTTGCAAAATCAACGTATTTTCTGCTTGCCCTCTTGGCATCCTGCTGGCGTAAGTTAGTATTTGTTGCCATTCCGACGTCTTTAAACTGATTCGCTCGCGATTACGTCATTTTTAATTTTATTGGATTAACTGTTAGGGTTGCTCTGGAATTAGCGCTATTAATCTCAGCCAAGTTATTGTTCTCGCCAATGTGTAATTCTGTGCTGGCGTAATTTTTAAGTCATTCCACCTTAATTTCACTGTCCGTATAGGACGTATTTTTATTTTCGCTGAGCCACCACCGCCGTTATAATAATATTTCAATAGTATATGTTTAATAAAATAGTTTTTCAGTATTTAACGTCTTTTTATTTTATTGCAACATAAGTGCATCGAACCTGGATTATCATGTATCACAACGCAGTCTTTAAATTTAAATCAGCCCAACCAAATAACCTTCTTTACATAAATTGGTGCCTACCCAGGCACTTGTGTTGCATTTTTCGGTGGTGGCTTAGCAAACGGCGCTCGGATGGAATCATCTCAGAACGTCGGATGTCAGCGTTCATAAATCTGCTGCACCTGCATTTTTTAGTGGCTTAGCAAATGGAAGCGTACAGTATTCAGCTTGTATATATCCAGCATGTTACTACTCCTTCACGATGACTTGACTTCCGTTTTCGTGGTCTAGAACTTACAACTTGTGGATAGCCGTTTATTCATCTGGTGCTCGGCCCGCTGTTGTGATCTCTAGCCGGTTCGTGTCAACCATGTGTTTCGTATGGCTCATATTCTCAAGGATCTCGAATCCCGACTGTGCTTTTACGGAATTGTGCAGTTTTGTTTTGCGTCACTTCATCAGTTTTGTTTCTCCTAGGGGTGCGATTAATACGTAATGACACTGAATATTTTTCTGCCCGGCATTCTTAGCTTAGAAGACTGATTATGGAAGCCGAACTCTGTGCGTAAAAAAATTTCAAAAAAAAATTATTAGTTCGCCCCGGCATGTGACGTACGATATGTTATTTTCTTCGGCTGTTGTGCGTGTCTCCGTGCACGGAATGAGCGTGAGAGAAAAACAGTGTCATACCCACACCTCTAGCGTTTTGTTTTGTTTTTGTGCTCTACTCGCTCGTACTTCGCCTTGAAAATGAAGGAGTTTTGCTGATTGGACATTGGTCAGCTGCGTAACAAAGTGGCACAAAAAATTGAAATAGAAGTAACAAAGTATGTAATATTGTTTTCTTTGCTTTTGAATAGAGAACATTTTATTTAAAGGTAAAAGTGGTGTTTCTATCGGGACTTCACAAAATCGAAATAACTGTGCCGAAAAGGAACACGGAATAATTTAATTTTTCAACAATTATTTTTGATATAGTGATATTTTAATGGTGATAATTTTATATATGTAAAAAAAAGGAATATTTCAGTGGTGTATTTATGTATACTGTATAAAATAATTCTACATAATTTTGGGGTTTTCTAAAAATGATTATTTACTTCATTACTTTTATGTATACATTAAAAATTAAATTATGACAGTTAAGTACTTTTTTATAAAATGTGCATATTTCTTAAGTATTAAATAGAGTAAATATATCATTATTTGACGTTTCAGTACATGGTGTTACTTAAAATTACTTATTCATTTTTGCAAAATATTATGTCATAATTTTCGTAGTTTACATACTTCTAACTTGATCTATATTGATTATAATAATTATGTTCTCTCGGGATCTACAGCTGGTGCTCTAGTTTCTCGGATTTTTCTCGACCAGCTTTTACACTTTTTACTTCCTTGTACGTAGTATAAGGAAGTAATGTGATCCCGAAAAATTTTGGGGGCCAAATTTCGACAAAAAAACCGATTTTGACTACCTCTAAATTGAATTAAAAAAATTTTTTCGATGCATCTCATCGTAGGCTAGCATGCACGATCATATTAACGCGTCTGCAACTCATTTTGACCAGCGGCGAGTTTATTGTGGTCAGTTTTCCCATGCCGTCTGTACGTACGTACGTACGTACGTATGTATGTAACTCGCATATCTCAAAAACTATGGGTCGTAGAATGTTGAGATTTGATATTTAGGATTGTTCTATGATCTAGTTGTGCACCTCCCCTTTTGGTCGCAATCGAATGCATAGTTTATGTACAGGACCGCCCAAAAGATTCGAAATACATTACGCTCTATGGACCGAAAATCATTAAACTCGCATATCTCAAAAACTATTAGGCGTAGAATGTCGAAACTTCATATTTTGGATAGTTGCAACATCTAGTTGTGCACCTCCCCTTTTGGTTCTATTCGATTGGATAGTTTATCTACAGGACCGCCCAAAACATTCGAAATACATTACGCTCAATGGGCCGAAATTCATTAAACTCGCATATCTCAAAAACTATTAGGCGTAGAATGTTGAAACTTTATATTTAGGATTGTTGTAACATCTAGTTGTGCACCTCTCCTTTCGGTTCCATTCGACGGGATAGTTTATCTACAGAACCGCCTAAAAGATTCGAAATACATTACGTTCTATGGGCCGAAATTCATCAAAGCGTTTTTTAGAGGTATTGGGCTATTTCAAACGACTCAGAAATGATATATGCTGTAAAGAGTTAGAAAATGAATTTCTCCATTAAAAAAAGTGTCTTTATCATTTACAGTTCTGCTACAGGAACACTCAAAAGATTTCCAATACATTACGGTCAATGGCAATTTTAGGAGATTCATCCATTTCAAGCACAATACCGTCCTACCACATAAGTTAGGTAATGGTCCGACCACGGTCACGTGCCTCCCTCAAGTACTATGCCAAAAGTCGCCAAGCTTGGCGACTTTTTTGTGTACGTGTGTGCATATTTAACTCTCAAATCTCAAAAACTATTATGAAATTTCATATATAAGATTGTTGTAACATCTAGTTGTGCATCTCGATTTTTGGTTAAAATCTACTGGAGAGTTTATTTACAGGACCACCGAAAAGAATTTCAGTACTTTAATTTCTATGGACATCTTCAATATAATACAATTGTAGACAGTCATTGTTTTGTACATGCCCAAAATCTCGCCGTCTGTCCTCGACCTTGGCGAGTTTTGCCGAAATGTCGCCAAATTTGGCAATAGTCAGTCATTTGGTCCATGCCCAAAGTATCGCCATTTGTCATCGTTCTTGGAGAGTTTTGGCGAAATATCGCCAAATTTGGCGATAATCTGTCATTGTTTGGTTCATGCTTAAAATCTCGCCAAACGTCGTCGACATTGACGAGTTTCGCCGAAATATCGCCAAATTTGGCGCCAAAAGTTATTTCGTATTTTGTATAACTCTAAAACTTTAACCCGTAGAATTTTGAACTTTTGTATTTAGAACTATATTATAATATCTAACGGTTTTCAATATCTTTTTTGACAGCAATCGACTGGGAATTTATTTACAGGGTGAGCCAAATGACTTTAAATACATTAAGGTGTATGGATGCATTCAATTCATTGAAAGTCTGTGGTCAATGACTACTTTGGCTATCCCCAAAATCTCGCAAACTATTTCAAGTTTGTCGGCTTATGGTGAAATATCGCCAAATAAGGTGTCAGAAAGAAATCTTTCAAATTGAACTCAGCTTGGCGATATCGAAATGTTTGGCTAGAAATCGCTATATCTTACTATTATTGATATTTTATATCTTTCAAACAAATAAGTTTAGAGGAAGTGCGTAAAAAACATTTTTGATTTAATAGACGTGCAAGGAAGTCATGTGTTGGACACATCAGATTTTTACTTCCTTGTACGTAGTATAAGGAAGTAATGTGATCCCGAAAAATTTTGGGGGCCAAATTTCGACAAAAAAACCGATTTTGACTACCTCAAATTTTAATTTTAAAATTTTTTTCGATGCATCTCATCGTAGGCTAGCATGCACGATCATATTAACGCGTCTGCAACTCATTTTGACCAGCGGCGAGTCTACTGTGGCCAGTTTTTCCATGCCGTCTGTACGTACGTACGTACGTACGTACGTACGTACGTATGTATGTAACTCGCATATCTCAAAAACTATTGGTCGTAGAATGTTGAGATTTGATATTTAGGATTGTTCTATGATCTAGTTGTGCACCTCCCCTTTTGGTGGCAATCGAATGGATAGTTTATGTACAGGACCGCCCAAAAGATTCGAAATACATTGCGCTCTATGGGCCGAAATTCATTAAACTCGCCTAACTCAAAAGCTATTAGGCGTAGAATGTCGAAACTTCATATTTTGGATAGTTGTAACATCTAGTTGTGCACCTCCCCTTTTGGTTCCATTCGACTGGATAGTTTATCTACAGGACTGCCCAAAAGATTCGAAATACATTACGCTCAATGGGCCGAAACTCAGTAAACTCGCATATCTCAAAAACTATTAGGCGTAGAATGTTGAAACTTTATATTTAGGATTGTTGTAACATCTAGTTGTGCACCTCCCCTTTCGATTCCATTCGACTGGATAGTTTATCTACAGAACCGCCCAAAAGATTCGAAATACATTACGCTCTATGGGCTGAAATTCATCAAAGCGTTTTTTAGAGGTATTGGGCTATTTCAAACGACTCAGAAGTGATGTATGCTGTAAAGAGTTAGAAAATGAATTTCTCCATTAAAAAAAGTGTCTTTATCATTTATAGTTCTGCTACAGGAACACTCAAAAGATTTCCAATACATTACGGTCAATGGCAATTTTAGGGGCATTCATCCATTTCAAGCACAATACCGTCCTACCACATAAGTTAGGTGATGGTCCGACCACGGTCACGTGCCTCCCTCAAGAACTATGCCAAAAGTCGCCAAGCTTGGCGACTTTTGGTGTACGTGTGTGCATATTTAACTCTCAAATCTCAAAAACTATTATGAAATTTCATATGTAAGAATGTTGTAACATCTAGTTGTGCATCTCGATTTTTGGTTCCAATCTACTGGAGAGTTTATTTACAGGACCACCGAAAAGAATTTTAGTACTTTAATGTCTATGGACATCTTCAATATAATACAACTGTAGACAGTCATTGTTTGGTACATGCCCAAAATCTCGCCGTCTGTCCTCGACCTTGGCGAGTTTTGGCGAAATATCGCCAAATTTGGCGATAGTCAGTCATTTGGTCCATGCCCAAAGTATCGCCATTTGTCATCGTTCTTGGCGAGTTTTGGCGAAATGTCGCCAAATTTGGCGATAATCTGTCAATGTTTGGTTCATGCTTAAAATCTCGCCAAATGTCGTCGACATTGACGAGTTTCGCCGAAATATCGCCAAATTTGGCGCCAAAAATTATTTCGTATTTTATATAACTCTAAAACTTTAACCCGTAGATTTTTTAACTTTTGTATTTAGAACAATTGTAATATCTAACTGTTTTCCATATCTTTTTTGACAGCAATCGACTGAGAATTTATTTACAGGGTGAGCCAAATGACTTTAAATACATTGAGGTGTATGGATGCATTCAATTCATTGAAAGTCTGTGGTCAATGACTACTTTGGCTATCCCCAAAATCTCGCAGACTATCTCAAGTTTGTCGGCTTTTGGTGAAATATCGCCAAATAAAGTGTCAGAAGGAAATCTTTCGAATTGAACTCAGCTTGGCGATATCGAAATATTTGGCTAGAAATCGCTAAACCTTACTATTATTGATATTTTATCTCTTTCAAACAAATAAGTTTAGAGGAAGTGCGTCGAAAATATTTTTGATCTAATGGACGTGCAAGGAAGTCATGTGTTGGACACATCAGATTTTTTTGATTTAAGATGAATATAAGTTTTACTTATTACTTCCTTGTACGTAGTAAAGGAAGTAATGTGATCCCGAAAAATTTTGGGGGCCAAATTTCGACGAAAAAACCGATTTTGACTACCTCTAAATTTAATTAAAAATTTTTTTTCGATGCATCTCATCGTAAGCTAGCATGCACGATCACATAAACGCGTCTGCAACTCATTTTGACCAGCGGCGAGTCTATTGTGGCCAGTTTTTCCATGCCGTCTGTACGTACGTACGTACGTATGTATGTAACTCGCATATCTCAAAAACTATTGGTCGTAGAATGTTGAGATTTGATATTTAGGATTGTTCTGTGATCTAGTTGTGCACCTCCCCTTTTGGTCGCAATCGAAGGGATAGTTTATGTACAGGACCGCTCAAAAGATTCGAAATACATTACGCTCTATGGGCCGAAATTCATTAAACTCGCCTAACTCAAAAACTATTAGGCGTAGAATGTCGAAACTTCATATTTTGGATAGTTGTAACATCTAGTTGTGCACCTCCTCTTTTGGTTCCATTCGACTGGATAGTTTATCTACAGAGCCGCCTAAAAGATTCGAAATAAATTACGCTCTATGGGCCGAAATACATCAAAGCGTTTTTTAGAGGTATTGAGCTATTTCAAACGACTCAGAAGTGATATATTCTGTAAAGAGTTAGAAAATAAATTTCTCCATTTAAAAAAGTGTCTTTATCATTTACAGTTCTGCTACAGGGACACTCAAAAGATTTCCAATACATTACGGTCAATGGCAATTTTAGGGGCATTCATCCATTTCAAGCACAATACCGTCCTACCACATAAGTTAGGTAATGGTCCGACCACGGTCACGTGCCTCCCTCAAGAACTATGCCAAATGTCGCCAAGCTTGGCGACTTTTGGTGTACGTGTGTGCATATTTTACTCTCAAATCTCAAAAACTATTATGAAATTTCATATATAAGATTGTTGTAACATCTAGTTGTGCATCTCGATTTTTGGTTCCAATCTACTGGAGAGTTTATTTACAGGACCACCGAAAAGAATTTCAGTACTTTAATGTCTATGGACATCTTTAATATAATACAATTGTAGACAGTCATTGTTTGGTACATGCCCAAAATCTCGCCGTCTGTCCTCGACCTTGGCGAGTTTTGCCGAAATGTCGCCAAATTTGGCGATAGTCAGTCATTTGGTCCATGCCCAAAGTATCGCCATTTGTCATCGTTCTTGGCGAGTTTTGGAGTAATATCGCCAAATTTGGCGATAATCTGTCATTGTTTGGTCCATGCATAAAATCTCGGCAAATATCGTCGACATTGACGAGTTTCTCCAAAATATCGCCAAATTTGGCGCCAAAAATTGTTTCGTATTTTGCATAACTCTAAAGCTTTAACCCGTAGAATTTTGAACTTTTGTATTTAGAACTATTGTAATATCTAACCGTTTTCAATATCTTTTTTAACAGCAATCGACTGGGAATTTATTTACAGGGTGAGCCAAATGACTTTAAATACAATGAGGTGTATGGATGCATTCAATTCATTGAAAGTCTGTGGTCAATGACTACTTTGACTATTCCCAATATCTCGCAAACAATCTCAAGCTTGCAGGCTTTTGGTGTATTTTAGAGGTATTGGGCTATTTCAAACGACTCAGAAGTCATGTATGTTAAGGGTTACAAAATGAATTTCTCCATCGAAAAAAGTGTCTTTATCATTTATAGTTCTGCTACAGGAACTCTCAAAAGATTTCCAATACATTGCGGTCAATGGCAATTTCAGGGGCATTCATCCATTTCAAGCACAATACAGTCCTACCATATAAGTTAGGTAATAGTCCGACCACGGTCAATTGCCTCCCTCAATAACTACGCCAAAAGTCAACAAGCTTGGCGACTTTTGGTGTACTTGTGTATGTATTTAACCCTCAAATCTCAAAAACTATTAGTCGTAGAATGTTGAAATTTCATATATAAGATTGTTGTAACACCTGAGCATCTGAGCATCTAGCTGAGCATTTCGATTTTTTGATCCACCCTACTGGAGAATTTATTTACAGGACCACCGAAAAGAAATTCATTACTTTAATGTCTATGGATATCTTCAGTATAATACAACTGTAGACAGTCATTGTTTGGTCCATGCCCAAAATCTCGCAGTCTGTCGTCGACCTTGGCGAGTTTTGGCAAAATATCGCCAAATTTGGCGATAGTCAGTCATTCTTTGGTCCATGCTTAAAATCTCGGCATATGTCGTCGACCTTGGCGAGTTTCGCCGAAATATCGCCAAAATTGGCGATAGGAATCCAATAGGATAGGCCGTAGGATTATAGCGTAGTTAGTTGTTAGACGACCGTTGAAAGAGGATGAATATTGTCGATGAATAATTTTTTAAATCCCCACGGTTTAGGAGGAGATAGCCCAACAAGCTTTGACAGCGGCCGTTATTTTTTTTTTTATTTAGAATAGAGAGAAACATTTTATTTTTACAGCAAAATCAACGATTTAAATATATTTCCTTTTTTTTTTTCCCGATCAATTTCCGTGGTGTGATTTTTACTTCCTTGTACGTAGTAAAGGAAGTAATGTGATCCCGAAAAATTTTGGGGGCCAAATTTCGACGAAAAAACCGATTTTGACTACCTCTAAATTTAATTAAAAATTTTTTTCCGATGCATCTCATCGTAAGCTAGCATGCACGATCATATAAACGCGTCTGCAACTCATTTTGACCAGCGGCGAGTCTATTGTGGTTAGTTTTTCCATGCCGTCTGTACGTACGTACGTATGTACGTACATACAGACGGCATGGATTCTGACAGACGGCATGGATGCCGTTAGACGGCACTAATTCTGTATGTATCGAAATTTGGTAAAAAATAATTTTTTCTTGATGTGGCCGGCCAGCTTGACGTCAAGATAGCCGGACCACATTATTTGTTTAATAACTTTTTTAAATACGGATAAAAAATTCTGTAATTGGGTATTCAGCCAGCACTAATGTAGCACTAATTCTGTATGTATCGAAATTTTGTAAAAAATATATTTTTCTGTATGTGGCCGGCCAGCTTGACGTCAAGATAGCCGGACCACATTGATTATTTAATAACAAATCTGATGTGTCCAACACATGACTTCCTTGCACGTCCATTAGATCAAAAATATTTTCGACGGACTTCCTCTAAATTTATTTGTTTGAAAGAGATAAAATATCAATAATAGTAAGGTTTAGCGATTTCTAGCCAAATATTTCGATATCGCCAAGCTGAGTTCAATTCGAAAGATTTCCTTCTGACACTTTATTTGGCGATATTTCACCAAAAGCCGACAAACTTGAGATAGTCAGCGAGATTTTGGGGATAGCCAAAGTAGTCATTGACCACAGACTTTCAATGAATTGAATGCATCTATACACCTCAATGTATTCAAAGTCATTTGGCTCACCATGTAAATAAATTCTCAGTCGATTGCTGTCAAAAAAGATATTGAAAACAGTTAGGCATTACAATAGTTCTAAATATAAAGTTAAAAAATCTACGGGTTAAATTTTAGAGTTATACAAAATAGGAAATAGTTTTTGGCGCCAAATTTGGCGATATTTCCGCGAAACTCTTCAATGTCGACGACATTTGGCGAGATTTTAAGCATGAACCAAACAATGACAGATTATCGCCAAATTTGGCGATATTTCGCCAAAACTCGCCAAGAACGATGACAAATGGCGATACTTTGGGCATGGACCAAATGACTGACTATCGCCAAATTTGGCGATATTTCGCCTTTGATTGTCCGATTGTCCGGTCAATCTCTTATGGTTCTCTATAGTTATGTAACGTTATGCAACGTAAAATTTGTTATATCTACAGATGTAATCATCGTAGAAACATGCGGTTTGCAGTATTTGATACTAAACATTCTGTAGTATTTTTTAAAGCAAAAAAATAAAAATGTGTTTTTTTCCAGATTTTTGTGCCCCGGACCCCCTTAAAAACCAATCTTTAATAAGATACAGACGGCATGGATGCCGTTAGACGGCACTAATTCTGTATGTATCGAAATTTGGTAAAAAATAATTTTTTCTTGATGTGGCCGGCCAGCTTGACGTCAAGATAGCCGGACCACATTATTTGTTTAATAACTTTTTTAAATACGGATAAAAAATTCTGTAATTTGGTATTCAGCCAGCACTAATGTAGCACTAATTCTGTATGTATCGAAATTTGGTAAAAAATATATTTTTCTGTATGTGGCCGGCCAGCTTGACGTCAAGATAGCCGGACCACATTGATTATTTAATAACTTTCTTAAATACGGAGCACTAATTCTGTAATTTGGCATTCAACCAGCACTAATGTAGCACTAATTCTGTATGTATCGAAATTTGGTAAAAAATAATTTTTTCTTTATGTGGCCGGCCAGCTTGACGTCAAGATAGCCGGACCACATTGATTATTTAATAACTTTCTTAAATACGGAGCACTAATTCTGTAATTTGGCATTCAACCAGCACTAATGTAGCACTAATTCTGTATGTATCGAAATTTGGTAAAAAATATTTTTTTCTTTATGTGGCCGGCCAGCTTGACGTCAAGATAGCCGGACCACATTATTTGTTTAATAACTTTTTTAAATACGGATAAAAAATTCTGTAATTTGGTATTCAGCCAGCACTAATGTAGCACTAATTCTGTATGTATCGAAATTTGGTAAAAAATAATTTTTTCTGTATGTGGCCGGCCAGCTTGACGTCAAGATAGCCGGACCACATTGATTATTTAATAACTTTCTTAAATATGGAGCACTAATTCTGTAATTTGGCATTCAACCAGCACTAATGTAGCACTAATTCTGTATGTACCGAAATTTGGTAAAAATATTTTTTTCTTTATGTGGCCGGCCAGCTTGACGTCAAGATAGCCGGACCACATTATTTGTTTAATAACTTTTTTAAATACGGATAAAAAATTCTGTAATTTGGTAATCAGCCAGCACTAATGTAGCACTAATTCTGTATGTATCGAAATTTGGTAAAAAATAATTTTTTCTGTATGTGGCCGGCCAGCTTGACGTCAAGATAGCCGGACCACATTGATTATTTAATAACTTTCTTAAATACGGAGCACTAATTCTGTAATTTGGCATTCAACCAGCACTAATGTAGCACTAATTCTGTATGTATCGAAATTTGGTAAAAAATAATTTTTTCTTGATGTGGCCGGCCAGCTTGACGTCAAGATAGCCGGACCACATCATTTATTTAATAACTTTTTTAAATACGAATCAAAAATTCTGTAATTTGGTATTCAGCCAGCACTAATGTAGCACTAATTCTGTATGTATCGAAATTTGATAAAAAATTATTTTTTCTGTATGTGGCCGGCCAGCTTGACGTCAAGATAGCCGGACCACATTGAATTGTGAATTACTCGCTTAAATAATTAGCACTAATTCCGAGGTTCGAGCTAATTAGCACTAATATAGCACTAATTTTTTGTTATGTTTTTTTCCATTTTGCGGAATGTGGTCCGGCCAGCTTGACACACGTGAAAATTCTAGCGTTTCAGTAAAGCAAGTCCTTCCAGTAGATCTGCCATCATTTTCCAGAGCATGTGATCGCAGAGCAATTTCCAATAGAGCGGGACCGAAACTAGCAAGTGCTCTTTTACAGGATTTAAAAGTTGTGACACCAAAAAATCAGACGGCGGTAACTGATAAATCGAATTTTTTTCTTGAAAGAGTAAAGTACTGTGAAAGTATAACAACTCGCACCTCAGAAATAATTTCTCTCTATTTTGATGGTCGGAAAGATGAAACTATAGTCAAAGAAAATATACGTGGTAAATCTGTCCGGAAAACTATACAAGAAGAACACATGTCTTTGGTTGAAGAACCAGGTTCCATATATCTTGGTCATGTAACTGTAGACAGTGGTTCTGGGAAAGACATTGTATCATCAATAGTGAAACACATGGAATGTAATTGCATGGATGTGACAACTATCAAAGCTCTTGGATGAGATGGTACGCCCACAAACACTGGAGTTTCTAATGGATCAGGTTGCAGGTTGGAAAAGCTACTTGCGTTTGTGATACGCTGCCTACAATTATCAAAATAAATAGACAGTGAAATCAAGATTTATTTTGAATAACCTTTACATATTCAATGTTTTTTATTTGTAACCTTTGTGTTTGTTTATATCTTTTGTAACCTTTTTCATCTAAAGATCACACTTTCTGATTTTTAATTTTAATACAGTTTTGTTCCTCCAAAATTGTTTTCTAATGTGTAATTATTTCTAATGTCCCCCCCTCCCCACCCCCGCACCCCAGAATAAAAAAGAAACTGAGAAACTTATAAAGTAATGAAAAATTAATATACATTTTATTTGCACTGTTTCTAGAAGTTTACCAATGTAAAATATCGTCTGGAAATTTTTGAATATTTGAAAAAATAGCAAGGTTTTTAAAATTAGATTCTGGCAGACTAATATAGTTAATGGTACAAATGAATTTTTTTAAAGTCTGTTGTCTTTCTAAACTTCAAGTTTTTGCACTTAAAAAATATAAATATACTTTATATTCATGTATATATATTTTTTTAAAAATACTCATTTTAGGTCAAAAAAGTTGAATTTCAATTTAATTCCGGGAGACCTTAGGTATTTTGCGATTTCAAAAAAAATTTTTTTGGTTGATATGTGATGACAGTGACAACTTTTTATCAACTTGAAAGTTTGATTTTCCAAAAAAAAATTTCTTGATACACCCTAATGCGCGAGTTGAGCGGAGAGAAGAGCATCCATGCCCCTGTACGGTTTGCTTTTCTGCTAGGGGACTTTCCGCCAGAGCTAGATGGCGAAAGTTACGCCTCCCTCCATCCGAAACGAGGCGTCTTGCACGTTCACTACACTAGAGATGGCCAATGATTCGATGAGTCGAATCAGTGATTCGAATCTTGGTACTGAGTGGCTCAGTCTTTACACTCACTATCTACTGATTCGAATCTCAAGCCCTCAACTGTGGGGAAATACATGCCAAGTGCGAAGGGAAGGAAAACTTATTTTCCCTTTGCCGCTCCCAGAGATTTTCCCTTACTCTTTCAACTCTTTTCGACTCTTTACGACTCTGAGTCGATAGATGATTTGAAACAGCAAATGAGTGGATGTGGGTGAGTTGGTCACTGAGTTGGTGCAGCAACGAATCTTTACTGATTCAGTGTTTCGCTCTGTTTCGGTGATTGTATACGATCGTTGAGATTCGTTAGTTTTTCAAATCTTCTATCGACTCAGAGTCGAAAGGAGTCGAAAAGAGTTGAAAGGATGTTTTATTTAATTGGAGTTTTTTTTTCGAATCTTCTATGGACTCAGAGTCGAAAGGAGTCGAAAAGAGTTGAAAGGATGTTTCATTTAATTGGAGTTTTTTTTTCGAATCTTTGGTGTTTCATTTCTTGGTTGGTGGTCGGATTTAAAGTTTTATCTGTCTGTGGGTGTGGAGTGGGTCGAACATCGTTTGCTTTTGGCGGGGGGCATAGGCGTTAATTCCTAAGGGCAAGAGGGGTCAATCCCCCCCCCGAAAAAAAAAATTAAGAAAATTCAAGTATCAGAGCTATTTATAAAAATGATATTTTCTACAATCGGAAATATTTTGTCACCCCATCCAAATATTACATGCCAATTTACGCCAATGCTCGTGGAAGAGCGGGGGGTGTCTCAAAGTTGTTTAAACCTTTTTCCCTCGGGGGGACTCCCTCCTTCCAACTTGTCTGGCTGGTTTAATATTTGTTTAAA